>WNGS01001312.1:5747164-5788101 GCA_020271785.1 Procambarus virginalis | reverse complement strand
GCATTTTTGTGACGTGACAACTCTATAGAGGACGGGTGATGCTAGTATGGTGTAAGGAAAATGGGAGAAGCATGACAATATACGAAGAATATAGATGGCAGGCTCAGCTGGCACTTAAATGTCACCAAATATCTCCTTTTACTTTGCGTCACCAACTATCGATTTGTTTTATACCTTTTGTCACCAAGTGCTGCCTTGCTCAACTTTGCTTCACAAGAATGAAAGGATTCAGTCAAATGAGTCCTGAACAATGAGGATTGATATGCTCGTAATGTACAAATAAAACAAACAACTTACTAAGCTTAACAATATAAAGAAAAAATAGGTAAGGAAGCTTGAATGGTCCCTATAAATCTCTTGGGAAACTATGACCCACCCAAGATTCGAACCTGCACTTCCTGGGCTCGCCCTCTGGTGTACACAGTACCATAACCACTTCACCAGGCAATCGCTGGTGAAGTGGTTATGGTATTGTGTATGCCAGGGGTGAGCCCTGGAAATGCAGGTTCGAACCTTGGTCGGGGGTCGACCAAAATTCGACCGTGTGTGTGCGCGTGTACCATTAATTAGCATATACAATAGTGTACTTGAAATATAATGAGCATGCACTATATTGCAATACAAAACACATAGAAACTAGATTTACACAGAATATAAAATATTAAATGAAAATATAAAGATATTATTAAGCGTATACAGTAATTTTATAAGAAAACGGACATGAAAACAAATATTGCATTTGCAGACCAAGAAAATCACAAGCATACAATCATAAATATAACAAGAAACCTTAACTAAGAAATAACAAAACCAATAAAATATTTTACAGTTAAACTATATTAATGAAACCAATATAACACGAATAGTTGACTACTGGCGTTCACAATATGGAAGCAACAAAAGCAAAACAAATATTAGGTTTATATATACATAACTTTTGGTACTAAGAAAATATTATTTGGAAAAGAAATGATTCTGATGATCGCCACAACAGCCTCGCCCAGCCGAGGGTAGGCCTGTGGATGCTAATTTGTGGAGGTCGGATAAGAAAAGGAGAATAAAATAGTACAGATCCGGCGGAAAGAAAAAAAAAGAGTTCATGACTAAATCAACTCAAGGACAAGTCAAATGCTGGAAAGCAATTATTCTAGTACTGCTATTTCTCATATGTCAAGATCCTGCTTTTCGCCCAGCTTTAGCCACAATATCACCGGAAGAATGTCCGACAGCGGCTGTGGGTAACATGTGAATCTAGCCTGACTCTCCCCACCTCACCTCTAGTGTAGGTCAACGTGGTGGCGATGTAACGGGGCTGGCCTACTCTGGGATATTTGTCCTCCATGTAAAGGTTGAGTAAACTTCTGATCTGCTTCCCCCACTGTCAACTAACCTTTAGAAAAGGCATCTTGCTAAACTGCGCGTATTTGGGGACAGACTTTACTTACATTCTCAGCGCGTAATTTTGTATACAGGAAATGCCTCACCACAGACAAATACCCCAGACAAGTTATGTGCCGTTATCCATAGCCTCAGAATGCAGTCGCAGACATACTGAAGTACTGTATAGACTTGGTCATCGCTGCCACTTTATTTGAATAGGTTAATAGGTCATTGTTCATTGAACTAAAAATACGACCATAGAGAAGCAAGTACTTTAACGAGGATAGGGGCTTGGGCCATTAGTACCTATACAAGTCATTTGGTCACTGGGCAACAAGCCATGCGGGATAAAGATGACAGAGCAGAGAAGTAGCAGTCTGTAGCATGAAAAGTAGACAGCTTCACCCTCTACTTTGAGATTGCAATCCGCCTAGTACAATATTCAGAATAAGTCGAATTGGTTAAACGAAGAAGTGGTTAAGGCTAACTCAGTATATAAGTGTAAAAGTAAATACTGCATAATAAGAAAAAGGAAAATGTTATTGCATGTGACTACAAAATGTTCAAAAGGCGGGTCTAGGAGTCGCAACTCGACTTTACAAGCACAACTGGCTGAAAGATGTATTATTCAGAAGGCCTTGATCTCATTCAGAAATGATTTAGCGAAGCAGAGAGAGAAAGAGCTGGAATAGGAATGGAAATCTTGCCTAAAAACATAGGAAAGTATTACTGTGCCAGATGATTGGAAACGAACTAGGGAAAGAATATGACATGAAAAATAAAGGGGGCGGGTGAATCTGAAGAAGTTAATACGAAGCTGGTAAGTTTGGGGCAGATCTCGGAACATCTCTACTAGCCAGCCAAAACAAAGAGCTAGGCTAGGATGCCAAAACTATCAGTAGTTTCTAAGCGTCATATGACAAAAAATATTGGGAAGATGGGATAAGGCGAGCGTAGCTCTCATCCTTTAACTACACTTAGGTAATCGCCCCACAAGTTATGGAGGTGAAAGGAGGCTGGTGGAACAATAAACAATGAAAAGGAGGAACCTACCATTCTCAAGTAAAATAAAAGAACCTGGGAGAACATAATGACATACCTATCACAGTAAACAAAGGTATAATGATTGACACATGTCGCCTTCAAAATGCTATTAACAACATCCTGCCTATGCTAGACAAACTCAAATACAAATGCACAAACGAAAAAATGAAAAAGAACAGAGGTTTGGTACAAGTTCCAGAACTGAAATCCGTAAGCTTGGGGGCAGGATTGAAGGAGCAACACTAAATGTCATTTGGAGAAAGGAGACACTGGTAAACCTGACCCAGACTTACAAAAATGCATATAATGGTATAGACTTACTAAATACATACACAATGTTTAAGTTTCGAAGAAAAGGAATGATAGAAAATGTGTAAAAGCTTGATAAGCATAGTCACATGAAAGTCAGGAAGAACTTGTGTAGTGTAATTGTATTAACTAAACGGAATTAATTTGGTGGGCATTAATAGCAAGGTACATCAATCCACAGTTTCAAAAACAATTACGACATGGGATGAGAGTTTAGAGTTACTGAAATAATCGACCAATGGTCGGTAAGAAGGGTAACCTTGGTCTTGGAAACTGTTAGGCAAGAATGCTCACACACTCATGTGTGCACACACTAGTTGAATATATATACATATATTATACATATATATATTACAATATATATACATATAATATACATATATATATAATATATTATAATACATAGATATATATATATATATATATATATATAATATATAGATATAATATATATATATATATGATATATATATATATAATATATATATATATATATATATATATATATATATATATATATATATACAGAAATCACAATAGCGTGATGCATCAAATGAACAAATCCACAAGTCGATTAAGGCGCGTCTGGGATCCTTTCGGGTGTAGGTTCGAACCCTCGTCACGGCCCTTGTGGATTTCTTTATAATATATATATATATATATATATATATATATATATATAATATATATATATTATATATATATATATAAACAAATATATACATATATCCGAAGAGCTGGATGAGTCTTCGATAGTGATGTTATGATGTTTTCTGTAAACTGCAACACAATGTAATAAATAAAATAAATAAAGAATTAAAAAAATAAAAAGAGTAGGAGTGGTATAGAGGAAATATTATTAAAGTGCTATCATATATATATATATACAACATAGACGACAATGATACTGTTTTTGTGATAGAGTATTTAAAGGCTATCAGTTGCGAATAAAAAACTCAGGCATTCGACAAGAAATGTGTGCTACGCCTGTATTTCAATGAAATGCCTAATAGAATATGGGTAAAGTAGATCAACCTGTAAGCAATACTGTACAGTATTATGAGCTTACTAAGAAAAAGGTAAGATAATCTACTTAATTAAACTAATCTAAAATCACAACCGTGCTGTAGTTGTACTCCCCGTATCAGAACATTCACTCAATAAATAATCTGTCCAGTGTCTAACTTGAACTGGATTAAAAAGAAATACAATCGATCTCGCATTACAAAATATATCTTGCACCTAACCTAGACAACAAAACATTCAAGGCAGATTTACAAAACCATATTACAAAAAATCATGATAATAATTCTGGCAAACAGCACGTTCAATACAGACGATTTGTCACAACACAGCAAGCGAGATGATTTGGGAGGCGACTCAGATATGCAGGCAGCGAGCGAGCTTAGTTGTCAAGGGTGGCATGGTGAAGACAAACTTATAGGCTGTTAGGGAAGCTGGATGGTGTTGGCGACCTTTGGCGTGTCCAGGTACACGGTGGAGGTTGCCTATCTTGCCCACTCCACCAGTAGACTAGCCGCTACGGTTGGCAGGATAGTCGAATATCCTGCCAACTGGCAGGAATAGTGTGGCAATGAATAGTGAGTCTATGAATAGTGTGGCAAAATTTGTCAACTATGGTTGGCGGGATTATTAGCTAGTATGGGTGAGATAGTAGTTAGTCTAACTGGGATAACGTAATTAGTATGGGCGGGATAGTAATTAGTGCGAGAGGGATAATAAGCTAGGTTGACGGGATAATAGGCTAATATGGGTAGGATAGTTGGCTAGTATGGCTTGTGTGGGGTAGCAAACTAGTACGGGAAGGATAGTAGCAAGGGTTGACGGGATAAGCTAGTATTGGCAGGATTAACCAGGCTTGGACGGCCGAGTTACTTGATAAGTATTGATCTCTGGCAAGTTAAAACGGTGAAATGAACTAGCGTGTTGGATAGTAAAGGATGTGAGCTACCATGCAGATAATGTACAAAGATGAATAACTTGTTAGGATAGTCAAGGCTGTAAGCTCCCAAGCAGATAATGTACTAGGACAATGAGCAAATAATTAAATTAAAAATAAGGGGGCGAGAAGTCACGACGAGGCGACCTGCCCGGCTAGAAAGGTGGTTGGCAAGCCGGTAACTAGAACACTGACAATACAATGGATTAATGCAAGATATAGTCGAGAAATGTTACACAGAGATAAAATGAGATGGAAAAACACAAAATGATACAGCATACTAGATGGGAAATTTATGGGAAGGTTAGCATGCCAAGTCGAGAGTTAGCAGGCAGGAGTGAGAAGATGGTTAACAAAGCAAGAGCTATGCTATGGGGGCTGGTTAGTGTGTTAGTAACCTTGGGAGGGAAGAACCTGAGGCCCGTGATTGTTGGCGTCAACTGCTGCGTTCAGCTGCTGCTGCTGCTGCTCCTGCGTGTCCACCCGGTTGACATGGAACAATTTCCTGTCCCCGCTCAGCACTGGCTTCATCTTGGCTCCGGCTTCGTCAACACCTTACACTACCACTTTACAGCGGTGCAGAGTAAATATTTTCGTTGGTAAAACTTACAATAGCTACGATATATTGCTGGCAAGGAAGTATTTAAAGGTGTCAATGCAATTTAGTAACACGTGCTCGTATGTACATGACAGTTGCACATAGTTCGTGGCTGCTTTCCTCTGTAGAATCATAAGAGACTCTTGGTAAAGCCAGCCACAAAACTATTTTTGTTCCAGAGATCACATCTCCGCCTCATCGATTATCTTGTTTCAAACACGCGGATCAAGGCTGGTAATTCGTTCCACTAATCTGTTCGAAATACATTATTATACCTCCAGAATTACCGAGAACAACAAATACAATAACGTTTTGACGACTTTTCTATCCGTAGCTTCTCCATAACTCTTAAACTGACCCATTTCTGTGTGGTTACCTTCGGTATCCGAAAGCTGAATCATCTTGATGGTGAGAAACGGCACGCACTAGCGTCCTGCGCACGGGTCTTGTGTGTACTAAACCTCCGGCCACACCACCTCAACCTTATATACCCCATCCCCCCCCAGTTTCCCCATAACCCCCCAGGAGCACCTCCCCCATAACCCTCCCAGGAGCTCCTCCCCTTCACCCGGGGGGACGCACCGACCACGAGGCTTCGAGGAAATTGCATAATTGACGTATTCCTCGAATAGTACATTCTTTCAAACCCATATCTTCCCGCTGAGATGTATAATGAAGTCACGGGAAACATCTCCCGTCACGCAGGGTGCAGTTGCACCTCTACAGATCTCCAGTATCAGCTCTTGATACTGGTAAAGGGCCACCATTTACGGGCTATTCATACCCGTGCCACCTTTTGGATGGCTTAATCTTCATCTTGGATCATCATCTATAATGAAGTGTCGTGGATGTTCATACACACGTCGACTACTACACACTGTTCATTTCGTTTCTATTTTTAAACGGGTTTTGGATGAATGAACGAAAGTAGAATTGAAAGTATTATTCTCTATGATATTTCAGTATTCGTCGAGTTAAAGTGAAATTTCTAAGGAGCCTAAAGGCTTACTATGGTGTCTCCCTGGGAAGGTAAGTAACATGACTCTTAATTTTACATATAACACGTGCAGAACATGTCATGGTACTATGGCTGAAACAAATAGCTCAAATCACACGCAAGTAAGAAATGAAAGTAACGTTTTCTGGTCGGTGCTGGACTCTCCTTTTTTCGGTCATTTCCTTGTCACGACTCGGTCCCAGACGGTCTTGGTCCCAGACGGTCTCGGTCCCAGACGGTCTTGGTCCCAGACGGTCTCGGTCCCAGACGGTCTTGGTCCCAGACGGTCTCGGTCCCAGACGGTCTTGGTCCCAGACGGTCTCGGTCCCAGACGGTCTTGGTCCCAGACGGTCTCGGTCCCAGACGGACCGAAACGTCATTTTCATTTCAAATGTGTGAGTTGGTTTATTAATTAATATTTGACAAGTTTGTTTACTAATTTATTGTGTAAAGTGTAGGATCATCTACCAATTTTCTCAGTGAAGCAAGTTACATTATTGCAAGATAAATTATATGCGGTATAAATCGACTGAACCAACATAACTCGATGCTGTTACCGTTAATTATTACAATTATACATATATATAACATGAGCATGTTATTATTATTATTTTAATATTATTATTATTATTATTATTATTATTATTATTATTATTATTATTATTATTTTCTACCACAGACGTGGCCACACATTTACAATGCTAACTAGCATATATACATTTTCTTCTGTCCTCCATGGACAGGGTGAGAGATTTGTCAAACATACAGTTCAGAGATTTATTGAACAACCACAGAAGGTGATCGTAGTGCTTTTAAAATGTTAGGCTAAGCTACATACGTAAATACATAAATACACAGATTTATGAATGCATTAATGTGAATTTATAATGGTGAAATGTAATTCTGATCAGTTTTATACGTTATACACATACACACACATACATATACATATATTTGTCTCTTTTACTCTGACAGGGTGAGGTAGCTGACAAGAGAAACTAGTGTGCAATTAAGAACTTAACCACTGAAGGTGATTAAGATGCTTTTACAAGCTCAGGTTATATAGTTACATTACATGGTTAATCTAGGGTACAAGTCCAATCAATCCTCAAGTGTTCCAGTACTAGTATAGTAGTTACAGATGTTAATAACATATTTCAAGCAGCATCTACTGCATGAAGTCTGGTTAAGCTTTTTGTACCCTCTATAATCCTATAATATACGCTATTGTTCACAGGATGAGTGCTCGGAGTGCACAATATAGCAACCCCCGCTGGCGGCAACACTGAAAATAAAACATTGCCAAAGAACCTGTTATGATCCTAGTCATAATCCTTGCATTCTTGAGGGCTCTTCATATGAGTAATTTCAAGACTATTGCCATTACTCACTGGTAGATTTTCATGCTATGGGTTTGTTTTATAAAGTGGAATTTTTTGTTTAACTGTAGTTCCCTGGCATTGCCATTTCGATTTTGCAACTGGTTCATATTCTGTCGTTTATTATGTTACCCGCTAATCTGTTCCCACAAATCATCAACCTTGTTTTCAAACCAGTATTTACCCAGGTCCTTTCTATAAATCTAAACTTATAAGATTGATATCCTTTGTTTCGTGTTCTAGTATGTTAGCGTTAAAATTTTCCTGTTGATATTGCTACACTCAGTGTGTTGCCTTATAAGGCTCTAACACCCTGTTCTACCATCTTATGCTACCGATCCGTCACAATATATATGTATGTTGATTCCCTGTAATCTGTTCCACAAACCGAGAGATCATGCCTCAATATAAACAACATGACTTGCCTTGGAAAATCCCAAAACAGAAGTTATCAAAATTAATTCTTTACCAAACACAATGAGAGAGAGAGTCGCTGGATTCTTGGAAAGACCTCAGAAAGAATTTTATATATAAACATGTGCGAACAAGCCTGAATGGTCCCCAGGACTATATGCAACTGAAAACTCACACCCCAGAATGAACATGAGAATATAGGAAACTCCAGCAGATCTACCCAGTTACAGCCCCGTTCCTGTGCCAGTGAAGTCCACTACGGGCTCACCATAGCCCGTGCTACTTGCAACTTTTTGTTCCCAATAGCTGAATTTTAGAACAACAATAATCCAGTTCTATTGGTAGCTCCTGTGTATACCTAACTATTGGGGATGATTGATTGATAAAGATTAAGCCACCCAAGAGTTGGCACGGGCATGAATAGCCCGTAAAACCATTGCGGATGTTACGTATGAAGATAATACGCTGGATGAAGTATTAATGGCAATTAAATTTGGGAAATCTACAGTACCTGGGGATGGTGATGTAACTTACGAAATACTAAATGTCATGGAGAAAAGCCTACTGTTAGAACTACTTAACATTAGCCATAGAGAAAAGGCAGGATTTCCAGTAAATGAAAAGGGCTATCATCATCCTTATCCCTAAAGTTAATGGAGGGTATAGACTGCATCCTTAAACGCGTTTTTAATAATGGGATAGATAATTTGAAATGGACTTTTATATCTGGTAGTAGATCAAATATTTAGTAATTTGTTTGGAATCCTCATAGACAAAAATGCTTCTGAGTGTATTACTAAATGTTTATCTAATGAAAAGATGACTGTCGAGTATTTATTGACTTACAAGAAGCCTTAAATTAGGCGAGCAAAGGAGTCATCTTCACGCACGGGAGAGGCTAAGTCCACGAGGCTAACCATAGTCCGTGCTTCTTGCCCAGCTCCTGTGCCAGGTAAGCTACGGGCTCACCATAGCCCGTGCTAATTGGAACTTGTTCCGAGTAGCTGAATCTATAACAACAACAACATCTTCACGGGAGACATTTCCCGTCACGCAGGGTGCAGTCGCACCTCCACAGATCTCCAGTATCAGCTCTTGATACTGGTAATGGCCCAAAAGGGCCACCACTTGCGGGCTATTCATACCCGTGCCACCTTTTGGGTGGCTTAATCTTTATCAATCAATCAATCAACCAAGTCATCTTAATGAAAAAGGCTCAAATGTGGTATCAAACGTGTATTTTAAATGTAATATATTTTGAACTCAGCAAACCTCTAGAAGAAGTGTTTAATATATTAATGAATAGGATGGCTTCCAAGTGATATTCCTGTGGACTAACTCCAGTCACATATGTAATGATATTTTGTTTCAGGGGTAAAAATATTATAAATACTTAAGTGCTTAAAAATTTCAGTTATGTCACGGTATGCGACTGGTGGTTAGCGAAGACAGAACCAAATTATTATTATAGTTGTTATTAGAATAAATAATAAATTAAGATAGTAGTGTAAAGTGCAACAAGAGAGGATATAAGAAAGCTATTAGACAATATAAACAAATGAATTGCCCTGAAAGGATGTACATCATTACATAGAAAACAATTAACACCACCATCAAGAACCAAGGGAAGAATAAGACGCAGGGGTGAAGAATGTCCACCTCCAAAACAAAGGAGTATATACGATCCTGAAAAGTTGAAGGTACAACAAAATATAATAATTAAAAAATACCTAATTTGTGATGGCTCGGTAGTTAGGGATGGAAAGGCAGGACGTAGAGTCTTGATTATGGAGTACCGTGACATCCACGCATCATACTGTGCTGGGCATCTTTTAACTGTCAGTAAGAACATAACATAAGAATTAAGGACACTGCAGAAAGCCAATTGGTCTACATATGGCAACTCATATTTATATCGACCCAAACTGATTCCTATATCTAACCTACGCTTTAAACTCCCACGTCTATTATGTTACCTGGTAATCTGTTCCACAAATCACTATCCCGATTTGCAAACCAGTATTTACCCAGGTCTTTCCTAAACTTACCCTAATTTTATTTGTTTCGTTTTCAGTTTTGTATTGATATATTTAATATCTTTCTTAATAATATTCCCTTGTGCCCATTTATCCATTTGTACACTTCGCCTTTCCAGACACTAATGTAAATTTAGCCTTTTCTTTGTTTTCATATGAAAGGTTTCTAATTTGTGGGATTAACTTTGTCATCCTTCGCTGAACGCGCTAACGTGAATTTATGTCCATTCTATAGTATGTCGACCAAGATTGATTTGTATAATCTAAATGGGGTCTAACAAGAGCAAAATACAGCTGAAGAATAACATTGTTTTATTGCTAACACATCTCTAAAATATTATTTTCCCGTGATGGTTCCTCAATATGTTGTTTAAGGAAGCGATCTTTAATTAACTCTAACAAATCTTCTGCTTCGGTATTGCCTGTTTTGTTAAATCAGTTTATTCCACTATAATTAAAGTCACCCATAGCACAAACTTTGTTTGACCGAGAGATGCTCTAGAATATAAATATATTAAGATCCTTTCACTCTGTCGAATTTTGGTGGCCTGTATGTAACTTCTATTATGATGATTATTATTTTAATTTAATTCTAAGTAAATGGTTTCTGATTGTAGCTCAGTTTTAATCCCGTTTTCTGACAATTCATTACAGATTTCCCCGGATATATACGGCTACTCTCCCTGCTCGTCTAATCTGGCTCTGTGAAATATATTGAATCTGTTTGTTCCATATTCAACTAAAAGTTCCCTGCTTTATACCTTACTCACGTTTCGCTTACTACAATAACAAACATGGCTACGAAACAATTATGTCGATATGACTTGTCAAACAACTCTGGAACAAATTAAGACAGGGTTCAAGTTGATAATTGTTCAGTTTTATCTTAGCCTTGGTGGGCCACATTTAGATTAAGCTGCTAAGTTTTGACCTTTGTACTTGAGAATGGACATAAACGTGAATGAGTACAAACAAGGATAACAACGTTAATCTCAGGAATTAGGAGCCTCTCTTACGAAGAGATTAAAAAATTACATCCTATCGAGTCTAGACTGAGACACGAAGCGTAGTGCTGATATGATTTAAGTATATACATGAATTAAAGGGTATAACAAAGGAAATATAAATACAATTTTAAATATATTAATGTAAATACAACTCGAAACAAAGGATGTGAATTGAAAACGTTTAGATTCAAGGGAGACCTGGGTAAATACTGGTTGGAAAACTTTGGAGGAAGGATATAATACTACGTTTAATTTAACTTTATATGCAGTGAATTCAATACTACATATACAATTATGACATGGATGTTGTTGGAGTTTAGAAATAACATGTTTGTTATATAGATGGAAAGGGCTCTGCTGTTCCATGAGCTAAGAATTTGTTCATAGGTAAGCCAAGTCTTTACCCAGGTTAGGTCTAAATGTTTATATGTTAGGTGTTATAGGATATGTAGATATGTCATAGACCGCATACAAAAGAAAATATCCGACATTAAGTAATCATACATATATTTAAATTCGAATATAATTTTACCTGGTGAATTCTAGATATTCTTATATATTTGGTTAATCGAAATGTAAGCATTTCCGCTCACGTACAGGTGTATACACGCATGAACATTAACGACCAATTGTGTACACGCACATCCTTGGTGATACGTGAACCAGATAAAGCATGCACACACACACACACACACACACACACACACACACACACACACACACACACACACACACACACACACACACACACACACACACACACACACCAGGAGTAGGTTGTAGAAGTAAACTACATTTAATAATTTTAAAATTAGATATGCCAGGGAAATAGGTTAGGAGTCATTTCGTTAGAGAACCAGCGGCTAATATAAGACTGGGTCCAAGAGCTAATGCTCGATTCTGCAGGCACACATAGGTGAGCACACACACACACACACACACGCTCGGAAATTTTCCACTACAAAACTAGTAGAAACTTTCCAGTCGAGTTCGAGCAGACCGCAACAATAACCTTAGTTCTTTTTAAAGAACCTACCGCATGATGTCACGACCGTTTCAACAAGCGAACAGTCGGAGTGACGCTTGCTTGAAACAACTAACATGTTACGAAATTGAAATTGAAATAAGTTTAATTGAGGTAAAATACACACAAAGGGATGAGGTAGCTCAAGCTATTCTCACCCCGTTCAGTACATCGTGTTAATACATACATATACACACATCACAAGCAATAAACGTATTACCGAAGACATGTTACGAGTTTCTTATAGTTATCTAAATACCCGTAACCTCGCTCCTAATGAAGACATACTGGGACGAGCAGCACAGTTTTTGTGAACCAAAGTATGTCACACTGGGAGCTCGTGCTCTCGGACCAGAAGCAATGTCAACAGAGTTACCACCAACACTACCCGACTAAAATCAATACATTTCACAAATTATTTAATAGGCTTGAGAGAAAGCAGTGATCCAAGAAAACTAAATAGGTTGATTGGATGCTATCGTTCTTTGTAGGTATATGAGCTGAGATAAAATCTCAAGGGCACTATATACTTATCAAAGAAAGGAGTAGTGCTGGAGTCGGTGTCAGCTATGGAGAGGCAGCGGTCAGCTATGGAGAGGCAGCGGTCAGCTAGAGGCAGCGGTCAGCTATGGAGAGGCAGCGGTCAGCTAGGCAGGAGAGGCAGCGGTGTCAGCTCTGCAGAGAGGCAGGTGTAGTCAACACAAGATGATAATGACTCATTGCGGTTTATCATGACTTCTTAAAAACAGAGTTGAGACTACTGGATTACTATACATTTTAGAGAATGATTATAGTTAATATAGTTTTCAATGTTGAATATTTCAGAGTGATAGGAGAGTTGTTGTTCATGATTTTAGTCTAAATAGCTTATACGTTCATCACAAATATTAACTTTATACACGAAGCGAAATATGGATACAGCGCAAGAATTGTACATATTTAACAATTTATAATGAAACAATTTACCATGAAATGTGAAAACGTGACTAGTTTGCACAATGAAATCCCAGTAATGTGATGTATCAATGAGGAAATTAGTAGGAGCCATGAGAAGGATGAATCACATGTTGCAATGTTTTTGACCGTGTCGTGGTCTAGGGCGTGTGCTTGTGAGTACCAAGTGTGCGGGTTCGAATCCTCCTTATGTCTCCTACTGACTTTCTTCTGACCCGTTTAATGTTGGTGGCGAAACAAACATACACACGTCATCATGGATACGAAGAGAGGAAGGGGAAACCCCAGGCTGACCCGCTACTCTGAAATGGCTTGGGTTCTCGTTGACGGGGACAGGAAGCCTCTTATGCTGAAAGTGGGTCTCCATAACTTAAGACCTCCATTTCTCAGGATACAATCTTCGGCACTTAACTAACTTCCATAAATAACGTATTTACTGCTAGGTGAATAGGAGTATTAGGTATAAGGAAACGCCCAGACGTCTCGCCTTGCACAGCCTTGGAAACAGAAAGCCGTACATAAGGGATCAAATGGTGGAGGAAAGACTTAAATCAGTATCAGAATAGTGACCAAGTAAACTCCTAAGTGAGAAGTGGTGGAGGTAGACTCCATACTCAGTATCGTCTGTAAATATAACGGAGTTCGATAGCCTCGAGAACCTTTCTATCTTGTTCTGGTTCTGGGGATCAATATCCCAAAGGTCCTGTCTCCGACCAGGTGGTCTGGTCAACCAGGCTGTTAGATACAGTTGTTCCGCAGTCAGTTGATTTAATGTTCACATACCGGCTAAAGCTCGGGTCCCACAAGCAAAATTAGGCCTACTAATAAAACTATTGTTAATACTACTATTACTATTATTAGTACTACTACTACTGACGCTAATGCTTCAACAACAAAAACAACTGCTACTACTACTACTACTTCTTCGTTAACATCATCATACACAACTAAATTTATTAGAAACTGACATAAAGTAAAACAACAACACAAAACAATCACAAGTTCACAAAAAGGAAAATTGGTGTGTAAACATTTTCCCGGCACCATGTGCTCGAGGACGCATGGTACAGCGGCCAATGCCACGACTACCCCAAGAGCCCGACTGTGAGCAAGACAGGCACAGTGCCAACGATAGCGTCAAGTATGCGCAAAGAGTGCCACTTGTGAATGTACAAAGCAAATAAATAGATGCGCATTTATATGCAGGAAATTCCACTGGTTTATCTGCACCGATAACATAAGATGGCAGCAAAGGTACGTCTCCCATCCTGCAGGATGCTCTCATAGAGGCCACAGTTGCTACTCCAGCACTGAATACTAGAGCGGACGTGCTGGCTCATGTTCAGGCCAACGCTTCTAGCCTTAACAACCTTCCAACAGCCACACAAATATGATTAAATGCAGGACACGGCGGCAGAGAGAGAGCCTCGTCCACTTCATGGCACGCAAGGTAGATGAATGCAACGTGCTAGTCACAGAATTTGAATTACACTTACTTGACCGTGAACAAAGGTAAAGGCACTTTCCCGCGCGAATAATGGTTTCATGTTTGACATTTCAAGTGTTCTCTTTATTACTAAGAAGTCCCCTGCTTGAACTACAAACATGAACTATGTAACGACAACGTTCCCTGTCTCCTGGAACAACAATATCGCCATTCTAATTTACAAGAATCACTACGGGCTCACCATAGCCCGTGCTACTTGGAACTTCTTGTTCCAGGTAGCGAATCTTTAACAACAACAACATACAAGAATCACTCAGAGAATGTTTTCAGACCAATTTTTAGTTACTAATTGTATTTGCAAAATATCTGAAAAGATAGATTGATTTTCATTTATTTTGTTTGTATATACACACAAAAAACACTATGAGTATAAATTCCGGTAATTAAACAGCACGTTCTTGGGAAGCCACTAACACGCATAGCGTTTCGGGTAAAAATTTGATCTTAAATCGTTTTCTCAATAGAATCAGAGCCTTATTGTCTCCCAGGTACAGTAATTGCTTATTTCATGGAAGGAGTGTGCATCATTGCATTACCACCTTCCTCATCATACATATAGAAAAGTAATATGAAAATGTCAAGTCTCAAATCTGCATTTGACACAAAAAATAATAATAATAATAATAATAATAATAATAATAATAATAATAATAATAATAATAATATCATCATAATAATAATTTATTCACAAGAAGGTACAATGGGTTGGTGAGATCACACAAGATTGGTATTTGTACATTCTTGCAAAGCTACTAACACGCATGGTGTTTCGAACAGACATATGTGAGGACAGAGAGAATTTCTCCAACAAGTGCAACCTCAGAATAATGAAAAAAATTACAGAAAAAAATGTACCACTTACGGGCTATTCATGCCCGTGCCACCTCTTGGGTGGCTTAATCTTTATCAATCAATCAATCTCCAACAAGAGGTCATATGTGCTAGTCCAAGGGCATAGTGTGTAATTAAGGGCTTTGAACAGAGCATCCCGCTGGGAGATGCCCTCATCCCTATCTTATTTAATGTATTATTAAAAACGCTTCTAATCTCTACATAGGAAACACAATGAACACATTTGTAAAGCTCCTGATAATATAGCGATCCATACTGTTAGGTATACTAGTATCAAAAAAGTTTTCAGCCATGAGTTAGACACATGCCAGAGCCAAGATTTAGTGCTGTCATCAGATAAAAGAAAGATTCTAAATCGACGCAACCTGAGACGGGGATGAACTGTTATTGAAATGAGACAATATGATGGAACCCAACTTGACTACGCAATCAAATTAAAGTATCTTGATACTGAGGTCCAATTGAACGTTCATGTTGTATCCACACTATGTTGATATCAAGAGAGGCTGAGGGATTCCCAGGCGGTGGCTGCTTGCCATCCCAGCAGGTGTGGTACAATGTTAAAATTCCTAAGATGATGTGCCTTGTATATTTTAGATATTTTATTTACCATGCTGCAACACTGTTTCCTCCAGAGCCTGAAACCACACTTCGAGGGTGAGGATATGCAAGAATTGAAGCCATGAGGACCATCCTTGAATGACCCCGTAACATCCAGACATTTAATATGAAGAAATAACTCAACATTTTAAGCGAAAAGTGATCATGCCACTTAAACTGAAACATAAATATGATCACATCAAACTATGAACCGAAGCTACACCCACATCAAACAATAATAATAGCTTATAACGATTAACTTATAAACTCCCTTCAAATTAATGTTCACCGGCAGCTAGATAATAGGTATGAACCTGATGGAACCATTTGTCAGAAAAGATATATAAGCACCCAGTGTATGCAACACTTTTTGGCATAGCTGTGTAGCCTATGTACACCACGAGGCGTACCCCAAGGTCGGTGTATGTGTAAACTGAAATATTATTTTTGTCCTGAGCACTGTTCAGGAATGGAATGGAATCATCAGGGGGAAGCACCAAGTCATTACGACTATATAGCACTGGGAAGGGGTCAGGATAAGGATTGGGGATGGGAAGAGGGAAAGGAATGGTACCCACGACTGGAGTATACTTGTTGATTGACTAAGCTACTGTGGTGGCCTTAATAATCATCCCACCATGGTTGATGAGCCTTAAGCTCAACACCAACGATTAGCCGGAAAAAATAATTATCAGTGAAAACGCTAAGCTAGTATGGTTATACAGCACTTGGAAGGGGCATAGGAACAAGGAATTGGAATATATGAGGACAGAGTGAGAGCATGATGCCAACCATTTGGACCATCAGAGATCGAACGCCGACCTGCAAGAAACGAGGCCATCGCTGAACCTACGAGTATAAGTCCTTGGACCTGAGGCCGGGATGACGTACACAAAATCAATGGCTGGTCTGGTAGTCATGTTGCTATGGGCAGACCGGCTACATTGATACGGAAGGCCAGTCGCAGTACGCTTGTGAGGGACACGTCACAGTGAGCCCCTGCCAGCATCACAGCCAGAGAGTTCAACAGTGAATCAGATCATACTGGATTCAAAGGCCTGAGAATAACAGATGAAATCTTGCAGATGTTGATATGCGACACGTGAGCACAACCTGTTCAATATTCCCTGTGATCCTGACTACAAAATTTGATAATTCGTCAAAGTTTTGGCAAGCCATATACAGAATTCAGATTGCAAGATCCTAACAAAACAATATGAAACCATGATCAAATACTAATACTATATGGCAGGGAAGGGTACAAAAGGCTGACAACAGTGTAGAGAAACACTAAGATAAGAATACAGTATAATAATACTAGCGTAGATGAGAGATTTTAATAGCAGATGACGCTTTTCCTGTATAGGAACTTTAACAAATCTCTTGCTTTTAAAATCTGTTCTTAAGTGTTTCTCTATACTATGTACTTTTAAAAATCTACTCTCATCTCAGTGTATACATTAATACTATATAGAACATATACACTTGTCTTCATAGTCTCTTTGCCTTCACATGACCACTTGGGGACTGTCAGTCCCAACGAAACGCATCTCTTAGTGTCAGGACTTAAAAAAAATTGTGAAATAAACTTTGGAGAGTTAATTTTGCCATTTCATTCTCAAATGAAGATAAACATAAGATAAACAGAGAAGATTCATCCTAGAATCGTTGATTCTAGCATACTATCAATTCAGTTGTATGTTAACTAGAATCGTTGATTCTAATGCAGTTATGATTATGAATATGACAGAATCAATGAATATGGCATAGGTCTACAAGAAAGAGTGTTACAAGCATGAAGTATATATATGTATATACACAGGCTTCCTTTTACCGACAACGTGAATTAATACTATCAAAGACCTCGTCACATAAGACTGCCGCTACTTCAGCTATAGATATAATTCTCAGTAAATACAATTTGAAGTTTGCAGTTTGCAGTCAATATGAAACAACACGTCAGCAGGATAAGCAGAGCTGGAGACTGTTCCACGTCAGCACTGCTGCTTGTGGGAGTGTTAAAAGTCAGCACTCTGTTCCATGGAGAGTAGGGGAAAGGGGGCGGAGGGAGTTCATAGTATTATGTTGCCTGTGGGGAAGGGGGAATTCATAGTCAGCAGTCGTATGTAGGGACGAGGGGGGGTCTGAACTCATAGTCTACACTCTGTTGTATGTAGTGGGGGGGAGTTCATGGTCGGCACTCTGTTGCATGTGAGGGTAGGTCATAGTCAGCATTCTATTTCGTGTGCAGCAGTTCAAAGTCAGCATTCTGTCATGTGAGGGGGGGGGGGGGGTAAGAGTTTATAGTCAGCCTTCTGTTGTATGTGGGGAAAGGGGGTTGACAGTCTATTGCTCATGAGAGAATGTTCAAAGTCAGTACCCTTCTGCATGTATGGATGTTCAGAGTCAGCATTGTGGCATGTGCTTTATGTTCAAATTCAGAACTCTGCCATCTTCTTTAAAAAAAAATAGGACACAGGAAGCAGTACTAGAACAAGGACATAACTATCCTAAGGGAGTTTCTTGGAGACGCCCTCCATGGGCTGTTCTCTCACGCTCATAATGCAAGATGTTCATAGGTAGCAACCATGCCATTTCCTACTGCATATTACATATAATTATCAGTAAAGGCACTATACAAGTATGGTGAAAATATGCCTCTTAGGAGTATTACATCAAGAGTTTGTAAACATTACTGGAATAGTATTGTCCCACTACACTACAAATTTATTTGTGCATTCTATATATCCATATTTTTATGTTGTTGTCAGGAGGAAATCTAATTCTACCACTACAATTTTAAGCGTATTTCGATATTGTTGTGACAATTATATAAGCGTTAATGGAAGCAGTTTTCAGATACAGTATGTAGGATCCTGTTGTATGTTAACTGGCAAAAAGGAATGCACTGTTTAATATGCTGAGGAGGCATGAAAGGTAGTTAGGGCAATATTAGTATGCCTCCACAGACAAACTGTCCAGGGCGTCCCTTCTATTGACGAGGCTTGGAATCTCTAATTTTTCTACATTACACACATCTAGTCACGAAGGAGTAGCATCCTGATGGTATCTATTTAATGACTGCTAGTCATTAAACAATTTAAATTTGCGAAAAAAGGGTCAGGCTTAGTAGGGAGCTGTTCCTAACATCTCCCACTTCCACAACAACTGTAGTGAAGGGCTGTAGACTTTGATCAGCAAGCAGTAGTTTGTTCCACAATGAACATATCATCGCTCGACGTAGTGGCTGCCCATGGATGCTGTTTATATATATTTAGCATCATCAGAGATTCAACTTAACACTAGCACGTGTCTGAGACGTGTTCTACTATATGAAGAAAAGTACCTTGAAGTTAAATCCACCATTCATTTAAAAGTGGCACAACAGGAGGGTGCTGCAGTCAGAAAAGCTAACCAAACTCTTGGGTTAATCAAGCGAACTTTTGACTTCAAGGAAAAGAAGTTGAACTGTACAAATCTCTCATTTGGATTATTGTATCAAAGCATGGAGACCTCATTTTCAGTCATCTCTCGTATCTGGAACGCTTGAAGGCCACAGGACTAACAACACTGCAAACCAGACATTATAGGACGGATCTCATTGAAAATTTTAAAATACTGGACAAGTTAGAGGATGTTGATCTGGACTGAGAACAGGAGATGCTCTTTCACCAACAGGGTTATTAACGCATGGAAACCTCTACTCCACCAAAGTCGTAACTGGCCAAACTGTACTTAGTAAAATTGGGGACGGGGAAAATCACGGGCTTCCTGTCCTCACATATATGATATGAGACATGATATGAGACATGATATGAGACATATGACGTATGATATGACGTATGATATGACGTATGATATGACGTATGATATGACGTATGATATGACGTATGATATGACGTATGATATGAGATATGATATGAGATATGAGATGTGATATGAGATGTGATGAGATGTGATATGAGATATGATATGAGATATGATATGAGATAATATGAGATTATATGATAGATATGATATATGATATGAAGTATGATATGAAATATGATATGAGATATAATATATGATATATATATGATATGATATGAGAGAGAGAGAGAGAGAGAGAGAGAGAGAGAGAGAGAGAGAGAGAGAGAGAGAGAGAGAGAGAGAGAGAGAGAGAGAGAGAGAGAGATAGAGATATTAGTGGTATTAGTGGCTTTAGGCATAGTATGTATTAGCTCTATCTAGAAATCCAACATCATTCTGTTTGTAACTCATCTTGTATGTATAGTATGTACCTGAATAAACATTTTTTTTCATTTTACGTTTAGTATTATAAACACATGGAACTGTCTACCCACCAAAACTGTAAAGGCCACAACATTGTTGCAATTCAAAATCCAGCTAGATAAAATCATTTGGACAAATGGGAAAACCTTTAACAAGCCATCGGCTTCTTGTCTTCATCAACCCCACTAGTGGTATTTAATATGCAGGCAAATTTAGGAAAATCATGTCCTTGCATGAATTTTATAAATTACAGTATAGTATTATTATCTGTGAATAATAACCTGCTATAAATAAATATAATTGCATATATAGGCCGATATAAATTTAATGGAAAAATACTGTTGCCGACATTTCCATACACTACAGATGCCACACAGAGGACACTGTTTTGTACTCATGTATTAAGAGTTGTTGGGCAAAGGTTTAATTATAAAACAAAATATAAAATAATCAGACAAATTGTTCATTTATTGGGTATAATGTATAGTTATCAGAGAAAATGTACATTCTCCAGTATAATGCACATTTACTATATAAAGTGTACAGTTGTCGGGCAATATCTACAGTCATCAAACATATGTACAATTATTAGTTTCATGAACTCAGACAAAAATTAGTCATCCATTCAGAACTATACATTAGACTAAATGTATAATTATCAGAACAAATATACAGTGTTTATCATAAAACAGTAGTACACATGTCAACCCAACACTACTTATCTTACTATCACAGTAACTTAAAAAAATAAGACTTGCTCAATATAAAAATTTTGTGGACATCTTTAGGAGTTCAAATCTCCAGCATGGCACGAGATTGTTAGATTTTTTATTATTTCATAACCTTGATGCCACCCCCAATGTCTACAAGAGGCAAGAGGAGCACACATATTAACGACCATAACAACCAACATATTGTCTTCCATAGTTTGTCTCAACCCTTTGCACTTTACCAGCTCTTTGGCTATTCTTTACCTGGTACTTCTTTATAGTAGTGTCGATTTAACCAGCCACACCCATGTACTCTACACACACTGTTATAGGCATTTGATTAACAATTGCTAATACATTAAAATTAACAGCAAGATCACTTTTCCCCTATTTAGAATTCTCTACTGACTACTTTGCCATTACTAGGATCACTAAACTACATCTCTAGCTTTCTTACCCCTAATCCTCTGGAGAATCTGAGGAGTGGCTGAAAACAGAATTCTCTCAATCATGTCCATTGCTGAACATATCCACATTGTCATTTGAAAATATTCACCTGAAACATTTCCGGAAGGATTCCATTCGGAATAATTATTGAAGACTTATCCACCTCATAATACTGTACTTAGTATATTCAGTATCATTAGTTTTGTTAGTTTAATAGTCTATTTGCATACCTAGTCATTTTAAGAAATTCATGCTATTTCAAGATTAATTAGGACAAGGATGAAATACATAGGTATTTTTAATACTAGCTTTTAAAGGTTACATTTTGAGCACGCTGTAAAATATATACTGTATAAATCTAAATAAGAGATAGAGCTCTGAAAAAAGTGTGCATCGGGAACATATTTTCATGGTATTTTAATTTGACAAAGTATAAGCAATGAGCAGGAAGAATGCTAAACAAATAGCACACAATCCTTGAAGCCATATTTATTAAAGCACCAAGTGTGGGGAAGAGGGTTCACGAGTAGAATGTAAGAACTGAGGACTGATTGCCACGAAGGAGGAGGAAGGGCGGCATCTGGCGTGTGAGGGTTTCCAGCCAAGCCATGTAGAGTGGCGCCGACACCGTTCCCACAGCAGGCATGGGCAGGGTCCTGTCAACCACATATACACATTAGTGTCTCACTCATATTTGGAGTTGACAGCCTTATCTATTAGTTCACCTCTCATATTTAACTTTCCACATTTTTATATCTGTATCTGTCACACCATGTTTCACTGCCTTAATGGGCATCTTGTATGTGTTCAAGGACTACTAACTTTGCACAGCACTCTTCTCCACACCAGCACTCTTCCTATTCATGTGTTCTCTCACTTCATCATTCTAATGCTTGTTTGTCATGATTCACAATAGCTATGAATATTTTTTTAGCAAAAACAAAACTAATAACAAAAATGGAATTTACAAAAATTCGAATTTAGAATATTATTTAGAGTATATGGGTTGGAGTTTGAGCAAATAAGGTAGTATCGTCAGCAAATAGTATAGGTTTAAGAACGTTAAAGACATTTGGCAAGTCAGTGATGTATATAATGCGGTAAATGAGGTATACCCAATTTATCTTATACCATGTAAATCAGGTATAACAAATAGGAGAGGTCCTAGGATGCTGCCTTGTGTCACTCCAATGGTTAACAAGACTGCAAGCCAGAAATGACATGGCTCATCTCCTCAGGACCTTTAAAATACCGGTATTGAACAAATTGGAAGAAATTAATCCAAATCACTTCACTGAAAAATCCAATGTAATTCTCACAAGGAGCAAAATGCTTCAAGCTTAATGAGCCACAATGTACAAGACAACAGGAGATGCATTTCACCCACAGGGTAATAAACACATGGAACTGCCTACCCACTAAAGCCATAAATGCCATGACAGTACTAGTTTAAAATCCAACTGGCATCAATGTTTAGGAATAATGTGGTAGCCTCTTACAAGCCACTGGCTTCTTATCCTCATCTAAGTGCCACTAGAAACTGTAACAACAATTGGGTTGTCAATTTTGTCTTTCATCCTTCTCACTTCACCCTCTCCACTATCTTCCTCTCTTTTCCTAAACAAACAAGAATGAACTACAATACATTACTATGAACAAAAACACTTTCCCAACTCACATAACAATGAAGGTGGCATCTCTTGAGTGTTCCAGCAGCAGCTCCCTCAGACGGATGTGGCGGTTGGTCTTGTCCTTCAGAGCTACCAATTCCGACTCTGTGATCCCCTCAGATTCTTTGACTGAGGAGGAAAATGTCAACATAAACTGTAAGTCCTTTAGAATGAAGAAGAGTGTTATGTTACCCATTAATATACCAATTATCTGTTCATGGTAAACCGAATTCTTGCTTGGAACGACATCGTACTGAACACTTTCGCTGCAACTGGAAATTCATTGCATACAAAATTTTGTTTTTGTGGAGGATTTTATACCCAATCCATTACTGTATGATCTCAGTTAACTAAAGCCTGCTGAACCGAATACTTGGGTTATCTGGCCAAAGTTGTTTCTGGATAATTTTTTTGCAAAACTTCGCCATATCAAGACAGAAAACCGGATAACCGAAGAGTAGGTTATGTAAATTTTCAAGAACTACACATTTCAAGATCTACAGATCATTCTGCTTATTCGGATGTGTGGCTTATCTGGTGAGGGGTCCTTAATATATAGTCTTGATAAGTGAGCTTAGACAGTATTATGTTTTTATGTTTGCAATAATAAAAACATTAATAATTATTAATTATTATAAATGTTTTTATTAGTGCCAATGACAGAATACACTGCCCGCAGGCCCACATACCCACCACAGCCCGGTTGGTCCGGCACTCCTTGAAGGAAACAATCTAGTTTACTCTTGAAGATTTCCACGGTTGTTCCTGTAATATTTCCGATGCTCGCTGGTAAGACGTTGAACAACCATGGGCCTTTGATGTTCATACAGTGTTCTCTGATTGTGCCTATGGCACCTCTGCTCTTCACTGGTTCTATTCTGCATTTTCTTCATTGTCGTTCACTCCAGTACGTTGTTATTTTACTGTGCAGATTTGGGACCTGTCCCTCCAGTATTTTCCATGTGTATATTATTTGGAATTTTAGCGTTTAGCTTAGAGAGGAATAATAATACTAATAATTATTATTATTAAAATATTTGATTATAAAGTGATTTCATAGTACTGTATGTATGTATTTGTATTTTATATAAAGCTTTTCAAGTACAGTACATCTTAAGAAGCAACGGTTTCAAGGTCAGTAAGCCACAATGCAGTACAAAAACAGATGTTTCTTCACCCACTGGGTAATAAACCCATGGAACCGCCTACCCCACCAATGCCGTAAATGCTAAAATACTGCTTAATTTCAAAATCCAGCCCAATACAATCTTCAGGACAAATCGGGGACCTTTGACAAGCTGCTTTCTTTCTGTCCTCATCAAGACCACTAGAGCTATAGTGGTCTTATGTTCTTTATTATGTTCCTAACTCTGCTCTCCTCTCTCTCTATTATGCTCTAATCTACCCCTATCTTAATTATGGTATCTGTGCATGGGGGTCTACCACTGCAAACCACCTTAAGCCCATCATCACCCAGCAAAAATCTGCTATCAGAATAATAACTAACTCTGCTTTCAGACAACACTCAGCTCCCTTGTTTAAATCCCTAAACTTGCTAAATATTAACTCCCTCCACACATTCTCTTGTGTCAACTACATCTACAAAACCCTGTTCTTAAATGCAAACCATGCTCTGAAACTCTCTCTGGACAGATGTAATAGGACCCATTATCACCACACCAGAAATAAATATCTCTTTGATATCCCCAGGGTCAAACTTAATCTGTGTAAACACTCTATGCAAATTAAGGGACCTAGTCTATGGAACTCACTCCCTAGTGAATTGAAAAACTGTAAAACTTTTGCCTTATTTAAAAACAAAACCAAAAAGTACTTAATTTCATCTTCTTAGTTTCCTACACTGAGCTTTATTTTTTGCTCTGTATCTAGTGTTACCCAATCTCCTAATTCTTATGTACTTAACCCAAACAACCTTATCATTGTGTTCATTGCTGTCTTCCTTTATGTGCTAGCCATTTGCTGTATTGTGCCTACCAAATTTTGTCAACTACCATTCAAGCTTTCATTGCAATCAATCTTAGCTACCTAAGTGCTTTATTATACTGTACCTACAATTTTCTCTCATCTTTTTTTTCTTTTTTCTTTTCTTGCCATGTAACTGTTATCATTTCTTTTTTATAATTTTTGCTAGTATTTACCTACTAAAAATTTTCTTAGATTAAGGACCTGCCCGAAACGCTGCGCGTACTAGTGGCTTTACAAGATTGTAATTACCATATTATATATTCTCACATTCCCAATGTACCTTCTTGTATATGAATAAATAAATAAATAAATAAATAAATAGTGGCCCTCAAGTTAATTAATGTGTTAATTATTTAGTATATTTTTGGGGTAATTCTTAATGCTAAGTGATACAAGTTACAGCCAGATACTGTAATTGAAACTACAGTATTTACTAATTAAACTACCATATACATCCTTAAGGTTTTATGACTGACCAGTTTCCATCTTCAGGATTAACACCCCTTACTCATTACTCCACTCTAGTAATTACTTTCTGAGTATCTAACTACTCTCTTAATTTAGCCAGTAGATTTTCTTACATAGTTTGAAATGTTTAAAGCTATGCCATCACAGAATGCTAGGCTGCACTGATCCTAACCAATGGTTAATAGGATCTTGCCTTAAAGCAGCCAAGTGGGATAAAAAAAAATCATTCAATATACAGTACAGTACCTCCATCCTCCTCCTCTGGTGGCACCTTGAAGCTGCTGATAAGGTTGTTGAAATCTCTCACCGATTCCTCTCTGGGACGTCGTGTTATGTCAGGCACCATTACCACATCAGAGAAGTCAATTCGGAATTTGCACAGTAGCTCAATCATACTTCGGTGCTCAGAGGCCAGATCATCCTACACAGGATAAAGGAGTTAACAATTGTCAAATGGATGATGGCAGACTAGTGAAGTATGTACATGTTTGAGATAATCACAGAGTAGGAAGAAAGGAAGACCAAAAATAAGACTGGCAAACATGGTAAATAAGAGTAAAGTACAAGAAAGTAGGAATTAAATGTGAACAATATTAGAGATGTGGTAAAAAAACAAAATTGAGTAATTATCAATAGAATGCACCATGCTGAGGAGACTATGTAGTAAAATTAAGTAGTAGCTGTTTGTGAAGTGAGATTATATGCTTTGTTTGTACTGTGTTAGACAACTCCTGAGAAGCACTGAACACCTAGCTGTTCATGATTTATTAATTTTCCAAAATAGCATTAGGAGTTTAATATTACTAATGAATGGATGTAATTAGTAACATTTTCACTGCTACTCTCTCATCCCTCTCATTTTATTTTTACTAATGTCTCCCAAACCCATGAAAGTTGGAAACAAGGTAATAATAATGAATGAAGTACAGTAGTGTGTAAGTTAGATGAATATATAAAACATACAAATGTTTTATTATTGGAAATCATCAATAACACAAACTAAATGAAACATTAGAATCAAAACTTGCAGTGTCTGATTGCTTTTCAAATACAGTATTTTCACATAAAAACTATTATATAAATCTTAAATGAGAATTATTTACTTTTTTGTTAGCAAGGCAGAAGACCCTCAATTTGCAGGAGGACCAGGCTGATCGGGTAGTAAGGATGTATGGGATCAACATTGTCAGACCTGAGGGAGGAAATACAGTATGACATTTTTTGGGTTCAATAAGGTATAGAAAAATTCAGGCACTGAATGGAATGAAACACTCATTTATGAATACTCCCTTGGCTGCTCCCCTATGCAGACTCTGGTTAACTTCTCAAATGGTCTTGCTGCATAATATAGGATTGTGAAATGAATAAGAGAGTATACTTCAATCCACCTGCTTGATGAGGTTCTGGGAGTTATTCTACTCCCCAAGCCCGGCTCGAAGCCAGGCTTGACTTGTGAGAGTTGGTCCAACAGGCTGTTGCTTGAAGTGGCCCGCAGGCCCACATATCCACCACAGCCTGGTTGTCCGGCACTTCTTGAAGAAAACTATCTAATTTTCTCTTGAAGATGTCCACGGTTTTTCTGGCAATATTTCTTATACTCGCTGGGAGGATGTTGAACAACCACGGACCTCTGATGTTTATACAGTGTTTTCTGATTGTGCCTATGGCACCCCTGCTCTTCACTGGTTCTATTCTGCATTTTCTTCCATATCGTTCACTCCAGTAAGTTGTTATTTTACCGTGTAGATTTGGGACCTACACCTTCAGTATTTTCCACGTGTACATTACTGTACTTGATATCTCTCTTGTCTCCTTTCTAGCAAGTACATTTGGAGAGCTTTGAAACGATCCCAAAATTTAATTTAACACCACCAACACAGCTAAGTATAATAACAAAAATACAGAAACAAGCCATTTTCCAACACTTTCAAATGATCAGTGGGACTCCATGGCTACCTATTTATTGTTCTAAAATTGCATAACTTGCAAAATACTCACCACACCAACAGTTACTATACAGTACTAGGTGTCAACACTTGCTAGTGCAACAGGTCAAAACATGGCAGCTCACTTCTCAGCCTACCTAGATAAGTACCTCGGGTAAGACAGGACCCTAACAATGGGAGTGAGGAGCAATTGAAGGACCAGTCAGAGACAAGCATTTCATTACATAGTATTCGACACCCAATTCCTGGATATGACCTCCGTAGTTTCTGCCTAATTAATTCCCATGGAGCAAGATTTATCGAACTAAACAAAAGTAAAATGGTTCTTGATGTACCTGTCATGTTCATAGCAAATGGCACCAAGAGAGCGTACAGGATGCCCACCACGCTTGGATGCTGCTAGTCATGTAGCGTTATAAGTATTAAAGTCAGTAACCAAGCAATGGCTTTATATCAACCCTTCAACCAAGGCCATCCACAGCAACACACAACACCACTGTACCCAAGAATAAAAATAATTACAGTAATTGGAGAAACTTACTACAATGCTGTCATGCTTGACTGAAGGCAAAACATTATATTCAGTACCATGAGAAAGGATGTAAGTTACATCCAAAAATTTTGTTTTTAATATACTTACACATATTGGATCTTTCTTTCACCTTCAATTAAATGATTATTATAGTCCTGTACTGTATAACAGAAAGCACCACAGAGACAAAGCTGATGAAACCTGGGAAGGATTTGAACTGGAGGAATTATACATATTTTTTTTTTTTTTGAGATATATACAAGAGTTGTTACATTCTTGTACAGCCACTAGTACGCGTAGCATTTCGGGCAGGTCCCTGGAATACGATCCCCCGCCGCGATGATCGTTTTTTCATCCAAGTACACATTTTACTGTTGTGTTAAACAGGCTACAGTTAAGGAATTGCGCCCAGTAAATCCTCCCCGGCCAGGATACGAACCCATGACATAGCGCTCGCGGAACGCCAGGCGAGTGTCTTACCACTACACCACGGAGACTGTAAATGACAGCTATATGACAGCTAACCCAAAAGAAAAGGAAAAGACAGGTTAAGCTGGCAACATGAGGCACAGGTTTGCCTTCAGAAGCCCCAGGCCTAGACCTCAAAGCAGGATATAGCCAAGAAAAACCTTGCAAGAGTTGCATACTATCATGGAATGTGTGTATGAGGGTAAACATATGGACTCACTGTAGTGGCTACAAAATCTCTCAGTCTGCAAAGGTTTCTCTCTCATTTGTAACATGAATGATCTATTTTACAGTGCTTCTTAGCCTCTTATGACCATGTAGATATAGTGTACTTGTTACTTTGGGGTTGCTATCAGTGTGGTGCCCTGTCAGACTATACAGAATTTTGTCCAAGGTCACAATGAAATCTTGATTTAGGGAGCACTCTACTGTAATAGTTCAGAAAAGTAGACATTCTAAAATAGATTGGGGTAATATATTATTTTATTATACGGATCCAACCAGCCACTTACCGCCATCATCATAGAGCCACCACACATCAATGGTTCCCTTGGGCTGTTTACGAGTGAAGCGAAGCATAGCGTCCACAACCTGTGGTGCAACAACCTCACCATTGGGCAGGCGGTACATGGGGTCTTTCTTCTTCTTGCCCAACTTCATACCATCGAGGAATGATGGGTTGCTTTCTCCATAATTAGTATTTGACAGTGATGCAACGTTGATGCTTCCCCCAACAGCAGCTGTTTTAGAATAAACAATTAGTCCTTTGTTACATTGCCTTTAACTAATTTAAAAGGGAAATAAGAAAATACTTACAGTAACTGACACTTTGGGGGTAATTTATATATATATATAAACATATATAAACACACACACTTATACCAAACACCTCTAAAATTCTTTAACTGCAATACTACATTTATTTTTTAACAATTCTAATCCTGTATTTTAAACACAATACTTACTTGGCTATAGAATCTAAAGTAGTTAAAGTAGTCTACATTTTTTTAGCATTCAATATCACTAGAATACTATACTGCACATCATTAGCTAAATTATGAATTTTTATTTACATTTATATTAACTCCATTAACAATTATCCAATTGTTAATTAGTATTAACTTAATACTGCATTAGGTATTCCCTTAAATGCATTATCAGCAGCAACATAAATACTGTATTAAGATGTGCATGAAATATGGCATGTAACTAGCAGCAAATACAAATATAAATACAAATACCTACACACAATTGTTTGTTATAATCATAATTTTTTAAAAACCTTATTTTTAGGTTTATTGTAATTATATACAAGAAAGTACATTTGGCTGTGAAAGTACATACATGTACATTGGTGACTTTCGTTGCATTCTTGCAAAGCCACTAACACGCATAGTGTTTTGGGCAGGTCCTTAAGCTAACCAATAAATGTAATAAAAGGTGCTTTGAAACAAAATTTTAATTCAACATACCAGTAATACAGTAACTACATTATAAATTGATAGAATAGATTATACTGGTGAAGCTGCATGTCTTAACTACTAAATTGGGTGAGTTGGTAGCACAAGTTCAGTGAATCTGAAGCAATAATTAGCACAAGATACAGTGTGAGTAAGTAGCACAAGTGCATAGTAAGTAGCCACAGTACGTAGTAAGTAGCAGTAGAAGTTTTTGACTTCCTGCATCCTTCCCTTGGCAGGATACGGGAAGCCGAAAACCTCGGAAGGAGGAAACAGAGGAACCGAAGAGAACCCAGAACCGAACCCGGGAAGGAGTCGAACCCATATTAAAGTCATACAGGGAGGGGGGGGGGAAGAAAAACTCCTCCCCCTGTAACACAGCCCACATTGAGGAAACCAACACCCAAGCAGGGTCAAACGGGGCCCAAGCCAACTCCTCCCCAGCCCCGGGATCCTCCACGTCTGGACCCGGGGCCGAGCCATCCTCCAAATCATCTGCCTCTGGAGAAAAGCAGAGTCCACCGGAAAAGCAGACATGAAGGAGTCCCGCTGGTGAGACCCAAAAGCCCTAGCAGGAGGAACAGACTCTAATGCCTCCACCGCCAACCCAAAAGGGGCAGTCCCCGAAGCCGCCCAAGTCTTACCACTAAGAAAACCCTGCCCCAACTCCAAAACCCTTAGACTTTGGGAACTGGAAGCAGGGAAGGGAGGGAGGGAGAGGGGGGAGCAGGTTGAACCACAGCAGGGAAAGGACAAGGGGGTGTGGACAAAACCAAAGTCGAGGCGACTAACATTCCCAAGTCTGGGTCCCTATAACCCAACCAAGGCAGATGCGGGGCCTCTGGAAAGACAACCAACCAACCAAGCTCGTTGCAGCAACCTAAAACCTCACATGCAACGTGGAAGCTGTCTGCACCCGAATATCAGTAACAGTGGACTGGGTGAAGTGGAGTACATGTAAGGAACAGCAAGATTCCAGGTCAAAGGTGTCATCGATCCACAGGCAGCCTGGCGGAGGCAAAGACGGTGAATGTTACCCTGAGACAAGGGGGACACAGCAAACTTCAAACTCACACGAAGTGAGGTGGGACTTGGAGGTCTCCTCCATCAGACCAAGGAGCCCCAATAGGGGTTTTCAGGGACCTTAGGCTGACTGCTACGGGAAGCCCAGGCAAGGTACTGCTAACCAGTTATCCCAGAGCTACCAAACAAACAAACTAAAAGCTGAACCCCTGTGACGTGTGCAATCACGGGAGACCTAGCGGAGGACCACCAAAATAATACAAGAGGTCGTACAGCCACACCAGGCAGACCCCCCCCTACCACCACCTTTGCCTCTTATAGTGTTTTAATCATATAACTGCAAGTTACATATAAAAATTATGTAATTTTATTCACAATTTTAATAATGTAAAAGTATGTAACATTAAATTATATTACAGTATTTAAGTTAACAGCTAATTTGTCTGGGATATTTCAACTTTACATCTTAGGAATTTATTTTATATCATTCTGAACAGTGAAATCATGAATGGATACAAACTGTTTATCAAAGAAATGTCATATTCTCCACGCTTCCTCTTACCCCTCTGTTTAGATAAGTCACTGTCAATAACCCCTGGGTGGCGCAGCTATTAAATACTATTTGCGACTACATAAACAAGGGTAAGCTTCCCTCTGTTGACTATCACTAACAAAATAAACCACTACACTGCCATGCAGGTCTGAACTAGACTCATGCAAGTCAGGAATTAAGGACAATGAAAATAAGACTGTACCTCGAGTCAACTTTTGAAACCCAAATGTCAGGATTTTTGCAAGAGCTAGAAGGAATATAATGATTTAATGTGTTAGAAACTAGTGAACAATACAAACACCATGCGTTTTAAAGTAGTTCTCATAATTATATCCTTAGATCATTTAAATTTGTAAGCAGCACCTAAAAGCAATGAAATAAAACTTAGGCTTTGATCCAAATTCAAACATTAATGCCAGGATCACACCCAATGCTTGAAATACCTAAATAAAGATCTTCAGCTTATTAGCAAATCAAATTATGAAACTAGCTCATTGCAAATGTAAGTTGCTTAACTTTAAAGTCTGTATTTGTGGTTGTTCTCGAACTCACTGTTGAAATAACTGTAACTAGCTTATAAAGACTAACTAGCTTAACTAAAGGAATTTTTGGGGACCATTTCTGAGCTCATTCATTATGCTCATTCATTATGTGCCTCTGTCACCTTTCCACTACTGCTCACAGGATGGGTATAGGGTGCATTGTAAATGTAATATACTAAAAATCTAAACTAATTTGCACTTCTGTATTTCTCTTGGTTGATTGATCATGTTACTATGTGTTACCATAATTACATCTCTTTGTGCCTTCAGTTCACCCCTTATCTTGTTTTGTATTCTCACTCATTTTTGCTCATGAGACATGTGGGGTGAGTGCCCTATCCACTATACCACAGGGTGTAGTGAGACGAAGAAAACTAAACCTTTGAAAATAAAGAAACATATAAATAGATAAGTCAAGAACAAAGGAAAATGTCTTGCATCCTGTACATTATCACTCCGAGTTTTATGGGCCGAGAGACTATTTGCAAAATATATACAGTAATTTCCCTTTATGGCCTTCACATAACAACGATCAACTATGAACACCACACCAAATGACATCTTTCTTCTCAGGCAATAGCCATATAATCCAAGAGTCTCTTGAGACACTTTACATTGGAAACCTGAAACTTTATTAATCACTAAAACCACAAAAAATAAGGAATATATACATATACATACACATACACACACACTGTATATATACAGTGAAACCTCAAGTGTCTAGTGTCTCAATCTACGAGGATTTCGAAAAACGAGCGTGCCACTAGGCGAAAATTTGTCTCGATTGACGAGCATTTGCTTGATTAACAAGAAAAGCACATGGTGCTTACTTGCGTTCCCGCTGGTTCTCGCAAATTCTCGGACAACTCCGACGATGCAAATAACTAGTTTTTAGTTTTAAAAATGCAAATGATGCTGGGATGTAAAAGGGTGACTGCTGTAATGTTGCAAAGCATTGATTTTTGTTTTTTAGCCAAAATAAGAAAAAAAAATCGAAAAAATTTAAAAAAGAACAAATGTCATAAAGGTTTGTTCAGTGAATGTCAGGTAGGCTGCTATATTTTCTATAAAAAAATTAGAAAAAAATAAACAAATTTGAAAAAAGGAAAAATGTCAAAGGTTCATTCAGTATGTGCTAGGTAGGCTGCTCCATTATTTAAAAAATCGAATATCATACTGATGTTTTTCAGCGGTAAAACGGATTCATTTACTGTATTTCCATTATTTTAAATGGGGAAATTTGTTTCAAAAGACAAGCGTTTCACGTGACGAGCTTGGTGCCGGAACGGATTAAATTCGTTAATCGAGGCTCCACTGTATATAGTACAGTACATATATATAACAGTAATAATAATAAATTTATATGGTTCAACATTTTTATTGACGACTATACAGTACTGCATACTAACCACAATATTCATCTAAAGGGCCAAGATATGTTGAACATCTGACCATTTAAATGATAAATAAAAATAAAGTACAGTATGCCAAATCTGTGGAGACTTTTATGAAGACCTTATCAGGTACTAAGTCTAGAAACTATTATGAACAGAGGTACCTAGTTTTTATGAGAATTATGAAGCAGAGTGAAGATAGTATATGCAGTGTATTTTATGGTAAGTTAATTTACAAATCTTATTCTTAATTTTAGTATTCTTCACAAAAATTCAAATGCAAATCATTACCCCAAGTTTGGGCTGAGTTTATTCGAACATCCCTTAATTCTGAAAGCTTTTGACAAAGAAGTTTACAGTAACTTGATTAACAGTGTCACTACTTACAGGAACCAGAACGAAGATCGGCCCCATTTTGGGAGTGGCCAAAGCTGGCTGTGGAGACAGATGTAGGTAACGCTAAGGGATTGGGGTTGTATGCGTTGGGAGCGCTGGAGGAGGTCGAGTTGCCAGAGGCATTAGCAGTCAAAGTTGGGTCATCTTCATCTTGTGATACTTCTGTCAGGTTTGAGTAGTCGAGGCCACCCTCCACACACAGGATACCAACAGCCAGATGCAAGCCAAAAGCACAGCTGTAGGGACACGTCATTTATGGTTGTTAGATCTATCAAGATACATAATAAGGAAAACAGTTTGTTGTTATCAGATATGCAAGCTTTCTTATTGTTTCATATAGCTTAACAAATTACTTTAAACACTTAATGAGGAGGGAGAGAGAGCGTGAGTAAGGCCCTTCTCCCCAAAAGTACTTTATGAAAGTGAAGACTCTACAGATGCTGTACATAAATGTTAAAACAAACTTGTGCAAATACAATATCTGCAGAATACATCAAAATTTACTAATACAATTTTTTTTTTTATAAATACAGGGTACAGTACCGTACAAAACTTGATTCAAACACTTACTGGATGGTTTTGAAATAACTCTGTAGTTCCTCAGCTGGGCATGTCTGCCAGTTGGACTTGTAACCCATGAGGACTAAATTGGGCCGTAATTTACCCAGTCCCACATTACACATTAGCATCCTGGCAGCCAAATCCATAGAGGGGCCATCAGCAATGGAATAGAAGGCCTTCACCTTGTGTCGACACAACCAGTTAGTGGCCTCTGCTATTAGTCTCTCTCGTAACCGCTGTGGCTGCTGTTCCTGTGTTCATAAAGTAAAGTGTACATTTTCTAATTATTGTACTTATAATTTGGGGGAATATCTCACTATTTACAGTCCTTATTGAGGACACTAAGACGATGGTGGCCCTCAGGTAAATACCATAACAAACCTTATAATTTCCAGTAATTAATAAAAAATAGAATAACACTCAATACTAAGATGAGTCAAATTGTTCCCTCACTGTGATAACATATCCCATCAGCTGTGATAACATATCCCATGAGCACCACACCAGAAACAAATACCTATTTGATATTCCAAGAGTACGACTTAGTCAAATTAGAAATGCTTTACAAATCAAGGGACCTCGAATGTGGAATGACCTTCCCAATTATGTTAAAGACTGTACCTCTCCCAACCAGTTTAACATAAAAACTAAGTACTACCTAATTAACTCAATGTAACCAACCTCACCTCCAAAATGTCAACCCATGTCTTTTATTTTAAACAATGCTGTTTGTTGACCAAATTGTATTTTTTGCTTTTTTTCTGCCATGTTTCCCCCCCCCCTTTTTTCCATTTTTTTTCTTATTTTTTCTCAACACAATTTATACTTTAATGTCAATTATTTATTCCGGTAAAGATGAGTTTTAGTCTTAGTGTTTTTCCTGCCCGAAACGCTTTGTGTAATAGTGGCTTTATTTAACTTAACTGTAGCCTCTATTTAACTCAACAGTAAAGTGGGTACTTGGTTGTAAAAACGATTCTTCGTGAGGGTCGTATTCCAGGGACCATAGGATTAAGGACTTGCCCAAAATGCTATGCGTACTAGTGGCTGTACAAGAATGTAACAACTCTTGCATATATCTCAAAAAAAAAAAAAAAAAAAAAAAAAAAATCTGACATGATGGTGGGCACTGTCGAGTGTGTTAGGAAAACATTGAAGGGGACGAAAAAAGTGCTTTTCCATCTTGTTGACATAAGTATGGTGAACAGCTACAATATGTATCTGGTGAAAACTGGACGTAAACCAAGTTTCTGTTCGTTTGGTTTTACAATTGTGACACAGTTACTAACAAAGTTTGGCAAAGATGTTCCTGGCATACAAAGACCCATCATGAACCCAGTGTTGCAGCATGCTGCTACACCCAGGCTCACTTACATGAAGGGCTTTCAAGCACACAGACTAAAACATTTGCCACCAGCTGGAAAGCGTGCAATAGGCCAACGTGATTGCTTAGTTTGTAGAACAACAAAAAAGAGAACAGAAATGTAAACTAGTGCAAACATGGTGTAAGCGTGTGCTGTCCCATTGTGTGCTGTCAACTGCTTCAATGACTACCACTGTATCCAAGACTTTTAAATGTGCTAATAATAGTGCAAAAACCTGTAAATAGTGTGTTGTGTGTAAATATAATAATGAAAAACGTGAATACATATTATATTGGCGTAATTGAAAACATTTGTGTGTGCAAGTGTATACTCAATGATGAAAGTTGTAGTATCATTGAACATAAAGTAACATTATATGCAACACAATTAGTGAAGAAAAAAAATTGATAAAATATGCTAGACACTGTAAATAATGCCACGAAAATAATTTCGTGGCAACTTTGGCTGCTTGAAGATCGCATGTGATGCCTCCAGGACACACCTTGCATGAGCGAGCATGCAGAGTGTGATGTCATCGCTCATATTGTCGACTCATTTACATCATTGGTAAGTACAATTAACTTTTTTTGTCGTGGTCAGGGAACACAAGGGTAGGAAGAATTTTTTTTCTTGTTATGCGCCTGTGGGTGACAAAGGCCAAATAGCCCTTAGAAACACAAGGGTTAAAAAGTGTCTTGCTGTTGTGCATATTTTTTAAATTTATTATTATTGTTATTGTACAATGAGATCCCATTAATATGATATATCAATGACAAAATAAGCAGGAGCCATGCGGAGGATTCAAATCCACACATTTGAACCCAAGCACACCCCAGACCATTGCACCACAACATGGTAACAGCAATGCCACCTGGGATTCAACTGAATCAACTAGGGGTCCTGAAGCTTTTGCTGAAGCCCAATCAGGGGTTTCATTCTGCTGAATCTGGCTTCTGCTGAAGCCCAATTCAGCAGCATATAATACTGACAAAAGGTGTTGCATGACATTTAGTCAGTTACTGATATATCTGAGAAAGAAGAGTAAACCTAGAATGTTACTCTAGGTGATACCAAAATTAACTGGCAGTGTCAGAAATGTGCTGTCACAAAGATCATGAGAGAACAATTGTTGCCCTTCTGCCTGTCCACCTAGCTTTTTTCCCTAAATTTGCAGGTCACCATCCCTAGTCATCAAAGTTTACCAAAGGTCACCATCCCTAGTCACCTTAACAGGGACAAGCCTCAATACCATTTTCACTTCCCACTTTACCATAGATCTTTATTATTATGAGTGCAAATAACTTACTTTGAAGCAGTGACCTGTGACCAGGAGGGACATGTTCTTCGTGATGGAGTGTGCAAAGTGGATAAGAGGCGGCCTGGAGGAGGGTGACCCACTCAACACCAGGATCTGGGGACGGTACGTTTTGATATGATCCCCTATCTGATTTAGAGATATGACCGAGCTCAATGCCAGGGTGTATATCTGAGCTTGTGTTGATGATCCCCAGTTTACATCTGGAAGATAGACAGTATTTCATTATTATGATAATCAGGTAATTACATATGCTCATGTATTAACAGTCTTCTTTTTTTATTATACTGCCATACATGCACAATGAAAATCATTTATAAATTTAGTATTAGCACATTTACTGCCAATTAGTTGATCAGAGTGCAAAATGATGACAATGATATAGAGACACACAAAGCTTATTGACTTTACCGAAGATGATTTCAGGTCACCAAGGACTTTATCAAATCTAACATTTGATTCAACTCTTGCAGGCAAATCATCATCAGTATACTGTACTGTACTTAACCTTCAACTTGGGATTTCTCTAAATTTTCTCCACTTAAACTGCCATCATATTTGACATTATTTTTACTTTGATACAAATTGTGTTTGTTATAAATTTGTTAAACAATTTATTTTCATGTTATTACCTAAATTGTTGCAAAATTGTACAAGCCTGCATTGTTTTCACTAAGCTATGGGTCATTCAATGCAGTGTAACACAAAAAAGTTCTCTACAATACTTATGTTTATTATATTTACTTATAGGAAATATAAGGTATTTTCCACTTACAGGAAATAACTTAAATTTTTTTTTTTATCATTTACTTAATTTTTGAATGAAATTTTGGCACTAGTTTTCTTAGTCCCCAGGTGAATGAAATGTTTATATCCACGATAGTGTGGTTGACAATTTATTAAAAGTTATATACATATACAGTACTCTTTATCTCTACTGTTGCTAAAGCTTCAAAATCTTCAATAAATTAGTATTGTATATGCATCATTATTATGTATCACTAATTTTTTTTTTCATTTTCTAAACTTCCAAATGAATTCATATACAGTATGTTAATGTCTTACTGTTTAGATGTACTGTAAGTATTTATCCCAACTCCTAGGTCAGTTTTTTCACCAACCTGCTGTATAACAGCATTGCTGATATGATAGTTGTAATGTGCATTGTTATGGCCTACATTTAAGGTTTTGTACAATACGGAAAAGCATTTGCAGTTTTCTGACCATTTGTAAAGTTCATGTAGATCTCTTTGTAAGGCCTCAGTACTGTTATTGCATCCTACTTTATCATACATCATAAGTGTCATCTGATAATTTGGTGATGTGGTTTGTAATATTCTCATTTATCATTGATGTAAATGACAAAAGGAATCGCCCTAAGATAGAACCTTGCACTACCTAACTCGTCACATTTCTCCTGTCAGATTCATTACCATTTGGGATAGCTCTTTGCTTTCTTTGCTTTAACAGACAAGAGAAATACAGTAATAGACATCAAAATTCATGAGCAAGTCAACCTGGATATCACAATGCCCCTAATTAACAGAAAAGTCAAGGAGGAAGAAAGAAGAAAGTGTTAGAAGTAAGATGATCACCTGGCTTTCTGTAGACAACAATGAAGTACAGGATGATGATGATGACGACAGTGATGAGTGCTGTGTACCACTGGATGAGGAACATGATGGCTGTACACAACACTCCTCCAAGCAGACTCAGCCACTGGTTATAGTACTGCAATGCACAAATATATTAATACTGTATACCACTGAAACAAGCATGTTCTAATAAAAAACTGTTATAACCTAAAATAATCTCACTACATGTCTGACATTCTTGAACATTCTATTGCAAAAGAATTAATATGTATAATTTGTTTGACAATGTTAACTGGTTTGCAAAATAAAGTGGCTATGGAAACATTCAAGGGGCAGATCAGAAAAGAGCATTTCATTAGACTTAACACCCTGTTTTATAATTGCCTAGAAAGAAGAGCAAGTTGCAAATGTTCATTCAATCCTTTTAACTATTAAACCAATTTTTTTATATTAAAGTATCAACTTAACAGTGCAACAAATTAAAATTTGAAATCTTTGTACATTGAAAGCCCTACCCATTTATAGGTTCCATCCCAAATGGGCTAAGAGTTTCTCCACCACATTGTATTAAAAAATCGATCAATATAAGATAGTGGAACAAACTTTGAAGGTGGGTCTCCAGCTGGGGATGTGCTGTAGGGAGGCATGGAAGGTGGAGAAGTTGATGAGGGCGTAGGCGGCCAGGAAGAAGTTGGTGATGATGGGAGCAATTGCGTCGAGGCGAGCTGATAAGGGGAAGGGAGAGAAGGCACCTGATTAATGGACTGTGGTCACTGTTGAAATACTCATTATTAATATACCTTTCTGGGAGGGGCTGCTATGAAGGCCTCCTGTTGATACCAACCTGGATAGCTCCACTCAATTCAAAATAACAGGCTTTTGCAAATCAAGTGAGCCTACAAAAGTAGGCTTTAGTAAGCCTACTAGGAACCAGAGGTCAAAACCTAACCCACTCTAAAGAGGTGCATCGAGCATGAGGAGACTTAATAATAATAATACCTGTAATAATGATAATAATTACTATTCAGGTAAAAGTACATACTGTATATACAAAATGAGTTACAGACAGAATGTTGTTTTTTTAGATAGAGTCAGTATATACTATGCCTGAAACAACTAATACACACAGCACTTCAGACAAAAAGTAGGGAAAACTTAAGAAATAAGATTTAAAATTAATTGAGATTAAAAGCATAAAGTGAGCTGAAATACAAAAATAAAAAGAATGACAATAATTACAGGTTGAATGGAACAGCAAAAATTTTAACAGATCAGCAAAAGTAATTTTAACTAAATAAACAGACAGAAAACAATATTTTTTAAGTTTATAAATGGCAGATATCAGCAGTTATACAAATTAGTCATTAATCATTAAAGTTTGAGAATAGCAAGACATGGGTCGAGAATTAAGAGGTAAGGTAGGTTACTGGGAGTTGATAAGGTAGTATAACCCCACACACTATAGTATTAGCCAGACTGCCACAACGCTGACAATACAAGCCTCACAGTGCAACATCCCAGGCAACCAATATCATCTCAGGACCTCTTATTTTACCAACAACCATGAATACTAGTGGATTTCAAAAATGCCTTTAGTAAACATATACAGTATGTTCATGCTCGGGACGAGCGGGGATTATGCGATTGTAGCTGGTTAATTTCCTACTTACTGTAATCCTTGCTACAAATGACATAGGAGTTACGACGCCATAGAGAAGTGAATCACCTGGTGCCAACACACCCGTCAAGGGTGCTGGTGTGAGCCTTGCTCCAGGGAGAAGGGTGGGTTTTTGCATGTGGAGGGATCAGTAGCTGTAAGCAGAAGAAGGTTGCGACCTCTGAAGCTCACTTTAACCACTGCACTGCAGACCTGTTTTTGGCAAAAACTTCTTAGTGCAATGTCAAGGACATATTTTGTTGTTTTTATAAATGCTTAGGTAATGTTATGCCATAATATTTCCAAACTCAACTATTTCCCTTTAAAATCACAAAGAGCAATGAAAACATGAAAAAACATTAAACTACTGTATAGCCTAATTAAAAAACAAAACAAAAAACTCAGAGTGCCTAAAGGCGCTTTGCGCAGTGTAGTAGTTAAGTACCACAGTTTTATGCGCTCACAGCCGGTGCTACTCTGACATCAGCTGTTTTCTTGTAATCCCAAAATGTAG
>WNGS01001312.1:5681794-5728999 GCA_020271785.1 Procambarus virginalis | reverse complement strand
TATATATATATATATATATATATATATATATATATATCAGCTCACATTTAGTATAGTATTTAGTATTACCTCAAAAATTAAAACTCAATACACTTATTTAAAGTTATGACCAAAACTTTGCACATAATTAGTGGCTTTATAAAATATTCAAATACTAAAAATTACTAAAAACCCAATTAGCCTTTTAGTAGTAGTAGATTTATGACAATCTCCTTCACAAAACATGTGAAAAATGTTGCAGCCACCTAAGCAAGGTAATACCTTTTATGCAGAGGGTAGAACAGCACCTAGATGCAGGGAATGTATAACACTAAACTCCAATTATCAGATCTGTAATGAAATATTACCACTAATTTCAGATTTACATCTACCATTTTATCTAAAATTGTTAAACAAAGTTAAAGACAGAGTTTTTAACTGTGTTTAACATTCTTTAAAAAGTTTTCACTAGATGGACAGTTAAAGTCCATTTAGCGAAAACAAAGTTAAGGTACTGGTATTTGTCCAAATTTTGTACATTTAGACTCCCCCAACATAGAAGAAATGTGGCTGGTCTGTGTATCTTACATAGCTACAATTTAGCTTCTCTACAAATCCCTCCATCAAGCAAAAAATACCAAACAAAAAGTGCAATATGTGACAACCAGATAGAGGTTCCCTTTGCACAAATATAGCAGTTAAACACTCTTATCATCCAAACTGCAGAATGTTATGCAACTCATTTTGGCAACAGGCTGGCAATCAAAACATCTTGTCATTTTAACAATTCAAAAATCTTGCAAATGAATGCCTCCAGTCCCTACACTGTGAATAAGGAAAAACTTGCCACTGTTGAGGAACTAGTAGAGCATATCAAGGCACATCACAACTATTATATTCAAGTAAAGTACATGCATACAAAATGAGTTACAAGCAGAATGTTTGAGTTCTACATATCGGCAATATACTATTAACAATATTACCATGCATCAGACTTATTTGGAAAAGGACCTAGAAGTTAGGATCCACCAGCCATTTAAAGTTGCAAAATAAGTGCTGCAGCAAAAATAAGCCAACCAAATCTTAGGGATAGTCAAAATAACCTTTTACTTCAAGTGATTCAACTGTACAAGTCTCTGGTGCACCACCATCCCCATCATTATGCAGTCCCTGTGGCACTGTAGTAAGACACTCGCCTTGCACTTTGCGAGCGATTTGACCTGGGTATCCTGGCTGGTGAGGGTGGACTAGGAGCTACTCCTTAACTGTAAGCCTTTGTTCATGCAGCAGTGAACGAGTACCTGGTTGTTAAATGATTTGGCAGTTCATTTTCCAGGGAAAATTAAGATTATGGACCTGCATGAAATGCTATGCATGCTAGAGGCTTTACAAGAATGTAAGAACTCTTGTACAGTATATACAGTGTGTATGTATGTATGTATGGTATGTATGTATGTAGATATGTAGATATATATATATATTATATATATATATATATATATATATATATATAAAATAAAAGACTACTGCATCCAAGGTTGGAAACCTCACTTTCAAAAGGGCATAGCTGCTTAGGACTAAGTTCAACATAAAGCAACGAAAATCATCCCAGAACCAAGTCAGCTCTCATGTTAGAAATGATTGAGGGCCAAAAGAACTAATAACACTGCATACTAGACAAGACAGGGCTAATCTCGTCAAGATCTTTAAAACACTGAAGAAGTTAGAGAATATTAAACCAGGCCAGTTCTTTAAAAAGATCAACTGTAGTGCATAATTGTGGCAACACCACCAAGCTCAACAAGCCACAATATAGGCCAGAAAACAGGAGATGCTTTTCATCTACAGTCATAATTCCATAGACCTGCCTAACTGCTCAAGCTATGCAAGCCAAGATATTATTTTAGTTCAAAATCTAGTTGGAAAAATCCATAGGAACAATGGAGAAACCTTTGACAAGCCACTGGCTTCCAGTCCCAATCAAATCCACTGGGAAGATAGGGGCCCTTCGGTAAATTCAGGTAAAAAAATGATAGAAATTCATGCATTGATAAAATGTGATAGATGCAGTACATTACCTGGAAGACTTTGGGTGCCGAGACAATGGAGGCCAGAGCAGAGGAGATGGTGGCAGCAAAGCAACCAGCATAGATCAGTGGGCCGAAGATGGACACCAGTTCCATTACCTGGTGGGGAAGGGTATATAAATTTAGAGAAAATCAGTATGTGGGGAGAGAGGGATCAAAATATGCAATACAAAATAAGAAAAAGTTAAATCGTTTACAAGAAAAGAACTACAGTTCTTTGTAGTCACAGCGCTTTGTAGTCATAGCATGTGTCATAGCGTTTTCCATAGGAAATTTTAGTACAATAAAGTGTATAATAAGTTTAGTATATTGTTTAATATAAAAACTATTTATTTTGTGAAAACTGCTATCTATTCTGTTGCAATTTCTGCTGTACCATTTTAGGAGTACCAGTTTAAGAAAAATACCAAGCACTACCTAATCAATGCCATGTAACCTACCTTACCTCCTAAGTGTCAACCTATGTCTTGCCATTTTCAAACAATACTTATTATTGACCTACTTGTATAACTGCTGATATTTGCCATGTATAAACTTGTACAAAAACATGAATAAAAAAAATGTAGTCTGTTTAGTTAAAATTACTTCTGCTGATCTGTTGCAATTTCTGCTGATCCATCCAAAATATAATTATTGTAATTTTGTTTTTTTTTCCCTTTTTCAGTCCAATTCATTCTTTTGATCTCAATTAGTCTGTCTTGGTTTTTAAGTGTTTTCCCACATCTTGCCTGAAACACTGTGCATACTAGTGGCTTTAGGAATAGTATATTCTAGCTCTACCTAGAAATCCAACAGTGTAACTCATTTTGTATGTATGCACTTTTACATGAAAAACATTATTATTATTATTATTTAATTATTGTAATTTTTCTGTTTCTCTACTTCAGCTCATTTTACCTTTTGATCTCAATTAGTTTTAAGTTTTTGTTTTTTGTTTCCCACATCATGCCCGAAACTCTGTGTTAATTAGTGGCTTTAGGCATAGTACTTGCCTTACATATGAATCCAACATTCTCATATCGCATTTTGTATGTGTGTACTAGAGAATGATCCTCAGGATCATTCTTCCTCTGCCATGCTACCTGTTGGGTCAGTGACACCTATGACCCATGAGTCCAGAGGGGTTTGCTCTCCCCATATGGTTCTTCTATCTTACCCTCATGATAATATTGAAGCATGTCAGGCAGCTTCTGCTTTGTAGGATCAGTTTGCCTGCCTTCAGCAATCTTGGTTGTGTGTGTGCCTCTTGGATGCTCTAGAGCTGGCATCTTGTTTTTAGAGACTCGAAATTGGAGATGTTGGTACATTCCACCTTGGTACCATCTGCAACTCCTCTTCCTTCCCCTTCGGGTATGATACACCAGTAATGTCAAGCTTCTCTTCTTCCCTCCCTGCTTCCAACTCCAAAACATCTGAGGGTTTCAGAGTTGGGGCAGGGTTCAACACAAGAAGGCAGTTGAGCTGTCTAGTCCGGTGGAGGTTTCAAGGTTTTCTTCCTTCTAGCCAACCCCCTTCATCAGAAGCCTCTCCTTTGGACTCCGTTTTCCTATCCTGGGCAGTGGGTTTGGACTCTGATTCTGCCCCAAAGCCTTCAGGTTTGATTACCAGGGCTTGGGGGGGGGGGAGTCAGATAGGGAGCTATGGGTTTCCTTGGACCCCAATTAGACCTTTGTTCCTTCTGGCGAGGACCTTTTACTTCAGGGATAGGGCATGCACATCTCCTTCGTTTCAGTTTGATCTTAATGTGGCTTCCCCCAGAGTTTGTTTCTGCATGACTCTCGGCCCATCGAATGTGTGTCTTTATAGGTTCCCTTCCTCTTGGATCCGTCTTCGGTGGTAAAGATAAGCATCTGTGGCAAAAATTGTGCCATAACCCCCCCCCCAAAAAAAGGCTCTAAATTGTGCTGAAGGCAACACCAAGCAACTTTTTGGTAGGAAACCATAAAACACAGCTGCAGTGGATAGCAATAATCAGTGGCATGCAAAAGCACGAAGCAAACACTAATAGTATGTAACACCACTTTTCCTCCAGCAAGGTTATGGGTAATGCCGAGGCTGCAAGTGAGGGAAGCCAGCTACATCGACCCTATTATAGTGATGGTGCTGCCCTCAAGGCAGTGGTGTAGCCTTTGATCTACTAACAGTAGTTTAATTGCAGAATGATAATTGGTAGTCTTGGTACAGTACAGGTTCTTCTAATTTTTGTTTGCAGGGAGAGTTTGAGAGACACGAGTCCTAAGTTTGTATTACAGTATAGGTACCATATAGTGAATTAGTGTTCGGAGTGATGGCTTAAGTTGTGATTTGCCACAAACAAAATCCTTGGCCTGATGCGGATGAAAGTCTTGAAAGCTTGGCAGGCGAATCATTTCCTGGGTATATCATATAGGTTTACCTTACCTGGTATGGGAGCTGGCTAAAGGAACATTTGGTAGACTTTAGTTCAGAAACAATTAGTTATAAAATGATGACTTTAGTACGAGATATTAACAACTAATGTTACTACAGAGTACAAATTCTCTTCAGCAGATGGTAATATGCTAGTAACATACCTGAGAGCTGTTGATAAGACCATATTTACAGACTGTGTCTGTACAATTGGTGAAAGACCAGTCTGCTACAAGAGTTTCATTGCCATTTGCATCCCTTATTTCCACACCCCCAGCCAACAGCACAATAACCATGTAGGATATGTAGGTGATAATGATGGCTAGAATTGTTCCCTTGGGGATAGCTCCTGATGGGTCCTGACAATCCATAAGAGGCAGGTTACTAAGAGAGAAGCTGAATGCATGTACTTTATATTTGAGACAATAATTATGCAAGCTTTCTATAGAAAAGTTCAATTTAATTAATCATAACATAAAAACAAAGGAACTGCAGAAAGCCTCTTGGCCCACTCAAGGTAGCTATTTATATATTCATCAAAATTCATTCTATATATGTCCAACCTATGCTTGAAACAACCCAGCGATCCCAAGTCTTTTTATGTGACCAAGTAATTTGTTCCATAAACCAACAACCCTGTTTCCAATCCATACCTTCAGGTCACCAGAGATGTTGGCACCAGCCAGGATGCCGGTACAGGCAGGGAAGAAAACACTAAAGACACCAAAGAATCCCATGTTGCCTTCCTCCCCACTCTGGGCTCCCTCATCACGGTAGTCAGAGTAGAGGTTGTTGGTGAACACTGTCCCTGCAGGAAAAGTAAAAGGACTTGGGCATTGGTAAATTCTTTTGCTCTCTCTTCCCTCTCCCTTGTCCCTCTGCAGTATCTCTCCTCTATTCACCCCTACTTAAACTCCATTTGCTGATCTCTATCTTTTTGGTTACAGTACAGCAGTACAGTACTAGTACTAAGAGAGCATCTCCATAGATCAATAGGTATGGAATGTTCTCGCTAATCAAAGCCATTACTTTGTGGGAACCCCTGTCAAATACTGTAATACAAAAGACTAGTGCATAGACAGGCTCACATACCATTGAGACCGATGAAACCCATGGCAATCTCTTCATCACTAAGAGGACCCACGAAGGCACCAATGATAAAGTCCAATATGGCCACCAGAAGCACCACCAGTAGAACTACTTGTGCCTGTACACAAATTTGGGCATAGAAGATAAATATCTCATCAGTGTTTTGCATTAACTTATGTAAAAAATTATATATTTATACAGTAGTTACTTAAAAGTGCAATTTTGTTATGTTTAAACTGCCAACTAACTATCTACAAACTACAGTACCTTTTTATGTTTTAGCCCTAAAATGTATTACCGTAATTAAAAGCCCACACATTAATCTTAAGGTAAGCCCAAAATGCTTTGTGTGATTAGTTGATTTATAAAATATAAAAGATCTACTATAAAATCACTAATTTAGTCTGTAATTATATATTATTATTATTATTATTATTACTGTACTGTATAATTAATTATTAATATTATTTCATCTACATTGTTTTAGGTTTGATCATCTTCAATCGTACTAATTCTGTTAAAGGAGAATATCAACAGAATACAGGATCATCATAATAACTTACCCTAGCCTCCCACTCCATGCCGATGACACAGATTGCAAAGAGAACAATTAGTGTGATACTGCCAATTATTCTCACATCGTTCACACTACTGTCAATGATCTGCAATCCCTGAGACCTCAGCAGGTCACTCAATGATTCACAAAAGCCAACAATATACATGGAGGCAGCAATGGCATTGGCCAGGGAGAAGATCAACCCGATGGCCCCTCCAAACTCTGGTCCTAGTGAACGGCTGATCATGTAGTATGTGCCACCTGAGGGAGATAGGTGGAACTTTAAGGACAACTGATGGAAAGGCACTTAGGTGGCATCAGAAAAGATAGACGAGACATTTAATCAGATTGAAAAAATCCCATTGTGCAAGACTATAACCCAGAGGATGATGTGACACCAGTGGCATTTATGTTAGTAATTGTACCGTTTATTTCACTCGAAGCGTATCTCATGTTATTTACCCAAGGGCCATTAACACTCTAGTGGCCTCAACGAGGGCAGGAAGCTACCAGCTTGTCAACGATCCTCCCATTAACCCTGGGGATTTTTTCCGGCTGAATTTTAAAATGTAAAAGTTTTGGCATTTACAGCTTCAGCGAGTAGGCAGTTCCATGGGTTTATAACCTTGTAAGTGAAAAAGCATCTCCTGTTTTTGCTAGCCCCAAGGCCCTCAATCATTCCTGGTAAGAGAGTTGACTTAATTCTGGAATGATTTTTGTCACCCGGTGTTGTACTTTCTTCAAAGCAGCAATGTTCTTTTGAAGATGAGGTCATGGCTCATTTCCTCATGGCTGAAGATGGTGTGAGGGCTTGAGAGAATATGGGAGTATGGCTGACATTTACTTGCACAGAAAACACACATGAATCTAAGGAAGAACTTCTCTAATACAATGTACCTTTTCACCTTACCGGATATGTTAGATTAAGGACCTGACTGAAATGCTGTGTGTTAGTGGCTTTGCAAGAATGTAAAAATACCAATCTTATGTAATCTCACCAACCCATTGTACCTTCTTGTGAATACTGTAAATGTATTATTATTATAATATAAGAGTGGTGAATATGTGGAACAGATTAGGATGACAAATAGTTGAAGTTACTACTAATAATCTATTTACAAGAAGGTATAATGGGTTTGTGAGATTAAATAAGATTGGTATTTTTACATTCTTGCAAAGCCACTAACATGTATAATGCTTCGATTCAATAAATAGATTTTAAAGAGGATTCAACTTCAGCATCCACAAACAACTCTGCCCCAAAAAATCTGAAAAACTGTCAGTATACGGTTCTCACTAAAATCAGATACTATGTTCCCCACTCTGTTCTCCCCTCATTATACTACTCACTAATCTATCCCTGTCTTACATACTGTATCTGTGCTTGGGGTTCAGTTACTGCAAATTACCTCAAGCCCAATCATCAACCAGCAAAAATCTGCTATCAGAACAATAACAAATTTTTTTCAGACAACCCACAGCTTCTGTTTAAATCCCTAAACATGCTAAATATACACCCACTCCACACATTCTCTTGTGCCATTTACAGGTATGAAACCTTGTTCCTGAATGCAAATTCTGATCTGAAACTCTTCCATGACAGATGTAATAGAACCAATAATCACCACACCAGAAATAAATATATCTTTGATATCCCCAGAGTCAAACTAAATCTGTGCAAACACTCCATGCAAAAAAAGGGACTAGTCTATGGAACTCACTCCCTAACAAATTAAAAAGCTGCCTAACCTATGCCTTATTCAAAAGTAAAACCAAAAAGGACCTAATTTCATCCTCAAAGTTTCCTACCAAGTGCTTCAAACTCACACTATCTTGTGCTACACACTCCCTCAATATATGTCCCTAAGACAAGCAACTTCACCATTGTAATCACTGCTATCACATTACTGTATATCATAGTTGTTATGTTGAATGTAAATTTTGCTACAATGTACCTGTTGATACTCTTAAAATTTTACTACAATGTACCTATATTTATTCTACAAATTTTCTTACAATGTACCTTTAATTCTTCAAATTACTGTACCTACTTAAAATTATCTTTTAGATTAAAAAGCTGCTCAAAACGCTATGCATATTAGTGGCTTTGCAAGAACATAAAAAACATCAATGCTATGTACAGTACTCTCATAAACTCAGTGCACCTTCTTGTATATATAAATAAAAAATATATATAAATGTTGAGTCAGGAGTCACTACAACAGACAACCAACAGATGGCAAGCACAATTCAACAGCTAGCACTAACTTTCATGCACATTTAAGCGAGCACAAGACACACACTCATCACATCCATGAATCAAGGAAATGGTGCAGGAACAAACCTCCTTTGATCTGGCCATTGGTGGAAATAGCTGACATGGAGAGAGCAGTAATGGCGGTGACTATATTACCACTCGTGACGATCAGCATGCCTTCAACTGTAAATATACAGATGCACACTTCAATATATGGCAAGGAAATTACAGGCACGTGGAATAAATGGTAAAATACTAGAATAGATAAAACAACGGTTAAACCAAAGAAAACAAAGAATTGTGCTAAATAGGAATGATTCCGACTGGAGAAATGTGGTAAGTGGGGTACCACAGGGGTCCATTTTGGGGCCAACCCTTTTGTCATATACATCAATGAAATAGATGAGAATATTACAAACCTCATCATCAAATTTACAGATGACGAAGATTTACAGTAAAGTGAGAAATGATAATGATATTGAAGCCTTACAAAGAGATCTACATCAACTCGACAAATGGTCAGAGGACTGGCAAATGCTTTTTTAATACAGTATTGACAAATGCAAGACCTTGCATGTGGGGCATAGCTACCCATGCCATAACTACCAAATTAATAACATTACCTTATAGCAGCTTGATAAAGAAAAGGACCTTGGAGTAAAAATCTACCACTCGCTGAAAGTTGCACAACAGGTGGGGAGCATCAGTCAAAAAAACTAACCAAACCCTTGGAATAATCAAGTGTACCTTTGATGTTAAGGAAAAGAAGGTAGTGATTCAACTGTATAAGACTCTGGTGCACCTCCATTTGGATTACTATATCCAAGCATAGAGACCTCACTTTCAGAAGGACATAGCTGCTCTGGAGAAAGTGCAACACCAGGCAACAAAAGTCATTCCAGAGCTAAGTCATCTCTCATATCAGGAACAGTTGATGGCCACAGGCCTAACAACACTACAAACCAGGCATGACAGGGCAGATCTCATTGAAACTTTTAAAATACTGAACAAGTTGGATGATACTGATCCTGACAATGTCTGCAAAAGATCAGATGTAACACAAACAAGGAGCAATGGTTTCAAGCTCAACAAACCTCAATGTAGGACTGAGAACAGGAGATGCTTTTTCACCCACAAGGTTATAAACCTTTGGAACCGCCTACCTGTCGAAGCTGTAAATGCCAAAACTGTGTTTGGATTTAAAATCAACCTGGAAAAGATTTTCAAGGCAAATAGGGGGGGGGGCCTTTGACAGATCGAATCTCGTAGAAACTTTTAAAATGCTGAACCAGTTAGAGTATATTAATCGAGGCCACTTCTTTACAAGGTCAAATGTAACACATACAAGGGACAACAGCTTCTAGCTAAACAAACCCTAATGTTCGACAGAAAACGAGAGATGCTTTTTCACTCATAGGGCATAAACCCATGAAACCACATATCTGCTTTAGTTGTAAATACCAAGACATTACTGCAGTTCAAAATCCAGTTGAAAAAATTCTAAGGGAAAATGAGAGGACCTTGACAACCCCACCAGCTTCCAGTACCAGGAATGACCCCTAGACAGATGGTGGCCCTCAGATAAATTCATACGAAACCCCCAATACCTACACGGGAGACATCTCCTGTCCACGAGGCTCACTATAGCCCGTGCTTCTTGCCCAGCTCCTGTGCCAGGTAAGTTACGGGCTCACCATAGCCCGTGCTACTTGGAACTTGTTCCGAGTAGCTGAATCTATAACAACAACAACCCAATACCTACTATTACTCTCGCTCTCTGGCTTGGCCCACCATCCACACTACAGTTATGCGAGGCTACTTACACACCCCAGCCTGGCCCACCACCCAGGGAAGTCTGAGGAAGAGGATAACGCCCCAGATGTTGAGAAGACAGCGTACCAGCACGCCCTGCATCCATCCAAATTTGTTATCTACATTGGATTCTTCCTCGTTGTTTTCCCTTGGTGGCCCGGCCGGCACCTGCAGGAGAGAGGGTACACTAGGCTGAAGATAATACAGTACAAAGCTAGAATGAATACACAAGTGATGATACTGTGTTCAGAAATAAGGAGGCTTTGGTAAACAGAAATGGAGCATTACGTGTAATGAAATTCCCCTTTCTGGGTTACACTATACCTTTGTAGATTGTCTCGAGCTTACTACATTAGGATTAATACTCGGGGGGGGGGGCGGGAGGTGGGCCGACCTGGGTTCAGGGACGATGGCCCGACTTGTGGGCAGGGACGATGGCCCGACTTGTGGGCAGGGACGATGGCCCGACTTGTGGGCAGGGACGATGGCCCGACTTGTGGGCAGGGACGATGGCCCGACTTGTGGGCAGGGACGATGGCCCGACTTGTGGGCAGGGACGATGGCCCGACTTGTGGGCAGGGACGATGGCCCGACTTGTGGGCAGGGACGATGGCCCGACTTGTGGGCAGGGACGATGGCCCGACTTGTGGGCAGGGACGATGGCCCGACTTGTGGGCAGGGACGATGGCCCGACTTGTGGGCAGGGACGATGGCCCGACTTGTGGGCAGGGACGATGGCCCGACTTGTGGGCAGGGACGATGGCCCGACTTGTGGGCAGGGACGATGGCCCGACTTGTGGGCAGGGACGATGGCCCGACTTGTGGGCAGGGACGATGGCCCGACTTGTGGGCAGGGACGTTGGCCCGACTTGTGGGCAGGGACGTTGGCCCGACTTGTGGGCAGGGACGTTGGCCCGACTTGTGGGCAGGGACGTTGGCCCGACTTGTGGGCAGGGACGTTGGCCCGACTTGTGGGCAGGGACGTTGGCCCGACTTGTGGGCAGGGACGTTGGCCCGACTTGTGGGCAGGGACGTTGGCCCGACTTGTGGGCAGGGACGTTGGCCCGACTTGTGGGCAGGGACGTTGGCCCGACTTGTGGGCAGGGACGTTGGCCCGACTTGTGGGCAGGGACGTTGGCCCGACTTGTGGGCAGGGACGTTGGCCCGACTTGTGGGCAGGGACGTTGGCCCGACTTGTGGGCAGGGACGTTGGCCCGACTTGTGGGCAGGGACGTTGGCCCGACTTGTGGGCAGGGACGTTGGCCCGACTTGTGGGCAGGGACGTTGGCCCGACTTGTGGGCAGGGACGTTGGCCCGACTTGTGGGCTGGGACGTTGGCCCGACTTGTGGGCTGGGACGTTGGCCCGACTTGTGGGCTGGGACGTTGGCCCGACTTGTGGGCAGGGACGTTGGCCCGACTTGTGGGCAGGGACGTTGGCCCGACTTGTGGGCAGGGACGTTGGCCCGACTTGTGGGCAGGGACGTTGGCCCGACTTGTGGGCAGGGACGTTGGCCCGACTTGTGGGCAGGGACGTTGGCCCGACTTGTGGGCAGGGACGTTGGCCCGACTTGTGGGCAGGGACGTTGGCCCGACTTGTGGGCAGGGACGTTGGCCCGACTTGTGGGCAGGGACGTTGGCCCGACTTGTGGGCAGGGACGATGGCCGACTCGGGGCAAAGAGGTAGGGCGACGAGATCGGAAGAGGTATTAGAATAGCATTCGAAATTATAAACAACCAATTATTGAGACATTTATGAGCCCCGCCACCTGCGCGTCGTCAACTATGTTGATAATGTGCTTTTGTTTGTAGTTTTGGAGTTTACGAAGCTGTAACGCGCATGGAAGTGTTGAGAAGCTCCTGGTACAGGAGAAAGAGGGGCCAAGAATATAAACTAAAATTCATTAATTACATTAAAAGCTCACACAAAGGTTTAAAACCTCCTGACTACGGGGTATAAGAAACGACATACAACCAGACACGTATGAAGGCATTTCCAGTTCACTAACCAGAAACATACGAACCGATGCACAGAGAACGGTAACTTACTAACGTGTCGCATTTTGAACAGATTCGTCGATTCCGTAAATAAAGCAAAGTATTGAGCTAATATCATTTCGTGTGACAAGCCCACGACACGCTCCCGCCCACACACCAATTGTAAATCCATGCCCACAATATTACTCTCGGGAGAACTATATTCTGCCCTCACGTGCACCCAACATAATTACACGTCACGAAGTCCCAGACAAGGCAGTTTGTTTAGTTTAGTTCTTTTATGCTGCCATCCATAGTGGCGTGTGGTAGTAAAGGTACAACCCCTGCATGCATGCAGGAAAGGTTGATGTACCCTATACTACATCCTCGTATATCCTCGTATCCCCGTATGCTATTACTTTGAATACAATTTTACCTGAATTTACCTGAGAGTTAATGGCCTCGACGAGGACAGGAAGCAGGCGGCTTGTTAAAGTTCCTCCCATTTGCTTTGATCTTTTCTAGTTGTACTTTAAAACTTAACAGTTTTTGTACTTAATGTGACGTGATCTGGACTGGCGCACTGTTCTGGCCTGACAGGTGTTGTGCCAAACGCACATTAAATACAAAAAAGGGAGAAAACAGAATAAAATAAATCTGCTGGTACCTTTACGGTCTGGTCTTAAGCTGTGGGTTAAGAACAAGTGAATAAACACTTTAAAATATTTAATGATAACAAAAATTAATAACAATTCCCTTTACACTTACAAATAAAATAATAATGAATAATTAAAGACAAAAAACCTTAATCACTTAGCTAAAACACAATCAAAAGAAAAATATAAATAAATGAAGTTACGTTACTGACAAAAGGTGAAATATGACTTTATACAATGTGTTCTGAATGCCAACCGTCACCCCGTTGGTCGGAACGTCAAGGTAAGGGCTGCCACAGGCCAGCTAGGAGCACCAGAGGGTTTCTGCCTGACGAATGATTGATTAAGTTTAAGTCATCCAAAAGGTGGCACGGGCATGAATAGCCCGTAAGTGGTGGCCCTTTTGAGCCATTACCAGTATCAAGAGCTATTTCTGGAGATCTGTGGAGGTACGAGGACACCCTGCGTGACGGGAGATGCCTCCCGTACACAAAAAACCTGGCTAATTTGTTGTTATAGATTCAGCTACTCGGAACAAGTTCCAAGTAGCACGGGCTATGGTGAGCCCGTAACTTACCTGGCACAGGAGCGGGGCAAGAAGCACGGGCTATGGTTAGCCTCCAACCTGGCTAAACCGCCGGCCTGGATTTATATACAGGCGGTGACGTCACACTGGCGCGAATCGGAGTCTTGACGAGGAACTGGCAGTATAACGACCATCGTGATAGTTTATCTGGCGTGTGAGAAGCTGGTGAGACGGTGGCTAGTGTGCGGCTCGTGGAAGGTAGGTTGGGGGGGGGGGGACTGGATAATACGTTGACCAGACCACACACTGGAAGGTGAAGGGACGATGACGTTTCGGTCCGTCCTGGACCATTCTCAAGTCGATTGTCTTAAGAATGGTCCAGGACGGACCGAAACGTCGTCGTCCCTTCACCTTCTAGTGTGTGGTCTGGTCATCGTACTTTAGCCACGTTATTGTGACTCCTCGCCTGCACACATAAGAACATGGAGAAACGACCACGTTTCAGTCAGTTCAGTCAAGTCGTGTTTACAACCTGATAAAACTACTTTTTAAGGTTATAAGTAAGCACCTATCTTGAGGTTATCTTGAGATGATTTCGGGGCTTAGTGTCCCCGCGGCCCTGTCCTCGACTAGGCATCCACCCCCAGGAAGCAGCCCGTGACAGCTGACTACACCCAGGTACCTATTTTACTGCTAGGTAACAGGGACATAGGGTGAAAGAAACTCTGCCCGTTGTTTCTCGCCGGCGCCTGGGATCGAACCTAGGACCACAGGATCACAAGTCCAGCGTGCTGTCCGCTCGGCCGACCGGCTCCCCAATTAACACGGGTGGCTGTGTTCTTTCCACCAAACAAGCTGATGCTAGGTGTTGCAGGAAGATCTCCTGGAGGGGCCTAACTCCTGGTTCCATTTTAAATGCTCGAGAAGTCGCATATTACACCTCTGGTATACCGAGGTTTTATCTGTCTCGACGAGGACAGAAAGCTGGCGGCTTGTCTAAGGTCCCTCATCTGTCCTGATGATATTGTCGAGCTGGAGTTTGAAATTTAACAGTGTTTTGGGATTTACGGTTTCGGCGGGTAGGCGGTTCCACGGGTCTATATAACCCTATGGGTAAAAAAGCAACTCCTGTTTTCTGTCTTACAAAAAATTAAGTAGAATAAATACTCTAGACATGATCAATTAGACGACAACTCTGGTATTGTTCGGCTTATGACTGAAGACCGGGCCGCCGGGACGCTATGCCCCGAAACCAACACGAGATAAAACTCCCGCCCAGGTGACTAATTACCTGGATGACACACGCCGCCAACTCTCACTACTCATCTATGCACAGATTGATAAAGATTAAGTCACCCAAGAGGTGGCACGGGCATGAATAACCCGTAATCTATGCTCAGCTTTCAATCCTCACAATTACTCACCATCTTTAATACAATCAAATCCCCCATTAACTAACTGTAACAATTAACTGCCACAAATTCCGTGACAATTAGCGTGGTAATTACTCGCACCATTACTCATCGTTACGACTAAACTTATAAACTTTCTCCAGCCGTGTGATAACTTTCCTGTCACTCTAAAGTCTACACTAACCATCCATCACAAGCTGGAGGGTCAGAGGAGGCGGCATTCCATATATCGTCGCTACATCGAACCTGACATTCCTTGGTTAAGGATTGATCAGTCTCACGCACACCTTGCTAAATTCCTTAGCACAAACACCCACACCCAGAAACACACACACACACACATAACCATGTAAAACACACACACACATAACCATGTAAACACACACACACACACACACACACACACACACACACACACACACACACACACACACACACACACACACACACACACACACACACACACACACACACACACACACACACACACCCCCTCCACACACACACTCACATTTGTATGAGGAAAGATTACGGGAGCTAAACTTCACGGCCCTAGAAGACAGAAGAGTAAGGGGAGACATAATAACCTACAAAATTCTCAGGGGAATCGACAGGGTGGACAAAGACAAACTATTCAGCACGGGAGGAACACGAACAAGGGAACAAAGGTGGTAACTGAGTACCCAAATGAGCCACAGAGACGTTAGAAAGAATATTTTCAGTGTCAGAGTAGTAGACAAATGCATGAAATGCACTAGGAAGTAATGTGGTGGAGGCTGACTCCATACACAGTTTCAAATGTAGATATGATAGAGTCCAGTAGGCTCAGGAACCTGTACACCAGTTGATTGACAATTGAGAGGCGAGACCAAAGAGCCAGAGCTCAACCCCGACAAGTAGGTGAGTACATCTTGGGTACCAAGACCCCGCACTATAGTGGCGGTGTAGCCGCCACGCCAGTGCACCTGCGTGACAAGTACTGAGGTGTATGCATGAGTTAGTGACAGTCACCACAACAGTATACAACAAACTTGAGTGTATTCCCCCGGGGTCGGTGACCTCTGGACCCCGAGGTGGGGGCATACACTATACACACCCTCCAACGCCTAGCACACTTACGTATTTCATCGATATCTACTTCCTTCAGCGAGTTTACATGTCTTCAGCCATCACTCAGTTGATTGATTGATTGATGAAGATTAAGCCACCCAAGAGGTGGCACGGGCATGAATACCCGTAAGTGGTGGCCCTTTTAAGCCATTACCAGCATCAAAAGATGATACTGGAGATCTGTGGAGGCGCAACTGAACCCTGCGTGACGGGAGATGTCTCCCGGACCAAATGGTGATCACTCAGTTGATCGACATCTATAGCAAATCTATTAATATCTATAGCTAGTGCACCGGTGGCAATTGATGTACAGTAACGTGAACCACCCGCCATCTAAAACTTCAATTTAACAATTTTAACAAATCTCACAATTTACTTATATACTGTATTTTTATCAAAAGTATATTGCACAAAACTTTCACACACCCCCCCCCACCCCACGGGGGTGAGCTAGGGGTCAGCTCAAGATCACCACCCTGCAGGCGGTGATAATTCTGCTCCACTTGTAAACTGATTCTCCCCACCATATGCGCTGCCTCTAGCTTCTTCAGCACTGACTCACCTTCCTCACCGCTGACTCACCTTCCTCAACGCTGACTCACCTTCCTCAGCGCTGATTCATCTTCCTCAGCGCTGACTCACCTTCCTCAGCGCTGACTCACCTTCCTCAGCGCTGACTCACCTTCCTCAGCGCTGACTCATCTTTCTCAGCGCTGACTCACCTTCCTCAGCGCTGACTCATCTTTCTCAGCGCTGACTCACCTTACTCAGCGCTGACTCATCTTCCTCAGCGCTGACTCACCTTCCTCAGCGCTGACTCATCTTTCTCAGCGCTGACTCACCTTCCTCAGCGCTGACTCATCTTCCTCAGCGCTGACTCACCTTCCTCAGCGCTGACTCATCTTCCTCAGCGCTGACTCATCTTCCTCAGCGCTGACTCACCTTCCTCACCGCTGACTCACCTTCCTCAACGCTGACTCACCTTCCTCAGCGCTGATTCACCTTCCTCAGCACTGACTCACTTCCGCAGCGCTGACTCATCTTCCTCAGCGCTGACTCACCTTCCTCAGCGCTGACTCACCTCCTCAGCTCTGACTCACACTTCTCCCTCTCCGAGACAGCTACCACAGGCGCACGAGACAGAGGATTCCAAATGTACACAAGAGAAATATTGTTATAATAATATATAAAAATATTGTTGAATATGACCGAATGGGTAAGATTAATGATTCTAACACAAATCTACTCAATATTTCTTATGTTTCTCTTCACTGTCGAGGGAAGTTGAAAAATTTCCTCTCCAAAGATCATTTTCACATCATATTTGTCGTCTGACGTCCAGGGAAGCGTTTCGCAAGGCACTCCTTACATTCTCAAAGACAAATTTTGCAAACTCTGCCAAGGCTTGGGGTGAGGTGATACAGAGCATGATTGAGATGAACAAGTGGATCAATGGCATAATGAGTATTAATAGGCCATTGTGTGTTCTATGTTCTTGCTTCTACTGTTTCTGTGTTGGTTGGTTCGGGGTTATCTTGAGGTTATCTTGAGATGATTTCGGGGCTTTTTAGTGTCCCCGCGGCCCGGTCCTCGACCAGGCCTCCACCCCCAGGAAGCAGCCCGTGACAGCTGACTAACACCCAGGTACCTATTTTACTGCTAGGTAACAGGGGCATAGGGTGAAAGAAACTCTGCCCATTGTTTCTCGCCGGCGCCTGGGATCGAACCCAGGACCACAGGATCACAAGTCCAGCGTGCTGTCCGCTCGGCCGACCGGCTTCCTTCATTTGCGCACTTCAGGGGTCCTGAAGTGGGTAGAATGTAATTATGTGTTAAATGGTTGTTGACTGCTGGTTTTGACTTTTTGATGTGTAGGGCCTCACTGATGTCGAGTCTCCTGTTGTCGTTCTATCTGTTGATAACTTATGTGTTGCTTACTAAGATGTCTCTGGTGATGGTCTAGTTGTGTGAGGAGATTATATGCTCCTTGATGGAGCCCTGTTGCTTGTGCATTGTTAATCGCCTAGAGAGAGACGTTATTGTCTTGCCTATATACTGAGATCTTTGGGGCTGACAGTCCCCAAGTGGGCATGTGAAGGCATAGACGACGTTGGTCTCTTTCAAGGCGTTCTGTTTGGTGTCTGGAGAGTTCTTCATGAGTAGGTTTGCCGTTTACTTGTTTTTGTAGTAAACTAAAACTACAGAAACAAGAAGACGGCAAACCTGCTTATGAAGAACTCTTACTTTTGACTGGGACAAGTACCAGACAGGTTCTGATGGCTGGCCACCGCTGGCGTGCTAAGTCTCACTCACCACCCAGGGAAGCCTTAACTCAACATCCCACCACCAACAACAGTCTAACACCCCACGATCCAGACTAACACGCACACCACAAGGGAGACAAACACTTGAAGGAAAAAGTAGAGGAAACATGATCCAAACATATAAAATACTTATTGGTATCGAGGAAATAAGGCCAGGAAGAGCAGCAGCGTAACCAGAAGATAAGCACTGAAATTAAAAACGCAGATGAGCAGCAGGGATGTGAGTAAATACTTTAGTGTAAGGTCAATAAGCAGGTGGAACTAAAGGAAGGGCAAATGACTTGGGTTACCGACATCTATCATTTTAAAATAAGATAATCATTGCATTATACGATCGACAGATAACAAAGATGGAGTCTAGGAGCTGAAGCTTTGTCTTACAATTGAGTAGCTCATCACCTGCAGTTTCAACAAGATGACTGCTGAGAGACAGAGGCAGATGCAGACAGAAAGAGAAAGAGAGAGAAAGAACGAGACTCAATGAGAGAGAAAGAGAGAGAAAGAACGAGACTCAAAGAGAGAGAAAGAACGAGACTCAATGAGAGAGAGAGAGAGAGAGAGAGAGAGAGAGAGAGAGAGAGAGAGAGAGAGAGAGAGAGAGAGAGAGAGAGAGAGAGAGAGAGAGACAGACAGACAGACAGACAGACAGACAGACAGACAGACAGTACAGACAGACAGAGAGAGAGACACACAGTGGCTCGTAGGTAACCGACCATGTGAGGAAACAGTAGGAGCAAACGCTCAAGAGTTAGGTAGCGGGGATCGATGCCTCACACACCTTGCAGTAACACGTGGGCCGGCTGTTGCTCCCAGGCTGAGCCAGTCCCACCACACGGCTCACTAGTGCAAGGGACACGAGTCTGGCTCACCAGTCCTCTCTGGCTTACCGTAGAAGGTGGTGTGGCTTGACAATGGAAGGGGGGAGTGCAGCTTGCAATGGAAGGGGAAGTATGGCGTGACAATGGAAGGGGAAGTATGGCGTGACAATGGAAGGGGAAGTATGGCGTGACAATGGAAGGGGAAGTATGGCGTGACAATGGAAGGGGAAGTATGGCGTGACAATGGAAGGGGAAGTATGGCGTGACAATGGAAGGGGAAGCATTTATGTCACCACTAAACTATACCCTTGGCGCCCTATATACACAATTGCCGGAAATTGTGTGCGTATTAATGGCTTTAAGCATAGCATACACTGGCTCCATCTAGAAATCCTACATTCTGCTTGTAAACCATTTTGTTTCTATGTATTTTTACCTAAATAAACTAATATTTTTATGTACTATTTATAATAATAATTATTATTATTATTTATTACTATTACAATGTTTATCTAATCTTTAGGTTGGATGTACAATAACTGTTCATCTCCAAGACAGAAGTCATCAAACCTCCAGGAGATAGAACTTGGCCTTAACATAACATCAAGCGCATCAATAGAATATAAAGTACTTAGTCTATCTCCTATCCTTTAGCCAGATGAGGGGCTTCACACGCCACACACTGCTGCCCTCCGCGCCGACTGTACGCACAAATCTCCCCACTTTCACCGCAAGCAAATAAAACCCGACACGTGGTGGTGGGAAGGTGGTGGAGGCCAAGACCGTCAGTAGTTTCAAAGCGTTATATGACAAAGAGTGCTGGGAAGACGGGATACCACGAGCGTAGCTCTCATCCTGTAACTACACTTAGGTAACTACACTTAGGTAATTACGTTTGCGGTTACTTTACGGGAGTGGAAAAGGAGAGGAACGGGTGGGCGGGTGTGCAGCAGAAGAGCAGGGAGAGTAATTAACGACATAGGGGAAAGGGGACAGAAGAACGATAGGAAAGAAGTAGAACAGGGCTGGGAGAGGGATAGGGGGAGGAAGAAGAAGAACGGGAGGAGTGAGAAACAATAATTGCATGGGGGAAGAATGGAGGGATGAAGGGGGGATGGAGATAAAGTGGACAAAAGAAGGAAGGAACATCTCAATACAAGAAGCGAGGGAGAATGATAAGGGAACTATAGCCCGTCCTCCAGTTGTGACGTCACAGAATATGTGCTAAACTGTTCTAACCTAACCTAACCTAACCTGTACTAACTTACCTAACCTAACCTAACCTGTCCTAACTTACCTAACCTAACCTGTCCTAACTTACCTAACCTAACCTGTCCTAACCTCTCCTAACCTTACCTAACCTAACCAAGGACCCACGAATAGAAAACGTAACAGCCCGTCAATTTTGCTAGCCGCTATATTTATAGTACATCATATATTGGTCGTTGGAGATTTCCACATCAAAATACGATGTACTAAATTTGGAAAATGTGAGAAGAAAACAAAATGAAGGAGAGAGAAAGATAGGCAACGGGGGGGGGGGGGGAAAGGAGGAAAACAGGACAAACCCTCTCAATGTGAAGGACAATCGATGTGTTCCCGCCTCCTCTCTCTCTCTCTCCTTCCCACCTCTCTCCCTCCCTCGCAGCCTTCTCTCCCCACCTCTTGACCTCTCCCATGGCAGATAAAAGGCACCTGCAACACCCTTTTTTTTCTCCGCTCCAGTGCCAGGTAAGTCCACTACGGGCTCACCATAGCCCGTGCTACTTCGAACTTTTGTTCCCATTATACACAATTCTTAATTATACACAATAAGTAATTATACACATTATATATACACAATTCCATCGTAAAATGCGAACCATAACCCCCGCAGGCAAAACAAAAGCAACTGTCTACAAGTATGGCCGAGTTTGGAGAAACATCCTAGTATTCACCTAGTTGTGCTTGTGGGGTTGAGCTCTGGCTCTTTCGGCCCACCTCTCAACTGTCAATCAATCAATAGCTGTTTCCCCCCATACACACACCCAGGAAGCAGCTCGTACCAGCTGTTTAACTCCCAGGTACATATTTACTGCTAGGTGAACAGTTGCATCAGGGTGAAAGAAACTACCAATTTCTTTCCGCCATCGTCAGGGATCGATCCTCGGACCCTAGGATTACGAATCCCGAGCGCTGTCTACTCACCAACTAGGCCCCCTGTGCATATATAAATATATGAATGCTGCAAAGCATTCATATACACACATGTTGAAATGCGTGAACACGTTGTTTAAGAGCAGCAACCTCACACACGAGGGCAAGCTTGGCACAGCTCCCAAACACACCCGTGTTACCCAGCTCGCCTTATCATAACTCATTACATTCCACATTTCTACAACCTTTCCACCCACTCAATTCACTTCAGTATTTTACTATGTCTATAATGTTTCCTTTTACATGTCGTAAGGTCAATTTCCTTAAACTTTTCTTTACACATCCACCGTAACTTCTGCAACTCAAGTATTGTACGGGCTTCTGAAGGTATTATCTCAGGAGTGGCTGTCTGTTCCAGAACTGGTCTGATGTAGGTGGTGTACTGTGTTCTAGATGACTCCTTATGAAGCTCCTTCAGGCTCTCCTTATGTTTGAAAGTTAAGGATATGCAATTATATGTTATTATATTTGCGGGTTCCTCTGGAGCAAGAATGTAAAATTGGCAACCCGTTCTCGCACTTGCCTACAGTCAATATTGGCTTATTTAATAAGTGCATATGTGACATACTAATTGATTGTGAATATTTTAGTTTACCTTGAAAAGCTTCATAGAAAACACTGACCTCACCTAACCTTCTTAGTATGTTAACATAAGCATCTCATTGCTTCTTATTTACAATTATTACTTAACCTATACCGAAAATTTAATGCTTGGTCGTTTGATTTAGTTTACTCTTAGAAGGGGTTTCCCTTTATTTAATACTGGCCGCATCCCGTCCTCATTTTCATCACCTTGCACTTATTTGTATTAAATTCCAGCAATTATTTCTTGTTCTAAAGTTGCAAACTGTATTGGTCTTGCGCAAGTATTTTGGTCTGTCTGTCCCAATTCTTGCTAACTTTGCATACGTTGAAAACTAAAAACTGCAAGACGAACCCGGAGCACAGTTGGGGCAGGTATAACCTATGAACGTAAGCAAGGGTGAATGGTGCTTAAGTGCTAAAAAAAACTGTATCATACTTTGAAGAAACAGAAATACATAGCCGTATGCCGGCAGACTAGGTGTACTAGGCAGTGGGCATGGCTGCTCCACATGTCATGGTGAGCACATGCGTTTGTTGATAACTATAGCCACGCCGTTAGCGTGGCAATCAATAAGTCATAAGCACCCTTGCAATATAGCACAGCTCGGCTGTGTGGTTCACTGAATGCATGAACAAGTGGGGGGTCAGGAACTGGGAGAACCGTATGGAAGACCTGATGACATAGTGAAGGAAACTAATGCTGGTAGAGGAAGATTTTTTTTCCATAAAACTCGGCTCTAGTGCAAGGGATTCTGGGTTATTAAAAACATGGAATGATCACGTTGTTATAGTTGTCAATGTGGGAGGTTTTGTTGACTCTGTTGACTGTGATGATGCGTGGAAGATACTAGATGACAATATGCGAACTTCTGGGTTGTGGATTTGCGGTATGTAAGAGGACAAGGGGTGATGGTTGCGGAGTGGCTAAGGGTCTAGAGTGGTAGTACACCTCGGCGCAAGGGATGGTAGTCGAGGGGTATGGAGGTAAGGTGGCTGCAGTCGATTCTGGTGCTGGGCAGGATCCTTGCCCCCATGGTTTGAGCCATTGGCATGACTCAGGCGTGGTAAAGGCCCTAGGGCAGGTCCTTGTGCGTACTGCTTGATCCCTGCGTCACCACAGGTCCTCCTGTCTATCCGAATCCTGTCTTCTTACAAAAACGTCCGTTCCGCTTGCGTACTGTGCTCGCCCAGATGCAGTCACATAGGGTACAATTGAGTCACATTTGTGGAAATGATGGAATGCGTCTCACAAAAGTGGAGTACTGTTCCGTGTTTCTGTTTGATTCCCGTCGCCGAACCAACGTCATTATCAGGTACTCTCGCACCCGTTTGGTGCTCTGTGACGCCCACCAATCGTACTGTCGTCCTGCTTGTCGTACGAACTCTATTAAGTTCGCAGGTACAATTTCCGCTCATTCTAGTGCTGTTTACAAAAGTCATTTCTGCCTAGATGTGTTCACAAGTATTTTCCTTATTATTATGGCTTGCCCAATAGAACTTGGCGGGGGATAGCGCGCTTGTCAATGATGCCAGCTTTGTGTCCTCTTGCCTGCCTGCTTATTACTGTACACATTAGCCGCCTTCCACCTCCAGCATGGAGTCCCTATTAATTCAAGCATAAGACTAAAACTGGGATAAAGGTTCATAGTTTTGCCACCAGACTAGTTCCGAGCTGAGAGGTATGAGCTACGAGGAGCGACTGCAGGAAGAAAACCTCACTTCGTGTGGAAGACAGAAGAGTTAGGTGGGGACATGATCGCACCACAATTAAGATTCTAAGGGACACTGCATAGGTAGATCAAGACAGGCTTTTAACACAAGGGGGCCACGCACAGGACGGACACAGGTGGATGAGTGACCAAATGAGCCCACAGAGATATTGATGAAAGTAACTTTTTTAGTGTCAGTAGTGAGTTGCACACATGTGAATGTGCGATTAGGAAGTGATGTGGTGGAGGGCTGACTCCATACACAGACTTCATAGTGTAGAATGATAGAGCGCCCATTAGGCTCAGACGGAAATCTGTACTAACCAGTTGATTGTAGAAGTTGAGAGGCGGGGCTAAGAGCCAGGTCAAACCACCCCCCTGCCTGCTTATTACTGTACACATTAGCCGTTCCACCTGCTGGCCGACTCTTCCATCCACAGTGACGTATTAAAGATAAAAGCCAGAGGCACTATTGGCTCTTACGGCATCCATGGGGATAAATTGTCTTCTTTACAACCTTCGATTTGACTAGTGTCTCTGCCTCTGTTGTTACCTCAATATTTGACGTCCATCGTCCTGCCGCCTCCCTTTCTGTCAAAGTTGTTCAGTTCTGTCGTGAATTCCTCTCTGGCGTTTACACCAAGTTCCACATAAATTGTTATGTTCCTTCCTCTCCTCTTGATTAGCATAGTGACCGTCATTCACTGATATCTTCCTTTTAATACAATTACATTTTCGTAATGATTTCCAGATTTCCAGTTCTTGTGTGTTTCTATTTTTAATAATTTCATTTATTTTTTGTTTTCACCACACCCAATATACGAGGCTTCACTGATCTCTTATTTTATGTCAGCCTCGATAGTCCAAAATCTTAAGAGTGGTCCTAAGCCACATTTTCCTTAAATGTATTTTTCACAATTTTTTTCTTATGGAATGATAAAGCTTTTTATTTCATTATATATAACTTGATTTTTTTTATTGGAGGTAAAACTTAACACACAAATTTTATAAAACCTAACTAAACCTACTAACTTATCCTAATTTGACCTACATAACTAAGTCATTAATTCATGTCTGACTATAATAATATATTACTACAATACATCAATTTGAATACTATATATATAATATCAATAGTAAATTTATTTTTGTACAGGTATGCGCACTATGTACTTGTGTACATAGGCACGCACACGCTGGTGTGTGCGCGCGCATGTGCGCTTGCCTCATACATTGCTACACACTCCCCACTATAACAACAATGATAAATCATCTTCCTCACTGGCCAGAAGGAGCCTATTACCGAAGCAAGATTACCACACCGTGGATGGTGCGAGCGACGGACCCCGTGACCCCAATTACCACTATTTATTCCTTTCACACGGCGCAGTAACATGATGCTGATTTAGAGACCAAAATGATCCTTTAATGGAGCAGGCGCAGGCTTGCTGGCTCTCCATGCTTGCGGCGACACCAGCCATTGGTTGTACTGGCATATTAAGTTACAGGGCACTGTGCACTACACAGTGTCCAGACGCAGGGCGCTGTTGCGCACATGTTTCAATCACCAGAGAGGCTTCCAGCGTCTTGCAATAGCCTAGCGGCGGCGACCTTCTTGTTAACTCCAGGTTATGAAATCGATTAGAACTTGGTGGGTGCCGAGACACAGAAGCGCTGTTCTGCTGGGAACATCAGAACGAATCACGAGTAGAACAGACAGGTGGCAGGATAACATTTAAACCGAGGCATCTAAATGAGTAGCTCACGGGAGACATCTCCCGTTAACGAGGCTAACCATAGCCCGTGCTTCTTGCCCAGCTCAACTGTGCCAGCGTAAGTTACGGGCTCACCATAGCCCGTGCTACTTGAACTTGCTCCGAGTAGCTGAATCTAGTAACAACAACAACAACAAATGAGTAGCTCTCATTCACATAGACACTGCCAGGCAGGCGTTGGACAAGAGAGAGAAACCAATCCAATCTACACACTAGGATACACCAGTAAGACGAGGAGCTTCTATTTCCTATTTTGGAGGACTAATAGACTATCCTCGTTCAGTAGGAAGGGGAAGAGAGGACTAATATAAAACCCATGAGAGATCCGAGCCAATGGCGGAACTCTGCGGAAAGTCCATTAATGCCAGTTTGAAGAAATGCGGTAACTCATTTGGTGCGTTATGCGGGTGTGTGAGGCAGGGTGGGGCAGGTGCAAGAGTTTTACCTCATTCACTGACCTTCGCTCGACCTTGACAAAATGTGATAAATCCTGAGGCTGGCCAAATTTAAGTGCACTACACCCATTGTTAGCAAGGATGTGATGTATATCTGTGCACTCTCATGTTAAAGGACCTTCCAATGGTATCTCTGGCATCGTCTTTCTTTTCCATCAAATTCAAATTATTAACACACAGGGAGTGGAAGCGCTGCTATTGTTCAAAATTTATTATTTAAAATGAAAAACAAATATTTTAACATGCAGTGAATTCATAATAGATCATGGCAAGTGCGAGGGCTTGATTGATTTCACTAATGAATGAACTCCGAAATGGTCATGTGTAATGGAATTATTTTGTGTTGTCGATAGCATGAAAGTATGCAAATACTGTATACACCGGGAGGTGTACTCACTTCTCTGTGTGTACACTCCGTGTATATTTTAGTCCTGGACTACAGTATATTTTACTGGTTGGTCAGTATACCTTTGTGGCGGCTTTAATGATAGGTCTTGAGTCCAAGATGAGAAAAAGGACGGGAAGGATGAAAATAACACAATATGGAGATCCATTATAATAATTTATATATTATATACTATAATGTAAAGATATATAATATAAAGATCTAGTACATTTACTGTATTAAGAAAGGCAAACACTGACCAGCAAAGGTTTTATTGGATTGTAAAAGAATATAGAACATCCCTTGGGACCTGACCATGTGTAAAAAATGTAATGTAAACAAGTTTAGAGAGACTTGTGTTGTCACCTGATCTATGACATCTCTGCCCAGTGCAAAATTTTACCGTTATCCTTGCATCATCATAAGAGTTGTAACATTAAGGATATACATACAGGCACCCGACACATCTAGAGTTGCACAAAGTTGAGCTTTTACTCAAAGAGAAACATAAGTGTTCTCCACACAAGCCCTCCACCGCCATCTTTCCTGTAGAGGCAATGCCTTGCCTTCCCTCAATCAAAAGCCCTCCCTTTACCCCAATGCCAAAAGCAGGCATGGTTCTGTTATGACCTATGATAGTCGGAATTTAAGATCCCCAACCTTGTGTTTTAAAAATTTAGTATAATTTACGTTTTTTTTTTTTTTAATTTACGTTATTTATGAAAATATTGATTTCCTCCTTTTTATCCACCGCATCAGTTATTCTTTTACATGTTTTGTCTCGCCTTCCCACCCAAGAACACTTATTACAAGAACAAGCTTTGCTTCGTTCAGAAGCAAAGTACAATGCCTTAAACCAAATTGATACTTTAGTTAGAGAGCGCTCCCTTTCCCAGATTGTTATTTGCTTAGCTAAACTAGAAGGCTTCAGTTCCTGAAAGGATTAATGTGCCTCTGTAACCCCCACGGGATGTGTATGGGACTGCATAATAAAGAAAGAAATTGAAAATTCCAACCATCATAACATCGTCCCTGTATTTAGGTCCCCTCACTCCCGGGAACCACCACACGGGCTCCTGTGGCCAGGTAAGTCCACCCACGGTTCCACCATAGCCCGTGCTACTTGACCCGCTCTTGTGCCAGCGCTAAGTTACGGGTGCTACCCCATAGCCCGTGCTACTTGGAAACTAGTTTCAGAGCAGCTGAATTAAAACAACAACAATAAGCGGGAACACTGACCCTTGTGGTAGAGGGCGCACCCACCATCAAAACTCTGGGACCAAGAGCTTTGACTCGACACTATTAGTGAATCTCCTATTCTCAATAATTTTAGATAAATAGGCACAAGATAATATGAACTCTGTAACTATTCCATTCCCTCACGGATACTGAAAGATATTCTATATTCCACCCAAAGTTTGCTTGTGTAGCCTAATAGACTAGATTCGCATGTCATGTTTTCACTTGACTCCATCGTGTATGACCTGTGAGATGTAGATATTAGATGAATATATACCTTGCTCTTCACTTATACATTATAATCCCTCAGATATATAAGGTAGTATAGCATACTGGTATGATACGTAATTTTGTTCATACAACAAAATAAAGTTACATACTTTTAAGACATTTACACTAATTGCACTTGTATTAAAATAAATCTAATTTCAGAGCATGATGCTACGCCTTTCAGGCTAAGATACTAGTGATCTCCCACTGTCTGAGGTTGGGCCACCGCGGTTATTATGCGGTGTTGATGAGAGCCTCAGATTACGGCTCACCATATTCCGCTGTACTACATGGACACTTCGTTCGTAGTAGTATTAGATCTCAAACAACAACAACATGAGGCTAGCTCTTCAGCATCACTTCACAACCGGCATGGATGAACCAGCATGACCATACCTGTGTAGAGCCGGAGTGTCCCGGTACCCACACCACTCTCACCACCTTCTGACCGGTATGAACAGGTTCCTAGGCACACACGTACCCCCTAGTACCACACTTTATTGTGCCATCAGATAATGACACCGGATAAGGTGTCGAGGTTTGTGCGGTGTACTCACCTAATTATGCTTGCGGGGTTGTAGCTCTGGCTCTTTGAGTCCCGCCTCTCAAACCGTCAATCAACTGGTGTACAGGTTCCCGAGCCTATTGGGCTCTATCATATCTACACTTGAAATTGTGTATGGAGTCAGCCTCCACCACATTTACTTCCACTATGCTTCCATCTTGTCAACACATCTGACACTAAATATAAAGTTTTAGTGAAAACGAGTCCTCTGTCTTTCTGGGCCCGCCGTCCACTTCAGATGTCAACACTGTTTCTACATTTAACTACTACATACCTAGCTTTATTCCCACCACACCACATACACGACACAAGACAAGCAGGCCCCGTGACACGCTGACTAACACCCAGGTCCCTATTTTACTGCTAGGTACAGGGGCATAGGGTGAAAGAAAACTCTGCCCATTGTTTCTCGCCGTGCGCCGCCGGGATCGAAGCCCGAGAGCCACAGACTCACTGTCCATCAGCGTGCTGTCCGTTCGGGCCACCGGCACCCCCCACCGGTGTGTGGTGTGTCTGCTATTGATTTTTACTAATTGTACTGCAGGATCGAGCTGCTTGCTCCAGGACCCCGCCTTTTTTAACCGTCATTTATCATACGTAGTAACCTAACCTATTTTCCTCTACCATATATACTACACACATACACTAGCTATATACTATATATATATATATATATATCTACTATATATATATATATATATTTTTTTTTATTTTTTTTCTTTTTTTTTTTTTTTTTTTTTTTTTTTTTTTTTTTTTCTCTTTTTTTTTTTATACCCTAGAAGGGGTATCACCTCTAGTGCAAACGTGTAGAGACCCATACGTCCATGATATAAGTATATACTATATAATATAGGTTATATATATAATATACATTATATATATATATAGGGGGTATAATATATCATATATATATACATAGTAGTGCTTGACATAATTATACTATATTTATATATACTTAATATATAACTATGAATAGTATATGATATATATATTTATATATAATATATTAGAGATAATATATATATAGTTATATATATATTTATATATATTTATATGATATACTATCTAGTATATATTATATGAGTAGGATCTATACTATATATAGTATATATATATTATTATATACACCTCACTCACTTTATATTGGACACGTCACAAACACTACAGGTACACACATGTTCTCAGTTAGCGTCGGAGCCGCCCAACCTGTGTAGAACAAAGTGGCCAGTTCATTATTTTATTTCCCCCGTGATCACCGACATCGTTATCATACAACTGGCACCTTTGTACGTAAGACAATATATTTATTTTGAACCTGATTGTGAAGTTCTAACAAAAATTTCCTTTCTAAGCACATGCAGTCCACGGGAGGTACCATTTATTTAATTAATAAATGTATTCAGAGATGCATATACACACTGTGTTGCCAGAGACTATTATAATTATGTTAGACCAGTCGAATTACTGCATCTAGGGGCCATCCCAAGGTATAGACGTCCAGTGATACCTGTCGTAGAGTTTAAGACATCCATGTCTGCCTCCCACAATGACCGTCTTTCATGACCTTCTACGGTGCTACTTCAAAGTTACAGCCCCGCTCCAGTGATGTGCCGGAGTAAGTCCACTACGGGCTCACCAGTAGCCCGTGCTTGCTACTGGACTTTTAGTATCCCAGTAGCTGAATCTAGTAACACAATACATATGCTACTTATCATGGCCGACGTACGATGCAGGAAGAAGCTCTCACAAGTGGATCCCCGTAGAACCACAAACCCCCGCTTGTAGGCAGTTCACGGGGTCATCATGACACAGTTATTACAAAACACAAGACAAGCACGTGTCCGGAGGCCCGCTAGGAGCCTTGACAAAGAAGCCCTTCAAACTCCTATACAACTTATGCAAGAGCCATCCCTTGAGTGTGCAATATTGTGAATATTCTTAACATAAATGCCCTCTTCCCCTGCATACACATGTACACACATGAAAATACACAGACGATGACAGTATGGTGGTTGTGGTGGGCGTGCATTGTATGGGTGGAGTTAGTGTATGGTATACACTATAGTGTATACTGAGGGAGCGGACAGCACGCGGGAATTGTAATCCTGTGGCCCGGGCTTCAGACGATCCCAGGCAGCCAGGGCAGTCGAAGGCAGTGTGCCAGAGTTTCTTTCCACCCTATGCCCCCTGTTACCTAGCAGTAAAATAGGTACCTGGGTGTTAGTCAGCTGTCACGGGCTGCTTCCTGGGGGTGGAGGCCTGGTCGAGGACCGGGCCGCGGGGACACTAAAGCCCGAAGGGAAGGGAACTATCAGGGGGAAAGCACCAAGTCATTACGACTATATAGCACTTGGAAGGGTCAGGATAAGGATTTGGGATGGGACGAGGGGAGCAAATATGAGCATAAGAGTAGTTAGGTTGGAATATAGGTACTAAAATTGGTTAGGTAATTAAGTGGCATGCAAGTGTTTTGTGCAATTTTGTTGTTATTGTGCATATGTGATGTGCCTCGTTATGTGGATACTCTGAAGTACCATGAGCAGGTAAGGTAGGAGTGGCTCTGACACGAGTGTGTAGTGGTAGTGGGGTCCTTTTGTGAGGTCCACAGTTGGTGAAGGTTTGGTGCGGGTATGGGCACTGGTGGGAGGTATGGAGGGCTCAGGACTACGAATCCGAAGCGCTGTCCACTCAGCTGTCAGGCGCCCTTATAACAGGTGCGGGAGGGTAACAGGTGAACGAAGACTGGGAACAGTTAAGAATTGTATTTATTTATTGATTTATTTTATACATATACACAAGTTTAAACTCAGTGTTAGAGTTGTAAATAACTGGAACGAGTTATAAAAAGCGATTGAAGCTAACGCAATAGATATTTACAAATATGGTGCGAGCAATGAGAGAAGTCATTATTTGTTGGAAAGGCGGGGGGCTTCAGAGCTGACGCTCGACCATATAAGCACATCTAGGGAAGTACTAGCAGGGTACACATGAAACTTTTGCTTCTGTTATGGGTCTGTTTGACGCACAGTTTAGTGGGCGTGTAATGACAAGGGAGAAGTAAACGGAGGCTGAGCCAGTGTTCACCTAATGCCAGATAACTTAATAGGTGGGCGGGGTAGACGAGGTGGGCGGGGTAGACGGAGTGGGCGGGGTAGACGGAGTGGGCGGGGCCGGCATCACCGTCGCCCACTCCCCCTCTGAACGATCGATACCAGGGCGGCTGGATGAGAGCTTATTTAGGCTCCCCCTTCCCCCACTCCCCGACTGTCTCAATGGTGTTGGAAGGTCAAGGGGTGGCGGGGTGTGCGGATTTTATGTGGGTGGATCAGGACGTGGACGAGAGGGCAGGTGGGTGGATCAAAGTGTGGACGAGGCCTCATAACTAGGCCTATAACTTGTGCCTACACAGCCGCTCCCTCACTAAACAGGAGACATTGGGGAAGATGAGGGGAGGGGGAAGTAACAGACCCGTCGTGAGTGTCCCCAAGACACGGCTGGCAAAGTCATGTCCTACAGAGTATGGGGGAAATTAATGAGATGGCCTTGATATTCAGTGATTCATGACAAGTGTGAAGTGCGCATCAAAGATAGCATGAGTGAGTGAATGATGCCAGGTGCGGGCTTACAAATGTATACATTTAGGTTACTAGATAAATCTGAATTTATTGTCGGTGGGAAAATGAGGATTCTCAGTGATTCAGACAATTGTTGAGTATTGTAATCATTTCAGCGGTTCCAGTCAGTAACTCAGGGATTATCAGTGATACAATTATACAATCATTACCAGTGTTACAGCTGTTGAGTCTGATCATTAATCATGTTACACCATCATCGGTGAAGCGTGTGTCGTCCCATCACTCATCATGCCAGTGACATGAATTCTTCACAACAGTAAGCATACATACTAAAGATGAGCAATACCGACATGTTACAGTTGATCTTGCACGTGTAATCCTCCGTCACTATGTGATGGAGTGCGAAAAGATACGTGAATTTAGAGACAATTCTATAATCAATGTTCCAGCGATGTGTAAATATTTCATTCAAAATTATCTGCTACCAGAAATTTTAGCTAAATATCCCCATTCAGTCCCTGAGCCCATTATGTGCCTCTGTAACCCTTTCCACTACCGCCCACGGGATGGGTATGGGGTGCATAATAAATGAAGTAAATTTAACTAACGTGTAATACCGAGTGTTCTTTGCCTTCAACTCATTGCTTTTCTATACTGCAAGCAACGAGGGTTGTCAAGATGTCGGGAGACTTCTCGTGTACATTCACAAGTGAATGACCAGATAATAATTCTGACTACTCTCTCGGGAGATAAAATAGTGACGAGTTGCGGCATATCAGTGTTCACTACATGTTACTGGAAGAGGTATTCAGCTGTGCCCATTTCTTTCCCTTCCCTTTTCCCCATCCCATACTCTTCCATTCCTTTATCACCTCGTCATTTTTTCTCCCTAAAAAAAATATTATAAAACACTATAACTCCTGAACAACTATGGGAAACAACAGATATTTCAGACTTGACCATGAAAATCACATGTGGGGAAGTTGGCAAGTTTGTGCTAGAGTCAATGGATCATCATGGTTGGGATTTCTGCGTGAGGCTGCTCACCTAATTGTACTCACCTAATTGTGCTTGCGGGGGTTGAGCTTTGGCTCTTTGGTCCCGCCTCTCAACTGTCAATCAACTGGTGTACAGATTCCTGAGCCTACTGGGCTCTATCATATCTACACTTGAAGCTGTGTATGGAGTCAGCCTCCACCACATCACTTCCTAATGCATTCCATTTGGCAACCACTCTGACACTAAAAAGTTCTTTCTAATATCTCTGTGGCTCATTTGGGCACTCAGTTTCCACCTGTGTCCCCTTGTGCGTGTGCCCCTTGTGTTAAATAGCCTGTCTTTATCTACCCTATCAATTCCCTTCAGAATCTTAAATGTGGTGATCATGTCCCCCTAACTCTTCTGTCTTCCAGCGAAGTGAAGTTTAATTCCCGAAGTCTCTCCTCGTAGCTCATACTGGCTGGCTACGTAGCTCATGCTGGCTGGCTACAAGAGACAGCCGGCCTCATGGGCCAGCAATCACCAGGAAAGCCTGCCACAGGCAGGATAAAAAAAATCCTTAAATCGACAATACATAATTACTCTTCCTCCCTCCCGAGTTCGCCACCTCCCTCACCATCGCCCCTCCTCTCCCTCTCTCTCTCTCTCCCTCATTACCTCGACCCCTTACCTTTTCCCACTCTCTCGTCTCTTCGCCCTCCTGCCAGACCGTAACAGTACACACAACGAGCACATCAGCAAACAGGATAGCCCGCCTGCTATCACTGTCCGCACAATATTCTACAACTTTTCTTCCCATGTGCCTCTCTCTCTCATCTTAAAAAAATAATAATCTGGACAATGTTGGGTGTGTTCTTCACGGTGGTCGTTGATCAATTTCCCGGAGAGCGAACCAACACCTCCTGCATACATCATCAGCCCTTCAACGTGACCTAGAAATATCTAGCCGCATGAGCTAGACTTAATTTTCATCACAAGGGAGGAGGAAGAGGAAGTTTAGAAGTGGAAGATAAAGAGAAGTACATGAAGTAGAGGAGGAAGACGAAAGGGCAAGGTAAAGGAGGCAGAGATGAAAAAGATGAATGAGGGAAGCAGAGACTGCCGAGTATGTCTGCGTTTCTGTACCCTACTTTTCTCTCCGTCATCCAGGAAGCCTCAAATGAAGGTCCGGCGCATCTAACGACAATACAAAAACCACACTACCACCATCACCACCATCATCACCACCACCATGTACACACCCTAGAGGCAGGTCAGACTGTGGTGCTGTCGGGGAAAACATCACATATTGACACCATAAACACTCCCGTCCACCCCACTAAGTAGAGAAGTATAGCCTCCACCTCACCAAGAGAAGGGGGAGTCAGTATAACACATGCAAGCTTCATGGGAACGATATCACAGTTTTTATTCTAAGATATTTGTATTCTTTATAGAGATGAAGGTGGAGCAGGTGTGGGAGGCAGTGGATATGGATAAGAAAGCAAGGTGGCAATGCCTTGCGTGTGACAAATGTTCGCTGATCATACACCTGGGGCTGGTTTGGTTGAGCTCTGCGACACACATTGGGCATGCTCTCCTTAACAATGTGCATGGCATCATGATCCGAGGGGGGAGACTGAAGTAACATGTCTTTACCCAACAGATGGAGACATGATTCAACAACCGAAGACAATATTATGACCTCCGAATGGGGTCCGTTACAGACGACAGATTTGATTTTCAGTCAAAAGCAACTAAGGTGTGAATGGAGAAGACTGAACGCATAACCCTAAACAAAAGATCTGATCCCACAATAGCCTAACAAGTGATGAAACTTGATAGCTATTAACAGAACAGAGAGTGAGGATATACAGTCTTCAGGATTTAATAAGTGAACTAAAATCACTCCATACAACCGTCTAAACATTATAGAGACCAATCAGACTTCAACAGGGCTTAGAAAAGGCTGATGTTAAAGGAAAATCAATATCGATTAATTGCTGAAAATACTCTCATATTTTCAGTCAGTCGTTGGCTATATATATATATATATATATATATATATATATATATATATATATATATATATATATATATATATATATATATATATATATATATATATTTATATATTTATATATACAATATATATATATATATATATATATATATATATATATATATATACAATATATATACAGATATATATATATACATATATATATATATACAGGCCAAGATAGTGTAAGTGTTGCCAAAGACAATAAAGACGACTGGTGAAGAGCAAGATACTGCCCATGAGACGAATTTCGAGGAGGATCCCCACTACATACTCTTCGTACAGGCGTGGATATCTCCCCTCTACGATAAACACGGAAGATTGACGGATTGATTGGCTGTATGCATTCGCGATTATCTCGGCATTTACGACTTCTCACGGCGTGAGATGAGGGGGTTGGACTTGGGCTTAACTGGCCACATGTCACTTAAGTTCACGTAAATGACATTCATATCCCAGTTTATAAACAATGTTGTAAATATACCATCCCAAACTACAACACACGACTATGGATTCATACTGATTTTTTAAAATTGGAAAATAAATAATGTATTGGTCAAGGCATGATGAGTACTTTCTGGGAGGGTTAGACGTTTGGGTACGTCTCTTTACACCTGATAAACTGTTCACCTAGCTGTAAATAGTTAATAAGTATTTGGGAATTGGTCAAATGATGTGGGCTGTATCCCTCGGAAGGTCAGTCGTTGGCTATGACAACCTGGATAGGCCTAACAAGCTTCCTGACCTTGACAATGAGAAACCTGAACTAAATAGTACCCACCTTGCATGGTCCAAAAGGTCTTCTGCAAATCCCTTAGCCTTACACTTGTGAACGTTCGCACCACTTAAAACTTCCACTTACAAACAGCATCATATACATCATATTTGCTGTGTTAGGTGTTTTGTAATTCCTTGGTGAATCAGTAATGCAAAGGGGAACAGACTAATAAAGTTGGCTTCCGCAGAATGAAGCTGGCACGGCGTAACTGAAAACAAGACATGAGAGAGGAGTGTAAACTAAAGCAGACTATACCTTGCCCGGCGGCGGTGGTGGAGGTCATCAAGGGTGGGTCTCTGGCCGGTGCCTGGAGCATGCATGATGCTCGCCAAGTTGCGGTAATGGTCCAGTCTTGGCAGTGCTTCTCGGGTCAGATGCCGCAGGGACCGGAATGTGGCATGAGTGCCCGAGTGTGTTCCCGAATGGGTACCCATGTTGTGTGGGTATGTCAGTGAATCCATCTCCGTGTCTGATGGCGCTGAGATCGGGGAAGCGCATCGTTCCTCGATATCTGCACAATATGGAGGGGATAAGAACAAGTATATCAGCAAAACAATAAAATTTTAAACATTCAAATAATCTAAACAAAAAATCCTACTACAACCGTCTTCACTTAACACAAAGTCGTCTCAAGTTTACCTATTACGCTGATCGGGTGGAGTTCCGTGTCGGAGATGTATCATGGAGCCGCGCTCTGCTCCGTCTTTCTCTTTTTGAATTCAAAATCATTACACAGATTAACGAGCCATCAGCGATAACCGTGCAATAGCTATCTATAAGATTGTCTGTATTTTACTTAACTATATATACATCTGTAGTTTTAGCAGTCTGTCTCTCATTAAATATTGATTAACAAAATTAAATACTCGGCTAATTTCTTTCAAATTTTAATATATTGCTTACTTTTCGTTTAGTACCAAATGTTACCCATTACACCTAAAAAAAAATACCTAATAAAGCTAAGTTATGCCTCTGCGTATTATTGGTTTTCTATAATTTACACTGAATATCTTCGAATACGCCACTGTATCATGTTTCAAATGTATTTTATATCAATATTATAACCGTGTACGCCATAATTGAGCATAGAGAGAGGAACCAAGGCGACATGCGGCTCTAAGAACAAGAGAAATCTTCGCTCTCCAAGCATGGTGCTGTGAGGCGCATAACACCGTACATAGTGCTGGGAGGCGCATAACACCGTACAACCATAGTGCTGTGAGCTGCATAACACCGTACAAACATAGTGCTGGAGGTGCATAACACTGTACAAACATGGTGCTGGGATTAAAAATCGAGGCTAGGATGTTTTGCCAAGAAGCAAAAATACAATCCGGATGGAATTTAAAAAACAGAGAACAATGGAAAGGGAAGAAAACCAAAACGTGCAACAGGGCCAGAAATATATGCAACAGAGCTAAAATATTACAATACAACCAAAGCGAAGAACAACCGAAGCATCTATAAACCTCTTACTGAAGAGACCATACGAGTCATAAATACTCATACTCCGCCCAAGTAAAACAGAAACAAGCAACACTTAGTGGGCCAGCCAGAGGCTTAGGGCCCGCCCAGTGGGCCAACCAGAGGACTTCATCCTAGCCAAGTACATTCAATTGAGGTAGGTATCATCTCAATTCTACCACAACCACAAAATATCATCTGAGCTAGTTATGATGGTAATTCTACCATCATCACAAAACGGCTACACAAGTAGTTATTGCCCGGTGTATCAACACCTTCCCACGTTAATAGCAAATATGGTAATGAAGTCATCTCTACCCCAAGCACGCAAACCTCTGCTATGCTAGTTATTATGTCAACTCTACCCGCTACACGTAAACATCAAGCTCTAGTTGCCGTGACAAATCTGCCGTTGCCACGTAAATATGTTGACACTAGTTTCCACGTCAACTTAACTACGTAAGCATTTAGCAAGTTACTTTTCGTGTCAATTCTACCCTAACCACGTAAATATCTACGCTAGTTACCCTGTTATTTCTACTCTAACCACGTAAATATCTACTACGTTAGTTGTGCCAAATATCTACCCTTAACCGCGTAACTATCTACAAACTATTTACCATCTCAATTCTACCCTAGCCACATCAATATCTTCTACGTTCCTGCAGTTACGTTTCTACCCCTTACCACGTAACGCCTAAGCTATTTACCATATAAATATTTACAGTGTAAATATGTACTACGCTACGAAAGTTACCGTGTCAACTGTACCCTCACGAGGTAATCATTTCCACCCACCTCCTCTCCATTCATCTGGTATCTCCATCCCATCCATGCTAATATCCTCTCGTCTAACTCTGGGAAAATTCTGACTTGGCCAGAATACGACTATCAGAAATTATGATATCTGATGACTTAATATAGTGAATAAAGAAGGGTATATATATACACACACTTATCATAATATGACAGCAAATTGTATAGATATCAAATAAATTAATATTAAATAAATATATAAATAAGATTAAATATATAAATAGCAATGATATAAATAACATTAAATATATAAATAGCAATGACGAAAATGGTATTACATATATAAATATAAAATGAATGTTACCGAGTATATGCATATATATATTGGGGTTCAGTCCCTTAGCCCATTATTTGCTTCTCTAACCCTTTCCCCCATCGCCCCACATAATGGGTATGGGATGCATAATAAATGAACTGAATTAACTATATGAATATGAATATACAAGATTATATAGATTAGGCTCTTTCCAAAATATCCAATAGCCTACTATAGTAGCGCTAATATTTGCGTATGCTAATAACTATTGGGAGTTTGTCACGTGCATTTAATTTTGATAGTTCCCCCTTGTGCCATGCAAAGAAAACGTAATGTTAACGCTTTCAAGCTGATGTATAGACTAACTTAAAACTAATATGTAAGTTTACATTTATAATACAGTGAATGTAAATTGTTTATAAAATGTAAACTTACATATTAAAAAATAGGGTTAGTATTTAAGTTCTGTTGGCGATTATTTGTATGTGTAGTACGTGGGTACATTTAACGATTCTTCGCGGCAGGGGATCGTATTCCAGGGACCTGCCCGAAACGCTACGCGTACTAGTGGCTGTACAAGAATGTAACAACTCTTGTATATATCTAAAAAAAAAAAAAAAAAAAAAATACAGCGTTGTGGTTCGAACAAAAGTCGTCCGCGAAGCACTTGTTCCGAAAGTGTTCGAACGTCATCAGTTCTGAGTCGTGCGTAACAGCCCGTCCTCCAAACAAAGACCCAAAGTCCATTCCATGCACGCAGTCAAAAACCCTGTTTATGAATGAAAACCCTCAGATATGCAGGTTTACACACGATTCAACTGATGACGTTCGAGAACTTCTGGAACAAGTGCTTTACTGACGAATTTTGTTCGAATCACAACGCTGTAAATGCTTCACCCACGTATTACAAATACAAATAATCGCCAACAGAACCTAAATACCTAATCTAACCAGTGCCTAAATATGTACAATATGTTATTATAAAATAATATTAATTTATATATTTGATAAAATGCCTGTTTTGAATAAATAGCATGTTAAAATTGATGAATGCGTCTTTGGGGTCGACCGCTGGATGGAATGGTCTTGGTCTGAGGACGAGTTGTGTGTAAACTATTTTTCATCCATAAATAGGGGGTTTGGCAGGTGCATGGAATGGAGTTTGGCCTTTGTTTATGAGGACGGGCTGAATTATGGGTCCGAGGCATTTTGAAATCGATTCCCGGGTGCCATAGCCATACCATAGGTGATATATGGATAATTGAGCGAATAACAGTTATAAGGGCACACCGAGGTTCATTATTAGTGTATTTTGGAATATGCCTGCAGTTTTAAACATTTGTATTACATTTTGTATGTGCACTTAAATTTTCAATTATCGCGCCTGTGTAGCACCTAGAAATTTACTACTGTCCTGATCATTTGTGTTGTATATTCTTTATATATATAATTACTTTAGAAGTGTTTGCAAAAAAGCATAAAGTATGTTTCGTCTATATTAACAGCGAGTGAAAATTAAATTAAAATGGTTTCATCGTCAAATAGCATATGGCTTAGATATTAAGTAATGGTTAATAGATCATTGATGCAAATCAGAAAAGGGAAGGGAAAAGTACTGCCAGGAGAAAGCGCCAAGACACTATAACTATACAGCGCGTGGGAGGGACCTGCATAAAGGTTTTGGGATGTGACGGGGACCTGCATAAAGGAATGGTGCCAAACTACTTAGACAGTCGGGGATTGGACGCCGACCTGCATGAAACGAGACCATCGCTCTACCGTCTAGCCCAAGGGGATGGGTTAGGCGGTAGAGCGTCCATCCCAACCACTTAATTAAACTAGATCGATCAATAATTAGTCGTGAATTTAAGCCAAGGAAGCGCTAAGCTAGTTTATGGCTATACAGCACTGTTCTATTTATAGGTAGAATCGAGGGGCAGTTACTCAACATCATTAGTGAATTAACATAATGACATAAGCTTAGATATATTAAATAAATTATATTCACTAGTGGGATACAATCAAACGATAGCTGAATTGTCAACATTTCCTACCTAAACTAATCTAAAATCAACCGTGCATCCCAAGCAGCGAAACATTTAAATGAATCAGTCATGCACTTAACACAAATTGGTGTATATAGACATACAATTTGTTGCGCTTGACTAAATATAGCTTCTTATTAACTAAGACAATAAAAGCAAGTAAGATCGTACTTATATATCGTTATCACCAAAAATCTTGATAGACAAAATAATTCAAGCAAACATCACGTGAAATGAAATGATTGGCGTCACCAAAAAACACAGCGAGAAAGGAGAAGATTTAGTGGCGACTCAGATATGCAGACAGCAAGCGGGGGAGCTTTAGTCAAGGGTGGTATGGTTAAGACAAACTTGTAGGCTGTTAGGGAAGCTGGGTGGTGTGGGTGGTGGCCACCTCTGGCGTGGTATGTGATGGGGGTTGCCTGTATCACCTTTAGTAGGCTAGGATTGCAAGGATTCTAAGCTACAGGGGCGGGATTATAGGCTAATGTCGGAGGAAACAATTGCTTAGGACGGCCGGGTTACAGTATTAATAACAGGCTCCGAGAATTAAGGTAGTTGATAAGAGGGTGGGATGAACTAGCGTGTTAGGATAGTCACTGTAGGAGGCTACGAAGCAGATATGTACAATATAGGAATGGCGGGTGAGGAAGTAAGGGGCGGTAAGTCAGGACGCGGTAACCTGCCCGGCTAGAAAGAAGGTTAGAAGTTGGTAACTGAAACAATAAAACTACAGTAGGCTAATGCAGGCAAAAGTGGGTCGGACAGCAAGCGAAAATTTTCCTTGGGATAAACTGACGAAATTAGTATGACATTACAAGAGAATAAAGAACTTTAGTGGCAAATTGTGAGCAAGCGAGGCGATAGAGCAGGCCGGAGTGGAAAATTACAAGAAGATTAGCAAAGCAGAGAGGGTTGGTTAGCGTGTTAGTAACCTGGGGAAGGCGGGGCGTGAGGCCTGTGATAGTTTGAGTTGGCTTCTGCGGCATTCAGCTGCTGCTCCTGCGTGTCCACCCGGTTGACATGGAACCGTTTCCTCCTGTCCCCGCTCAGCACCGTCTTCATCGTGGCTCAGGCTTCCTCAACACCTCCCAAGTACCACTTTAAAGCGCTGCCGTGCACAGTATGTGCCCTCCTCTGTAAAGCCTATGACAGCTACGAAAGGTTTACTGCTTGCATGGCAACACTTTAAGGTGTTCAAGAAATTTAGCAACACGTGCTACATGTCGGTTAGACAAGAGTCTGTAGGAGTTGTCCTGCTGCTCCTGGGTTATTCTTTCCTCCATAGCAGGAGACGCTTGGAAAAGCCGGCTCGAAAACTATTTTTGTTCCATCTCCGCCTCATCGATTTCATGTTTCAAACACGCGGATGAAATAGGGATCATACCATTAATTTGTTCAAAACATACAACAAAAATACCTCATTTAGTATTCACAACAACATATAAAATACCGCTTTCATAAACTGCTCTCTGCAACTTCTCTATTACTCTTAAACTGACCAGCTTCATTGTGGTTACCTTCGTTATCTAAAACGTGAATCATCTCGATGAAGGACCAGGACGCACGACCGTCCTCCGCGCGGGTCTTGTGTGTACTGACACCGGCCGGCGGCCCTTCACCACATACACCTTCCCATACACCCTCTCCACCCCCAGGGGTGGCACTCCTCTCCCCACCCAGGAGTGGCACTCCCCCTCCACCCCCCAGGAGTGGCACTCCGGCCCCCCCCCAGGGGCGGAACCCCCCGCCATCACCGGTGGTCGGCCACGAGGCTCCCAGAACCCGCTCAAGTTATGTATTCCTTTCGTAATGTATTGCCTTACGGTTTTGGTACTGTTTTATTATATTTAAGCTAAACTTATTAAAGCTTCTCATAAAATTATATATTTTTGGACAATTGAAATCTATCCGATTTTCAGGCTACGTCGATCGTCCGGGCATTTGCGCCTGGAACCAAAGTGTATTCGTAAATTTTGTCCGTAATGTGTAATAAAAAAATATAAATTTTCTCGAGTATAAATTAACATTATTTCATTCACTTGGGCACTAAGAGACTCGAACCACCGACCCCACGGTTGAGACAGAAATTCTTCCACTTCCACTGGGAGCCGGCGGCTGAGCGGACAGAACACTAGACGAGTGATCCTGTGGTCCCGGGCGCCGGCGAGAAACAATGGGCAAAGTTTCTTTCACCCTGATGTCCCTGTTACCTAGCAGTAAATAGGTACCTGGGAGTTAGCCAGCTGTCATGGGCTGCTTCCTGGGGGTGGAGGTCTGGTCGAGGACTGGGCCGCGGGGACACTAAAGTCCCGAAATCATCTCAAGATAACTGTACTATGATATACCCTCAATACAAAAGATTTAAAAAATTATAAAATTTCAGTTGGACAGCGGATAATTGCCTCTGAAATCTTTTGTATTGAGACTGTCTCATGTCTTAGGGCGCCTGACAGCTGAGTGGACAGCGCTTCGGATTCGTAGCCCAGAGGTTCCGGGTTCGATCCCGGTGGAGCCGGAGACAAATGGGCAAAATGTTTCTTTCATCCTGATACCCCTATTATCTAGCAGTAAATTAGCAGGGGGTTAGACAGCTGCTACGGGCTGCTTCCTGGCCCTGGTCGAGGACCGGGCCGCGGGGGACTCTAAGCCCCGAAATCATCTCAAGATAGTACAGTGGCTACCTACCTTGTAGAGGTTACATACGGATCAACAGCCCAACGGCCCGGAAGAGCTTCTACCTAACACCCATGGGATCGGCAGCTCGAGTCTCCTAGTGCCCAAGTGAATGAAATATTTATTGTCATGATAGTGTGGCTAACAATTTTACATCATTATATTATAAGCCTGAGTTAGGTTTACTATTTTAGTTCTATTCACAGTTATTTGTATTTACCGCCAGGCTAGGCTCGTAAAACTGGCGGCCGTCTCCCAAGACGTATTCATAAATGTTAACGTATTGTGTGACAAAAATACTCAAGGTTTATTTTCATATTAAAATTATTATTCATATATAAATTATTCAACCCGTTCTCGACTCAAGTCCATTATATCCAGCGGTCGACTCCACAGACGCATTCATAAATTTGTACAAGCTGTTCATTCAAAACGGGAATTTTCTCAAATATAAATTAATATTGAAATATATTACCATATTATGCATATATAAGCATAGATTAGGTTAGGTTAGGTTATGTGTTTAGGTTCTGTTGGCGATTATTTATATTTGTAGTACGTGGGTGAAGCATTTACAGCGTTGGGGTTCGAACAAAATTTGTCAGTGAAGCACTTGTTCCGGAAGTGTTCGAACGTCATCAGTGGTGAGTTGTGTATAAACCGTTTTTCATTCATAAACAGGGGGCTGCATATGGGAACGTGGATGACAAACAGAAGCCTTCAAGCTAAAATCATCAGGACAAATGTGGGAGCCTTCGACAAGCTGCCGGCTTCCTGTCCTCGTCGAGATCACTAGAGATATAGTGACTCTCGGATAAATATAAAACATTTGTAATGATATATTAGGCTAACAAACGGAAATAAAAAATAAAGTGTCATCAGAGGAAAACAGATGAATTTAACGAATTTATTCACAATGAGATGTGCCAAATAAACGAATCATCGTTCTAAAATTCTTGTATTCATAGCAATTATTTGATCATACATACCAAAGTGGACTATTGGACCCCCCTAAAAATCACGTTTTTTTATCAACATCAATACCAACAGGCGATAACAATATAAATTCAAATATTTTCCTTTCTACCGCTGACATCCTTTTGACCTGATATATGGATTCCATCATGGCGAACAAGGTTGAATTAATATTAACGCCGTATTTGATGTCCTCATTCCCTTTACGTCACAGAGAGCTGAGGTTATTGATGCGGTGTTGATTATTCATGACAGGTTGCGCCATGATTCATAAACATTGCATGGTTCCCGAGCTGGAAATGTGTTACCCTGGGACCATATGGCCGTATAGTCTGAGAGGGCCACCACGAAACTGTTCCACCAACTACTGGCTCACCATAGCCCGTGCTCCTTGGAGATTTTTGTTCCAGGTAGCGAATCTTAAACAACATGCTTCACCATTGGTAATCCTTCACATTAGTAAACAAATGGCATCATTATTATTCCTCATAATTATCGCACAAACTTGCTGATATATAATTTCTAAGAGGCAATTTAACCATCCAAGTTTTTCTTTAGTTTTACTTTAATTCACTGTATCAGAGGACAGGAAATCAGAGTGTATTAAACATAGCTCCTTGCACGGTATATATGGTAATCAAATAAGATATATAGGTAACTGAAAACTCACACCCCAGAAGTGACTCGAACCCAAACTGCCAGGAGCACTCTGTAACTGGTGTACAGGGCACCTTAACCACTCGACCATCACGACCGGACAAAAGGTGATTTGATAAAATACTATGCCCAAGGTTACCATTAGAGAGCCGGCGGGATGATGGGGAATTAGCCTCGGCTACCATCATCTTTTGTCCGGTCGTGATGGTCGAGTGGTTAAGGTGTCCTGTACACCAGTTGCAGAGTGCTCCTGGCAGTATGGGTTCGAGTCACTTCTGGGGGGTGAGTTTTCAGTTGCATATATGCCTGGGGACCATTCAGGCTTGTTCGCGCAAGATATATAGGTGCTACTCTCCTTGTCTACATTATAAGGAAAATACTTGCTTCCATTTTATTACTACAATTATCATTACAGTATTTTGATTACAAGTATTATTACCTGGTAATTTTGTTTATTTATTTATTTGCAATATTTATTTATTTATTTTGAAAAAGGTACATTGGATTTGTGAGAGTACATAACATTTGGAGTTCTAACATTCTTGCAAAGTCAATAACGCGTATAGCGTTTCGAGCCGTTAAGATTTATTAGACTAGCATGATGTAATTGTAATTTATTTATTGTATTTATTTATTCATGTACACAGATATACGATGTGTTGCTAAGGGGGTACAAAAGGATTTACTGGGCGCAAATCCTTAACCGCAGCCTCTGTTTAACTCAACAGTAAAATGAGTACTTGGTTGTAACAACGATTCTTCGCGGCGGGGATCGTATTCCAGGGACCTGCCCGAAACGCTACGCGTACTAGTGGCTGTACAAGAATGTAACAACTCTTGTATATATCTCAAAAAAAAAATGCTGGTGGGTGAGCAGTACATTCTTGCAAAGCGATCTTCTTATCCACCCTTATTAATAGGCTCCAGAATCTGTACGCTAGTTAATTGACAGATGAGAGGTGGGACCAAAGAGCCAAAGCTCAACCCCCGCAAGCACAATTAGGTGAATACAATTAGGTGAGCACCAGGCTGTGGCTTTGAGTCGAGAAAATACCATAGTTAGTCGTCAACTCTCGCCTGCCCCCAACAACTCCCTTTGATTCTCGTTTTCTGTATTTTTTTGTGCTAGTTTATTATAGAAAACTGTTATGGAGGATATTATGGCAACGGAGCGCCGGGTGCAGGGAAGGTCCAGGCGACGGGGCGTGTGTACGCTGCTCGGCTCCTCCGCACTCCTCACTAAACTACCCATTGTAATGGCTACTCAGGTGGCCAAACGCTACTTTTTAATTGGTCAGTGCATCTCCCACAATATCCAGAATGCTGCCAGAGTTCGAGTGAAACGAATGGAGTTTGACAGTAACTTGAATATGGTGAGTTATATGTGGCAGAGTTTGAGGGAAAGCTCGGTACTGTGTTATAAGCCATTAGGCATTTATAGATTTTATTTAATACATTTAAACAAGTGAAAAGTAGTTGTTTAAGAATGTTGGTATGGAAATTGTTATTTCAAATCCATCATCACACATTGAATGTGGGACAAACGATTAGGAACGTTTTTTTCACCTAATGTCTCTGTTCACCTAGCAGTAAATAAGGTAACCGAGCGTTGCCTGAATTTACCTTGGTAGACAGCGAGGCAACTGTTGTGGGTTGCATCCACCTGAAAGGTCAGTAGCTCGACCTGGGGGGGGGGGGTCTGGGGACACACCTAACATATGTGTACTCTATACACAGGCTTCTTATCCTCAGCAAAACAAATTATTATTATAATTATTATCACGTAAAAACTGTAACCATCTATCCCATATAACTAATGACTTAGTTTTAGTTTCCAATAAATAATATAAAAACATTGAGTCTGTAGAGAAACACAAATACTGCATTACACACAGAAATTACAATTGCGTAATGCATAAAATGAACAATCCACAAGGCCGTGACGAGGATTCAAACCTGCGTCCGAGAGCATCCCAGACACTGCCTTAATCGACTGAGCTACGACATGGTAAAAGTAGTTGAAACCGAAGTTTTATTGAACTTACTGGATCCTGCAGCCTCTCCGAGGCACAAACCAGGGTTTTACACAACTCCCCCATGCACTCGAGCTATGTCAATAGGCCGTTCTCTCTCATTCTAAGGGTGAAGAGGGAGAACGGCCTGTTGACATAGCTCGAGTGCATGGGGGGAGTTGTGTAAAACCCTGGTTTGTGCCTCGGAGAGGTGCAGGATCCAGTAAGTTCAGTCGAACTTCGGTCTCAACTCCTTTTACCATGTCTGTAGCTCAGTCGATTAAGCAGCGTCTGGGATGCTCTCGGACGCAGGTTCGAATCCTTGTCACTACCCTTGTGGATTTGTACAAATACTGCATTTTGGTGTTGGTATTAATAGTAGGATTGGGACAAATCGTACATTGGCATTAACTGAATTCACCCGAGGGTTATCATCCTTAGTGGCCTCGCGAGGGATGGAAAACCGGAGCCTTTTTTCCAGTAAAATTTTACACTGAAGTAATGTCTTGGCATTTATGGCTTAGGCACGTATGTGGGTGAAAAAGCATCTGTTTCTAACTTACACTGTGGCTTGCTAAGTTTGAACCTGCTGCCCCAAATGCAAGTCACTTGTACCAAGTGGTTCACCAACTGATTTTAAGACCTACATAACCATACTTAGCCTAAACGTGTCCCTGACCAGCCTAACGTAGCCCAGACCAACCTTCCTAGCCCAGATCAGCCTAACCTAGCCTAGCCTTCCC
>WNGS01001312.1:5652566-5680794 GCA_020271785.1 Procambarus virginalis | reverse complement strand
TGTCTGTTCGGGCAAAGCACAAGTTGGTTCTTGGCATGAGCCGAATGGGGTAACTACATGGACATAGCCTCACTCTTTGCTAGGAGACCTTCAACAATTCATGGGTTTCCTGTCCTAGACAGGTAGTGTAATTCACAATTATACCATTTCAATTCAGTTCAGAATAATAATATTACTGTTTCCCAAATTCATGATAATGAGAGGTAACAGTCAGGAGTGAGTATGAAGGAAAAAAAAAAGATGTTTCATATATTATTATGTATAGTGTCATTGTTGAAAAGAAATCCTATGCAATTTTTCCTTTTAAACTTTACATAGGTTGCCATAAAATAAATATTCTTTTGTTTTGTCTCAGTTGGATATCAAATACTACTGTGTCACTGAAAAAATTATTACAAATTTTTGCAAATGACATACTTTGCCAGGATGAGGGAAGCCTTAGTACATACTGCCCCATTCTATGGCTTCATGTAGATAGTCATGCACTCTTGTATTGGTAGAACTCAACTAAAGTAGTAGCAGTAGTTAAGTAGGTTAAAGTAGAAAGTAGTTATTATTCATTTATTTAATGGTATATAATATATATAATATATATATTATGGGAAATGCAGAAATAAATAGGGAAATTACTGTATAATAATATAGTACATATATATACAGTATATATATAATATATATATATATATATATATATATATATATATATATATATATATATATATAATATTATATATATATAATATATATATATATATATATCTTTTTCTCAATTGCTCTAATAATTATTTACAGGATGCCTACAAGGACATGGCCGATGAATATAGACCCTTTTATTACTTCTACGATATTGAAACTAGCTGTATGGAAGAAGTAAGTTCTAATTTCTTTAATGATGTTATTTATGCTAAATAATGTTTGTTTTTATAGCATTCTGAACTTTGAAAGAAAAGTGTTACAAGGTGTGTGATGAAGTGTGTAGGCAATTTACATGGTAAATATTTTTGGAAGTACTGTACTGTACAGTGGAATCCCTAGATTCAACACATCTTGATTTAGTGAATCTTCGGTTGGAATACACACTTTCCAGGCCAAATTTATTCACCCGATTCAACAAACAAAGCGTTTGCTGAAGCAGGGGATGTTTGGATTTGCTTAGGATGTTGGGACCAAGTTCATAAATGGAGGCAGCATTGCAAGAAACAGTTGGGCCTTCGGAAAGCCATTGAGTATATTGTACTGTATTTAAAACCAAATTATACGGTTCTTTTTCTTCCCAGTTGCAGAGATTTTTGTTTAATAAAATATGGCCCTTTTTCTTTGAAAGTGATAATTTGAGGCTCGGACGTAGGAAATATGCTAGATGTGGTTACATTTTTTTGCAGACATGCTTATTTGGTAGTTGTCTATTATATTATAGGTCAAAATAAATATTTTGCTAAGTGAAATCAGCCCATAGGTCATGGTAAATGTATTCTGGAGGCATCTTCAGTTGCAACGAATTGGGGTTGGTCCCATATTGTTCGTTAAATCGAGGATTTGCTGTACCATAATTTTTTTGTTTTTATTAATTAAAAGTTTAATGATGTTTCTTAACCTGGACAGTTTTCTTTGTTTATTCATTATTTGGAAGGGTACATGTTATATGTCCTAGATAGCTTGGCATAATTTTGGTAAGCCTTTGTTGTAGGTAAATACTTGAGAATGTGACAGTTTAGATTATAAGGCTTAAGCAGATTTGTAGGAAAACAAATATGACAAGTTAAGAAGGTTACTGGAGGTTCAGTAGAAGGTGAGATGAGGCAAAGAAGACAAAGAACTTAAAAAAAGTAGCAGGTTAACATTAAGACATGAATTTACACCAGGTTACAGTATTGATGATGGAAGGTAGTATAGACATGCTTATTATTCAAGTGAAAATATATATTATTAATATTTTAATTTTAGTTACAAAATCATTAAACATTTTAAAGTACAGTATATCTCTCTAAGTCAGGCCCAACCGCTTGGACTGGATGGTAGTGTGACGGTCTTGCTTCATGCAGGTCGGCGTTCAATCCCCGACTGTCCAAGTGGTTGGGCATCAATCCCTCCCCCTGTCCCCCCCCCCAATCCTTATCCTGACCCCTTCCAAGTGCTATATGGTCGTAATGACTTGGCGCTTTCCCCTGATAATTCCCTTTCCTTCTATAAGTCAGCTAATTAAATATTCATTGACCTTATAAAATGAAATGGAATTAACATAGGTCTTCATTTCAGCATGTCAAGCTGGAGTATAATCCTGCTGTAATGGTGTTCAAGGATGAGATGCATTTCTTTTTCCCAGGTAAAGCTTTTTAGATCTGTAGAGGTAAAAGTATTCATAATCTGACGTTTAATGTTTCCTGGCCGTGGTAGGAGTGGTCAGTGTCCTTCGTAAACATACAAATTTGTTTGGTATGCGCTATCCATGTCTGTATTTTACAGATATTTTTGGCTTTTGTTAGAAATAGTAATGTTAAAATATAATTTTGTGCTATTTTGGAATTTAATGGTGATTATGTTTCTGCAGTACCAGATGAGAAGGAGCTAGTGGAGGACAAAAACCTTCTCAATGCTTCTTTGATGGACTGGATCAACCATGAGCGCTTCACAACCTTCACTAAAGTAACTCATGGTAACTTGCACCAGTTATGGAAGGTGAGGCTATTTTTAAATACTCTTTCACAAGTTCATTATTTTTATTTACTCTTGTCAAACTTTTGCACTTAGTTCCCTGTTGCTGAAACACTTAATTTTTAATACAGTAGCCCAACCAACATAATTTATTTATTTGATTCCTTTTGATGTTATCTTGCATCTGTACATTTTGAATGTACTAAACTTCAGAATAAGAAATATGAAGGAAAGACTTTTTAAGTATTAGATATTATTATATCTGACTATACTATGAGGTGTGATATAAAAACCAAATATTCTCAGGCTCAATGGTCACAATGAAATAACAATAGCTTAATATATTTATGAAAAAAACTTTGTAGCAGGGTGGTGAAATCGAACCCACATCCCAGGTTACCCCAGTTGGGTATCCTAGATCGTGGCTTCGATTCCACTGCCCGGCCCTAAACATTTTCTCAAAGTTTATGGGTTTCTGAAGTGAAAGGTATTACAGTATCTGAATGTACAGGTATGTCTAATCTCAGGGCTCAGTCCATTAAAAAATGTAATCTCTGAAAGTGATGCATAGTAGGCAGGAAAATACAGTGGCGCCTCGATTAACGAATTTAATCCGTTCCGGCACCGAGCTCGTCATGTAGAAAACTCGTCTTGCGAAACAACAACAACACTGTCGTCAGAGGTGTCTGAGAACCAGCAGAAATGCTCGTTGATCGAGCGAAAGCTCGTCAGTCGAGACAAATTTTCTGCGAGTGGCTTGCTCATAACTGGAGTTGCTCGTCACTCGAGGTTCCACTGTACAGCCATTCCTATGGCATTGGGGCGCGTTTTACCAATAAGGCTTAATGTGTTAGAAATTAGTTTCATATACTGAGGCCTGGGTTTCTTGCACAAGACATTTCTGTGGCATTGCCAGTCACGTACAAAAACCTTGGTTGAATATATGACCTTGTGGAACAAATGCATGGTGTACCATGTCCTACATATTCAATATTATATTTCCAAAGCTTCTTATATAATATAGTCATTGTATTTTTCAGATAAACAAGTTTTTAGCCATCACAGTTGTTAAGGAGAGTAAAATTGGACGAATTACGACAGATGAAGATGCGTAAGTTTTACAACTAATTGTATAATATTAAGAATTGAAATAACTACCAAAATATGTATAGGAATTTTAGACTCAATGAAGAAGTTAAAAGAAATAAGCATTGCTAACAAAATTTGGGTGTAGGATATGACTTAACTAATGTATTCTGCAGGGTATATTCCAGTTACCTGTGCAAATTTTATTAGAGTATTAAATCATAACCTACTTATGTCTCTCCTAATTTCAGAGAAGACTATGTTGATGGGTACAAGTAAGTGGAAACAATTGCACAATATTTACTTGAGGTAGTTCCTGGACTTGCCACTAGTTGTAGATATTTGCCTCATCCTTGCTGAATGGCCACTTCATGAATGATCTCAAACTCTGACTTTTTTGAATGGTTAAAAAATTTTAATTTTCAGTGTGGGAGGTCTTCAGATACCCATTATATAATCAATATTGTTGCATACATATACATCAATATGTTATCCAGAACATTTAAAAGATGATACCATGTGATAAACTACTCGGTGATTTAATGATTAATAAATATGAATTTTAAAAATGTATAATTGGTGTACAATTTTATCATTGAACATTATTATGAAGTAATACTGTACTTCACCAAATTTATTGAACATAATTACATGTTATGTGCTTGAAATATGCAGTCAAACAGCTTAATATTTTTCACTACAAAATAGCTTTTTTTTTTTTTTAATAAGCTAATGTTCTGGCTAAGAAAACAATTGATGTGTAGCCTATAGCAATAATTATTGTAAGGGTTTCTTACAATAAAAATCCAATTTCTTACAAGTGTAAGAAACTGTGATAGGTTTCTTATGTTTCAAATACTTGATGACCAGCAGTGATTTCAGTCCAAACTGGTGTTCTCAGATCAAATACATAGCACGTACACTGTCACCTTGATTATTTTCTTGTAGTGGTTTTAGGCTAGTTACATAGGCTCTAAATTTATAAGAACTATTTAAAAATTAATATTTTGTGTAGTTTCTCATAAAAAGTGGCACAGTGGCATTAAATACTGGTACTTTTTTTTTTAGTTTACAGTAGTAGCCTAAACAATCCAGGTGTAAGATTTAATGGTGTATTGAGTGACTGGTTGATATTTGAAGTGTTGTATTCTTGGTCTAAAGAGGTGTGATGCTGCTGGGAATGACTGTTGGAGTGTGGAAATGTTTAACCCCGATGCTATATATTGTGAGTAATATTTGGTTAAAATATATAATCTTTCACCGTATTATTCACCATTTTACCCCAGAATAATGTTTCCCAATTCCATGAAAATGGGGAATGAGGTAGTGGTGATTATACGAGAAGCTATTAAATTAAGAACAATAAATATTCTTCCTCAAACCTTAATAATGTTACCCATTTTGTAAGATTTTTTTATGTTCTGTCATTTCTTTGCATTTTACATGACATTTTATGCTTTGCCATATTGTCTAATATTATTCTATCTTCCATTGTCATTTAGTTAAATTTAATTGTCTCCCACTGTGATGTTAAGTTCCTCTGTACTTTGGTTGGCTTCAAATAATTGTTCAAGAATGCTAGTGCTTCAAAAGCAGTAAGATAGATAGGTGAAAGTTTGTCTGATTGCATGATTGTACTGTTTAGACCAGGTTGAATGGGAAATGACAGGACTGTACCTCACAAAGATCCAAGAAGTGAAAGAATAAATGCTTAGAAGATGATAAATACAGTTTGATACAGTAAGTAAAAACAAAGACAAGTTGAAAATTATCTTTTGAGGAAGAGACTGTAAACTAATTAATCTCAGTGACATTGGAAATGTGCTAGGAATATTTGGTTAAGAATCCCAACCGAGTGTATACTGTTACACAAACTGGTAGATGAGTGAGAAGTGCATGGTGGAGTGATACAAACATTAATGTTGGGAGAAGTAATTAGCACGGCATATACAGTACAGTATCCATTTTTTTATTTGCATAAACAAAATTAATGCAATATACAATAATGTATAAAAAGCCACTGTATGATAAGGCAATAAGGTGGTGGGTAGTGGTGGCGCCCTCTGCAAGAACTATACATAAACTGTCACTTCTAACCCCCTATAAACTGAAACATCAGATAATACGAGTTGTAATGTATCTTTAACCGATATCAAATAGAATCCAAATGATAAAGATTTAAACATTATTGGAATATTTATTGAAAAGTTTTTTGTGATTACAAATATTTTGTTGATTTTTCAAGAATGCCAGGTCTTAGTTGAAATTTCACTTTAAATGCTTCTTCCAATAATTCAAAATGTTGGCTGACGGACAACTTTAATGTAGGTGAGAGTACACAGTGCAGTAATACTTGTTGCTCGGTTTGTCATTTATTTCTTTGATCTTTACCCTTGTTTTGCAAATCTTTTTATAATCTAACTTAAAATACTGTATAAATTGAAATACTGTAATGTTTATTTTTGATTATTCCAGTTTTTAAAGAATGAATATATAAATGTAAAATATAAACTTTGAACACATTTTGTTCAGCCTGAATAATAATAATGAGATAACCAATTATAATCTGCTATATTTGCCACAGGTTAATATTTAATTTATGCCCGAGAGTAAAATTATTATTCTCTTTCCAACAGGTTCAAAGATATGGTCGAGTCTGTGATTCGTAATAACCGTGAGAAGTATCACAAGTAAGTTTAATTTTATCTCTTATTTCATAGAATATTGTTGTCACCTTACCTTCTGTAAGTTAGTGAGTTATATAACACATTTATAGCAACTAGGACTATGCAGTTTAATTTTGTTGTTTACTTAGCACTTTGCAGGCATCATTATTTCCTTGGCTGAGTTATTACGTTAGTAGGAAAGGATTGTTCAGACAGGACAACATACTGGCACTGGCAGCCCAAAAATCCATCCAGATCATTTAATACAATAGCGAGTTGAAGAGCACAGGAGTGTTTTTCGTCTATTCTTAATGAATACAAATACTGTACACTTTATAAATTGTTACACAATGCCTAATGAAATGTACCTTGGTGGAAGAGCTTGTTCGTCCTTTTTTCAAATGAAAAAAGGCTAACAACCCTAGCAAATATTCTTAAACTAAGTTAAATGATAGCTGGGAGGGGAGCACTGTTTATATTTAATAGTTTTAAGATCAAGTTGTACAAGAATAGATTGAATTTCTTTTAATTTGACTTTATAAACGAGGAATTGGGGTTATCCGAGATAACCCAATGTTTATATATAAGATCACAAAATAAAACTTTACAAAAGTTTAGATTTACAAAACAAAGTGTTTTCTGAGAAATTGAAAAGGAACAGCATAGATACACACAAGACTCGAATTCAATAATTTAAAAAAATAAATGTTATAACAAAAATGAAATGGGCAATTTATACTTTGATTCTATACAAGATACAGTATATTAAATCGAACATAGATGTTTATGGGACCAAGAATGTTATTGTAATGATCTGGTGCTCAGTTCATGGCAGTTCATAATTTATATTTAAGGATTTATGTACTGGAGTCATGCTATTGGGAATTGGGAGATTAATTGCTATATAAGTTTTAAAGATTTTTTTCTGCCATGTTTAATGATACAATAACATTCTGACAGATATTTCCAGTTTGGATGGACTGGCACACCAGATTTAGCAAACAGCATTGCAATGGAACGGCTTCCACTCCCATCATTGTTAGTGGTAAATGCAACTACTATGCATCACCACTTGCCCGAGGATCCCCCGCAACACCTGACACCAGCTGCCATTGAAATGTTTTTAGACTCGATAATAGCTGAAACTGCCCCAGTAAGTTCAGGCATTTTTGATTGTTTATAAAGGGTTGATTTATGTATTTGTTCTTGGAATGTGTTAGTGTCACATAATAGTGTATACTGCTAGCTTTGTAGTAATAGCACAGATATTATAAAAAAATTATTATTCTACATTAAATTCTGTAGATAGAGTACCTGTAGTGTTGATCTTGTTGTATTAGGTTTGTTATAATAATGCTATTCAGAGATTAAATATGCTGAATATCTATTTATTAAGATGCCAATACAGTAATTGCATACATGTGTTTTTATGTAAGAGTACAGTATTTGCATTACAATTCCCATCTTTCTTCAGACGTATGGTGGTGACTCATGGCCTATAAGAATTTACCGTGCCTATTATAATGCAAGGACATCACTGGAAGAAATGTGGCAAGGCAATCCAGTACTGACATCAGTACTCTTTGGTCTGCCACTGGGTTTTCTCTCTTTAATATGCTACTCCATTTGGTGCTCTGATATTTTGGATGCTGATGATGAAGAAGGTGAGGCCTCCTAGTCATGTATTTATTGTAATAATGTGCCTTCTAAAGTTAAAAGTATAATATTTTCTTAGAAAGGTTATCATATGCTGTATATTATATAGTTTCCATAAAGTCCTTGTAAATTTTATTTAAATTGATTAAATTTAGGGTAATTTCTGCATTATTATAGATACATTTGTCAATAACGCTAAGCATTGCATAACAAATGGAATTCAACATGGACGAATGCCAGTTAATAGTGCGGAATAAGTGAAACCTGGTCACAGGCCGCCAACAACCAATTAGATGGAAAGTACAGTAGGAGCAGTGTTATGTTACTCTTGTCAGTTTTGGAATTGCAACTAAATTCCTGGATGCTACACATAAATTGAATTGCATATATGAGGCCCCAGGTTAGAATATATAGCAACAGGTGTCTTTCTCATAAAAGGTTCAAAAGACATGCTAATAAATAGCTCCTGAACCTAAAGCAGAGCCATAAGGAAAGTCTGGACCCGCAGAGCCATGAGGAAAGTCTGGACCCCCAAATGACAAACATGTTTGAGTTGCACTACTCATAAATTCAAAGCCTTGAAAACTTACTAATATATTTGTATGCTTTCAGATGATCAACATGAGAAGAAAGAATGATGGAACTCAAAATGTATGGAAAAAATAGTTGCTAAAATTAATACCAGTACAGTATATGAGCTGCTTGGCTGTGGTGGCAGCAGCTTGTGTGTTAAGTTTACAGGCATTGAAAAGTGTGATGCAAGCTGTTGAAGGAAGAAGTCTTAACACTTCCCATTCTTTAGTAGATGGATAATTATGCAAGATATTTATTTATTCAACTCGTCCTCTTAAAAATAACGTCGCTTTTCGCTCGTATGCGCGCCATGGCCAAATTTGGACGTACCGTACAGTAATTTGAAATTAAATCGACTCACAAAAGTGACGTACTGTCCCGTTTTTTGTTTGAGTCGTCCGGCTTACTCGGTAAGCTTAAGAGAGGAAACTTTCAATTAACGTTTTTCATAACGTTTTGAAACTTTGAGAATTTCTTGCCCACCTAACCTATCAGAGGACCCTTAACTTACTGTTGTTGAAAAAAAAATCAAATTTATTTATTTTTTTTTTTTCAAATTATGTCCACTTTTGGCCATACTGGTAAACGGCCAAAAGCGACGTTATTTTAAAGAGGACAGGTTGATTTATTACCATGTAAGCATGACGAACATTGAAATAGGAGATACAAAATATACACCTGAACTAACAACAAAAATTTGAGTATCTTGATTTGCTTCTACAGCAGGTGGCTACTGTGTGGGGACAGGTTTGCTGTCAGTTATTTATGTGAATTCATTGTAACCATATTTACAAGTTCAACCTATCCATGTAACCTTTATATTCCATGTTACAGTGCAGGTAGTTATATGTTTTAAGGTAAAACTCCTAAGTCATAGAAATGCATATTTATTTGCGCCCTCACTCAACTGTGAAGAGTGTTGGATACAGTCATTATGTTTACATCAGTGTGTGTGTGTGTGTAGATATCATCGTCACATTTCATGTGTAACTGCTAATCATTGAAGTTTTAAAATTGTAGTGAATTTTTTCAAGTTGAAATGAGTGGATGAAATTATTTGATTTGCTGTAAAAGTTACTTTGAATAAAACATTAGGGTTTTAAGGATTTTTTTTTATCATTGACCTGCCATAAAGTTTACTAGAGCATTGTCCTCACAAAATGTACATCAGTTAATGAATGAGAAATATTTTTGTCAAACTGCTTGGTGGGCGATGAGCCATATACAGCATACCAACTGTGTTATCAAATTATCCCTCGGTGTGCATCTTTTAGTGGCTGTGAATGAGTCTGATTTTAAAATAATACATTTTGTAACTTATTTTATACAATAGTACCCAGTATGCAATTTTAAGACAGCCAAATGTAACACAAGCAAGTGTGAGACAAACATGGCAGGAATAATTTGCTAGCATAAACTTTTAAATATTTAAATAAAGTAAACATTTTAAGGTATTGTTTACATTTCCTTATGGACATGCATGTATTTCAAGTAAAAATGCTGTAAAAAAATTTGATTGAAAGACTTTACTGATATTGGTAATATTTCCATTATTGGCCATTCAGATTTATGATCCACAACCAACCTTAGAATGGTATTTCGGTAATGATCAAAGTTAATAGCTTTGATGCTCTGTAAGTCATGACTAATGGAATATTTATCAGTACAATATGTAAGGTCTTATCCAGATGTTGGGTGAGAGCCCAAGATACAGCAGGCATTTCCTCTGGATCGGGAAACTGGCTGCTCTTGAGTCTCAAGTTTGCCTAACGAGTTCCTCCCTCCACCATTAGAAATGTAAATGCACATTTATCCCAGAGCTTATTGGCATGAAGTTGTAACAAAGTTCTAGGTCCCTGTACTTAGTTTTTTGGGTCTCCCTAAAGGAAGCAGGCCCACCACCCTCAGCTCTACTCTGAATGGTATATAGACATCAGCCAAATACACAGTAGATGCAAAAATATAGTTCCATACAACCTGTTAACCTGCAACCATGGAGTGATAGTAAACTCCTCTTGGGTGCATGCGACACGTTAGTTCTGCACATTTGAGTCAATGGCTCATGTTGACAGCTACACAATAAGTCGTTATCTTCTCTCATAATTTGTACTAGACATATTAAACATCTGCAGTGTAGTAAATTTTGTATGCATGACCACTGAAATCAGGTATGCCATGATAGGCATTATTTTAGATTTTTGTACATATAATGGTGGATATTTTCCACAGCCATGATATCTCCCACTACAAGGAATACCTAATAACTGCAGTAGTAATATAGGCATACACAAACAATAATAGTATGTTCTTATTATGTACTGTACTTGTACAATACAGTATATACATTATATTTTCCCCTCACAAAATGGCATTTATATATTATATACAGTATTATATATAATATATAGACTAATTTGAGGCTTTAACTGGCAACTGGATCATTGTGAAGTGGGTGGCCTGGTGGGAACTCGTGCCACTTCATGTAACCAACCTGAAATTATAAGAATCACGTCATCTTATTGTCCTGCACAGTAATTACTTTTAAACTTGTTTGTAAGTCAATGCACAATATCAATACTGTGAATATTATCGTGCATTGGTAGGTGGCGGGGGATGGAGAACGTCACTATCAGCACCATGAGTGTGGGCGGGCATCTTATAAAACTTGGATTATGGTACTAGATGGTGCCTTCCAAACTTCATATAAGTCAACTAGTACTTCTGGCCCAAGATACTTTTAGCCGATCGTGATCCAGTTGGTACTGTGGGTTCACTTCCATCATAGAGCCTCAATATTTATTCACAGATTCATCGCATTATTGTGATTCTCAGTGCAGGATGTGTAAGTTATGTGATAGCATAAAATGTGAACACAAGCAAAAAAAAAAAAGTATATAACTACCATGTTATCAATGTACAAGCAAAGCTTGTCTTTCATATTACTGTATATAAAAACAACTACCAATTACCAAGAAATAAATCAACAATAATATAAAACACCAAAATAAATTTAAATCCCTAATATACTGTAGTAACAATACAAAAAATTAAGTACTGTACAGTATATATACAGGAAATTAAACATGAGTACTGAATTGAATTTCATTAAAAATATTTTTCCTACCTTGTGAGTGAAATCTCTCTTGCCTTCTTGCCAACCTCTGTCTGGTGCTTCCTCGTAATTGAATCCTCCCTTGCCATCCTCCGCCACTCCAAACATCTTGATACGTTCTTTTATTTGGTCCCTAAACAGATACAAATGTATTAAAATATAAAGCTTAATTTACAAATTAACAGGCAATTCACCCCTTGGAAATAGTGTTGGAGAACTAAGCAGGTTGTAGTAGTGAGATGCAACATGGGGAAATTGTTTTAATAACAACTGCAACAAGGGGAAATAGTAGTGAGATCCAAAACAATGATGCTTCATTATATGAAAATAATTTCTTTACTCCAGCACCTTTTTTTGAAAATTAATTACTTTCTCTACTCTAATACAGTTTCAACTTAGTTCTTTGAGCTCTATTTCATAAGCCAGCCTGCTAACATTTTCAGTTAAGTATTGTATCTCGCCTAGCATCAGTCATCATGATGCAGTAGTGTCCAGTCCAAATACCACACACCTCACAATACAAACATTCTTAGGAGTATTCTAGAAAACAAAATGTCGCCTCCTCAACTTTATACATATTTAAAAAAATTGACATAACCCTTAAACTACACTAGCTATAGTGATGCCCAAAGCAGTTTAAGGCTTGTCTGTTATGTTAAGCCACTGGCTATATTGATTGTACCTAGTACAATCTCATGTCTTGAGAAAGACTCAAGGAATCACAAATGTAATTGTAAACTCAAAGAGGAAAATAATCAATAAGGCACTAACAGAACCTGACAAATGACTGGTGAACCAGTTGATTACAGAGTTCACAGATCCATACAAGCACAATAAAAAAATCTGATAACATGAACCTGTTTCACAACATAAGTACAGTACAGTACTATACTGCACATAAGGTTAAAATAAGTAATTTAACATAGGTGTATTAGTTTGTTGGCAGCATGTGGAAGCAATCTCAAAATAAATTAAAATATATTTTGCTATATGGCTACATTATCTAATTTTAAAAGCAGCAATAATTCTTTAATCAAACTCTGGTATTTTAAGTGCCACGTTAATATAACAAGGCTCTAGAGACAGTTAACAGACACATCAGAATAAAAACAAAGTATCCCCTGCTCTGGATACCTAATTACAAGAATGGTTTTAAAATGACAGGTCTAACCCTACTGTTACGGTATCGACACCATCGTCTAAATACGGTGTGGCAATTCCAGCGCTATCTATGAGTCTGCACTCAAACTCCCCTGGTATTGGATGCTATGTGGACAACGCCATCTGTTGGTGATGACGTGGCAGCGATGAATGGCTTTGGTTTCCTGCCTTAGTCAGAAAGAGAGGTCGATGTGGACGACCTCTGGTGGATGGCATGTCATGATCAGCACCATCTAGGTTGTTCTACAAAGCATAATGTCAACGTCCCGGTGAACAAGTGTTACCTCATGGTTTCCCCAGTGTACTGTTCATCTAATTAATGACGTCTTTATGTCCACAGAGGTGACATGTGGAGGCGGTGGTACTGAGGAAGGCAGTTTACCTTGGGCAGTCCACAAACTCTTAGCTTGGTCCTGCAAGAAGACTAAGTAAGCTGCCCTCGATCTGAGCAGTGTATGCTAATTGCTGATATACGCAGAGTTGGTGTAGATCGGTGTACCCGGGATTGGCTTGTAATAGTTGCGGACGACAGTGATGTGCCTATTGTGAAGTGCTGCTAGCAAGCTGCTAGAGGCTTCTGCCAGGGTGTTCGCTACCCTTGTATATGGTTGTATGAGACCCCTGTCAGTGTGTTGCTGAAGCACTTTGCGAGTATGTAGCTGGAGAGCAAAGTTGGGGTGTAGGTACAGCGTGATACTGTGTCAGGGGACTGGCCCACCTAAAAGGTGAATATGCCAGGGTTTGCCAGTACGAATGGACAGGGTACAGGATGGTGGAAACACTGGAGTTGACGAACACTGCAAACGCATTTGTGTCCTGCGTGAAAGTGACACTTTTGTACATAAGTGTAGTAATAATCTAATTATATTTTTATTTAATGGTGACATTGACGGTAAATGTATTGGTGAAGGAAATCGTGTGTTGTTTATCCGTCCCCCCTTTTTTATTCATTTCACTATTACCAGCTCTTGAAAGCTTACTACCGACTTGGGGTCGGATATACAGTACTATAAGACGTTGTAACATCAAGAACCCAGTTCCGGGCCCATAGTGGTCTTAACACCTACCAATAAAATACTGTACATGGTAAAGTGTGTACACATACTCGAATACCAGAAAAATGCCTACCAACAGATTAATCACTAAACGGGCTCAAAGACCACAGAACATCAACCAGAAATATCTTCAATAATTAGTTACCGAAACTTATCAGTCTTGTATAACACCTTCAATAGAGCAAAATCGAAGGTAAAGAAAATAAACTTAAACATACAGACTACTGTAGTATGCAGTATAACAGCTTTCTTTATTAGCCGATCACAATACCCTGTGATGATTACTAAAGCATTGTATACTCAGTTCTGGTTACCTAACATTCTAACTATTTTTGCAGATCCAACCTTACCTGTATTTATTCATAATCACTTTCTTGCCAGTGATGGGGTCTGTTATATCACCAAATTTGTAGACCATTTTGATTAAAGAGTGAGTAATATCCTTTGTCATCTTTTCTGGAAGTTCTCTGAAGAAAACGAAATGTTCCAAAATTATAATCAATATTCAATACATATTGATTATAATACTAGTATAATACTAGTACAGTATTATTATGAATATTGATTATAATACATATACTGTAATATATTTAGCAAGTGTCACACCATCATCATTCATAGTTTTCTTAATAAGAGTACTAAATCAATCTTTACCATAAGTGTAATTATAAAATATTAATCCAGTACTCCAAGATAATGGCAAGCTTTAATATTCCTCAAACAGTTCAGTAAAAAAAAAAAAGTGATTATTTAGCACTGGCACTGTATAAATATGAGAAGCTGGTACTCGGCAAATATGAAAAAATACTGTACAGAAATTTTATCTCGATTAAAAGGCCTGTATCAGAATGAGTTTGGTAAAATTTTCAAACAATAAGTTGAGTATGCCTTTGCATAAATAAAAAATAAAGCAAGATAAGGCTTTGAGTATTGATGAAAAGCTCCTTTCTGAAGTGAAGGTAAAAATTTAGACACCCATCCCACAAATCTAAAAATACTGTATAGGTGATGATGACATTTCAGTCCATATTAGGCCATCACCGTATCACACAAACCTTGAAGCTATACCTAATAAATTCCCTGTAACCTGCCTTACCCCTCTATTGTCAACAAATGTCTGTTTTTGTTTTAAATGACGCTGTTTTGTCGACCGAATTGTATTTGTGCTGCTTTCTCAGCCATGTTCCCCCCTTCTTAACTGTTTTTTTTTCTCAACTCATTTTATTCCTTATGCTAAATTAGTCTTAAGCCTTAGTCATTTAAGTTTTTCATGCCCGAAACGCTTTGCGTAATAGTGGCTTTAGGCATTGTATGTACTAGCCCTATCTATAACTCCATCACTCTGTACAATCACTTGTATGTATGTACCTTACCTAAATAAACATTTTTATTTTTTATTTTTTTTATTTGATAATGGTCCAGGATGGACTAAATCATCTCTTCTTTTATTTTCAGATTAGTGGGTTGGGCATTTAAATTTTCAGCCATGTTATTGTGCCATGCGTTCTGCATGTAGAAGAGTAGATGATTTTGAGTGTAGATAAATGAACTTAAAGACATTCTGAATGGTAGAGCAACTGTCTCGGTTCTTGCAGGTCGGCATTCAATCAGANTGCAAAATTTAAATTGAATTGAATACTGTAATTTTTACAGGGCTATGGATATCTTGACCATTTAAAAAAAGTTATTCAAAGATAAGAGGAGTTTGTATTATTAGTTTTGAATAACCCAATTATTGTTTGCTCTTTGCATTCTAATTGTCTATTATCATCACTGATTTATATTTGAATAACATAATAGCGATAGTATTTTCACTCATTCTCTAGTTTTGGTAAATGTGAATGGTGCTTCAAAGGTGCTGGAAACTTAGTGATAGGTTCCTGGAACTTCGTGAAGACACGACATGGCTGATCATGGTGAGGAATGAACTCGTGTTTTTTACTTACACTGTAATCAGATTTAGCTCATGTACTGTAGGAATCAGGTTTAGTAATTACCCAATGCACACTTTTTCGTCTAAATATTGTAACGAGAATACAGCTGTAAGATGAATATAAAGTTTGATTTACATATTTCCATTTTTATTTAAGCAGAATTTCCTTAAATTACACAATTTTAAGTCTGAGCCTTTCTTAATATAATAGTAATACTGTGTATCAAAGATTTTTTCCTTTTTCATCCAATTAATTTGCTTTTATTATTTATTAATATATATTGCCACATTTCATTAATGTTTTCTCTAATCATTACGCTTATTAACTATTGTGTGAACACTTGTTTCACTTGGTCATCTATTGCTTCATGTTATTAGCTTTTACAGTAAGATATGCTGTAGTATATCTTACCACTTACTGTCTTACAAACCATAATAACCCTGCACTGTACCTACAGATTTAAATTTGATGAATAGGAAACTTAACAATGAATTCTTAGTACATTATAGGTCTTTTATTTTTCTCTTTAGTTTTATGCTCCATGGTGTGGTCATTGCAAAAAGCTTGAGCCAGTGTGGAATCATGTTGCTCATGCTCTGTATGGTACTGATATAAGAGTTGGACGTGTGGATTGCACCCGTTTCACTGCAGTAGCGACAGAGTTTGTCATCAAAGGGTTCCCAACAATAATGTAGTGAGTACCAAGTGCACAAATTTTAATTTGCCTTTAAATATTGGGGTGAGAGGATTGTCTAGTAAATTAATTACTGTAACTTTAATTTCTTATATTCACTGTGTACTTGATGTCAGTTACCGTCATATCTGTATTAATGACAACCATTTTTTGGGGGGCTTAGATTGGTAGCTTGGTCCAATTTAAAGTGTATGTAAGCTCTTGTCTCGGTGCATTTTTGGAATTGTCTCCTACAGGAATATCAAAGAGATTTTCTGTATTATATGTCCTTGATCAAATTTCTTAATGAAAGTTACTTGACTTTCTTGCATTTTGGTTTTCAGTATAAAGGGAGAAACACGTCATGTTTATAAAGGTGATCGTGTCAAGGAGGATATTGTAGGATTTGCCTTAAGGATGGCAGCACCACCAATTCAGCATATACAATCTTACCGACATCTGAAGGACACCATTGATCGAGGAGATCTGTTCTTCATATATGTTGGGAGTCATGAAGGAGATATTGGGTAAGATCATGACAATTATAGTTTATAATTGATTTCTTATGTGGTGCTGTGGTATGTACATCGCTTTGTCTGTTCGGGCAAAGCACAAGTTGGTTCTTGGCATTAGCCGAATGGGTAACTACATGGACATAGCCTCACTCTTTGCTAGGAGACCTTCAACAATTCATGGGTTTCCTGTCCTAGACAGGTAGTGTAATTCACAATTATACCATTTCAATTCAGTTCAGAATAATAATATTACTGTTTCCCAAATTCATGATAATGAGAGGTAACAGTCAGGAGTGAGTATGAAGGAAAAAAAAAAAGATGTTTCATATTATTATGTATAGTGTCAGTGTTGTTGAAAAGAAATCCTATGCAATTTTTCCTTTTAAACTTTACATAGGTTGCCATAAAATAAATATTCTTTTGTTTTGTCTCAGTTGGATATCAAATACTACTGTGTCACTGAAAAAAATTATTACAAATTTTTGCAAATGACATACTTTGCCAGGATGAGGGAAGCCTTAGTACATACTGTCCCATTCTATGGCTTCATGTAGATAGTCATGCACTCTTGTATTGGTAGAACTCAACTAAAGTAGTAGCAGTAGTTAAAGTAGGTTAAAGTAGAAAAGTAGTTATTATTTCATTATTTAATGGTATATATATATTATGGTAAATGCATAAATAAATAGGGAATACTGTATAATAATATAGTATATATATATATATATATATATATATATATATATATATATACACTGTATATCTTTTCTCAATTGCTCTAGTAATTATTTACAGGATGCCTACAAGGACATGCCGATGAATATAGACCCTTTTATTACTTCTACGATATTGAAACTAGCTGTATGGGAAGAAGTAAGTTCTAATTTCTTTAATGATGTTATTTATGCTAAATAATGTTTGTTTTTATAGCATTCTGAACTTTGAAAGAAAAGTGTTACAAGGTGTGTGATGAAGTGTGTAGGCAATTTACATGGCAAATATTTTTGGAAGTACTGTACTGTACAGTGGAATCCCTAGATTCAACACATCTTGATTTAGTGAATCTTTGGTTGGAATACACACTTTCCAGGCCAAATTTATTCACCCGATTCAACTAACAAAGCGTTTGCTGAAGCAGGGGATGTTTGGATTTGCTTAGGATGTTGGGACCAAGTTCATAAATGGAGTCAGCATTGCAAGAAACAGTTGGGCCTTGGGAAAGCCACTGAGTATATTATGCTGTATTTAAAACCAAATTATACGGTTCTTTTTCTTCCCAGTTGCAGAGATTTTTGTTTAATAAAATATGGCCCTTTTCTTCTGAAAGTGATAATTTGAGGCTCGGACATAGGAAATATGCTAGATGTGGTTACATTTGTTTGCAGACATGCTTATTGGTAGTGTCTATTATATTATAGGTTGAAATAAATATTTTGCTAAGTGAAATCAGCCCATAGGTCATGGTAAATGCATGCTGGAGGCATCTTCAGTTGCAACGAATTGGGGTTGGTCCCATATAGTTGTTGAATCAAGGATTTGCTGTACCATAATTTTTTGTTTTTAATAATTAAAAGTTTAATGATGTTTCTTAACCTGGACAGTTTTCTTTGTTTATTCATTATTTGGAAGGGTACATGTTATATGTCCTAGATAGCTTGGCATAATTTTGGTAAGCCTTTGTTGTAGGTAAATACTTGAGAATGTGACAGTTTAAATTATAAGGCTTAAGCAGATTTGTAGGAAAACAAATATGACAAGTTAAGAACGTTACTGGAGGTTCAGTAGAAGGTGAGATGAGGCAAAGAAGACAAAGAACTTAAAAAAAATAGCAGGTTAACATTAAGACATGAATTTACACCAGGTTACAGTATTGATGATGGAAGGTATAGAGTATAGAATGCTTATTATTCAAGTGAAAATATATATTATAATATTTAATTTTCGTTACAAAATCATTAAACATTTTAAAGTACAGTACAGTATATCTCTATTAGTCAGCTAATTAAATATTCATTGACCTTATAAAATGAAATGGAATTAATAGGTCTTCATTTCAGCATGTCAAGCTGGAGTATAATCCTGCTGTAATGGTGTTCAAGGATGAGATGCATTTCTTTTTCCCAGGTAAAGCTTTTTAGATCTGTAGAGGTAAAAGTATTCATAATCTGACGTTTAATGTTTCCTGGCCGTGGTAGGAGTGGTCAGTGTCCTTCGAAACATACAAATTTGTTTGGTATGCACTATCCATGTCTGTATTTTACAGATGTTTTTGGCTTTTGTTAGAAATAGTAATGTTAAAATATAATTTTGTGCTATTTTGGAATTTAATGGTGATTATGTTTCTGCAGTACCAGATGAGAAGGAGCTAGTGGAGGACAAAAACCTTCTCAATGCTTCTTTGATGGACTGGATCAACCATGAGCGCTTCACAACCTTCACTAAAGTAACTCATGGTAACTTGCACCAGTTATGGAAGGTGAGGCTATTTTAAATACTCTTTCACAAGTTCATTATTTTTATTTACTCTTGTCAAACTTTTGCACTTAGTTCCCTGTTGCTGAAACACTTAATTTTTAATACAGTAGCCCAACCAACATAATTTATTTATTTGATTCCTTTTGATGTTATCTTGCATCTGTACATTTTGAATTACTAAACTTCAGAATAAGAAATATGAAGGAAAGACTTTTTAAGTATTAGATATTATTATATTGACTATACTATGAGTGTGATATAAAAACCAAATATTCTCAGGCTCAATGGTCACAATGAAATAACAATAGCTTAATATATTTATGAAAAAAATCTTTGTAGCAGGGTGGTGAAAATCAAACCCACATCCCAGGTACCCCAGTTGGGTATCCTAGATCGTGGCTTCGCCTGCCCTAAACATTTTCTCAAAGTTTATGGGTTTCTGAAGTGAAAGGTATTACAGTATCTGAATGTACAGGTATGTCTAATCTCAGGGCTCAGTCCATAAAAAAATATAATCTCTGAAAGTGATGCATAGTAGGCAGGAAAATACAGTGGGGCTCGATTAACGAATTTAATCCGNACTAGATATGATAGGGAAATATGACCGATGTCATTGCTGTAAACATCCGATGCTCGAAAGGCGGGATACAAGAGTCAATGCTCGATTCTGCAGACACAAATCGGTAAGTACAAATAGGTGAGTACACACTGCAGGTGTGTAGGTACAAATAGGTGAGTACGCACTGTCAACCAAGATCATACGAGGTTATGTTAGCTCACGAGAAAGAATTTCGTTGTTTTGAGTCATGTTGAAAAAGCCCCATTGAAAAAACAGATGTGCAATACGTACGTTGCGAGAACGTTCTACCAACATCAAGTACCACAAGACTTTTCAACACTGTGTAAACAAGAGGGCGACATAACTAGCCCATTTTCTCGTAGTCTTCAAATGACAACTTGATTAAAGTTCATCCAAAGAATAATCCTGACCTAAATAAACCTCCAAAGAATACCAGATCACTCGGTCTGTGATTCATGTTAGGCTGCAAGCACCTACGCCTAACAGCCTGGTGGACCAGATCACCAACCAGGAGGCCTGATCAGAAACCGGGCCGCGGGGACGTTGATCCTCGGAACGAACGCAAGATAGGTCGCTTGAGCAAATTCAATATCAGCCTGAAGTGATGTACCATTCCAGTTGCTTACAGCTCGGTTTTAAGTTATCTTAAGAACTCTAGATACCTAACGTGAGGAGCCGGTCGGCCGAGCGGACAGCACACTGGACTTGTGATCCTGTGGTCCTGGGTTCGATCCCAAGCGCCGGCGAGAAACAATGGGCAGAGTTTCTTTCACCCTATGCCCCTGTTACCTAGCAGTAAAATAGGTACCTGGGTGTTAGTCAGCTATCACGGGCTGCTTCCTGGGGGTGGAGGCCTGGTCGAGGACCGGGCCGCGGGGACACTAAAGCCCCGAAATCATCTCAAGATAACCTCAAGATAACATTACAAAATTCAACATCATTTAGAGGGCATGCTAGATAATCTAAGAAAATTATAGATCGTTCAGATGTTTACCGATTTAATTTCCAGCCGTTCAGAAATCATGTTGGGTCATTTTAAGAAATTCCAGGCAGTTCAGAAGTCAGGCGGTCAGTCACTTCCTGCGCGCTCCCCAACAGTTAGATGGAACTGGCACAAAGCCGGGCTCACCGCCAGCCAACGACACAATAATGGCAGACCTTGGTGAAGGGTTTTCCTGGGTGAGCTCTGCAAATCCTTTCGCGGGCAAACCCGTTAATCCAGTCGCGCGCAAAGAGTAATCCACTCTCATAATAAACACAGTTAAACTCTGTCAAGAAAGTTTCCTGTAACTCCTCCCAGGACGAGCTGTATATCCACTCTCGCCATGAGCTCGCAAATCCCTCTCAGACTCCATCCAAGGACAGACTCTGCAAATCCCCTTCCAAGAAGGGTTTTCGTAAATCCTCCTCCTGGGATAAGGCAGGACCCAGACCGCGTTTCGTTTACATAGACGGATTTCGCCACGAGGCTGTACCCAAAATCCAGCCAGAGAGGCGTCTTGCATCACCATAGTGATGTAAAAAGATTTATAATTTTGAGTTTAGTATGACAGTGAAATTATATATATGTAAATATATATGCTAGTATATTATGGTAGCAGTCTTTCTTGTAAACATATGTTGTTGAATATGACCGAAAAAGTAAGATTAAACATTCTAACGCGAATTTTTTTTATATTTCTTATGTTTTTCTTCACTGTCGGTGGTAATGAAAATATTAATTCTCCAAAATCCATTTTTTATTGATGTTTTTTTTTATTGAGACCATCAATAAAAAAAATGAATTTTGGAGAATTGATATTTTCATTACCACCGACAGTGAAGAAAAACATAAGAAATTTCGAAAAAATTCGTGTTAGAATTATTAATCTTACTTTTTCGGGTATATATATATTTATGCGTGTATAAAAGGCGTATGTATACAGATATGATATATGGTATAAAGTATATATGCCGCGTAAGATAAGGAAACACTACGAGAATGTTGACGACTGCCAAAAATAATAAGGATTGTCAAGCGTAATAAGGTGCGGGGAAAAACTCAAAAACGAAAGTGTAAATCCTCAGACGGTTCATTCAAGCCCTTAGCTTGAAAATATCACATTCATTCATCTTCTCACGCCAGGAAATATCACGTTCATTCACTAAAGCGCGCATAAAATACCGCTTACGTTCGCAGCCTAATACAGGAAATATGGCATTCGTTCATCTTGTGAGGGCTGTTACCAGGGATCCCACCCCTGTCCTCACCTGGGAAATGGGTGATTATGCCGTTTAACGTACATAATTCTACCAAATTATACTGTAGTTTATCCTGAAAATGTATTTCCTCGCTTATTCAATACCAAACGACTTGACAAGATGCTCAGATTATACAGGCATGGCACCCATGTTTAATATATTCATAATGGTAAAATATAATACGTCGTATTATATAAAAAATATACGTCGTATAGCGTCTAGCGAGACATGCTGAGGACATCTTTACTCAGCGTCTCCCGTACCTGAGGGCACCTTTACTCGACGGAGTAAAGGAGACTGTTCAATACGTTTCCACTACACATAAGGGGCATAACTGGCCGACCCCCTCACAGCGTTCAAGAGAGAACTTGATAAACACCTCCAAAGGATACCTGATCATCCAGGCTGTGATTCATAAGTCAGGCTGCCGGCAGCCGCGTCCAACAGCCTGGTTGACCAGTCCAGCAACGAGGAGGCCTGGTAGAGGACCGGGTCGCGGAGACATTGAGCCCCGAAATCATCGCAAGGTAACGTTATGTTCGGGTCGCCTATTTTCCTCAAGACGCAATACAAAATAATAACAAGCCCTATATACCCACATCAAAGTTCCTTCATCATCCTTAAAAAAAACATTATTTTAGCTAACGTCTAGCTGAAGGTTAAAAGTCTAGCTAACTTCGGAGCTAACTTCGGTGCTAACTTCTAGGTAACTTCGGAGCCCGAAACGCTATGCGTACTAGTGGCTTTAGGTATTGTATGTACTATCTCTATCTTTAAATCCAACATTATGTATATAACTCCATGTACCTTTACCTGAATAAAAAATCTAAATCTAAATCTAATGGGCACATCTACCACAGACGTGGCTATTCTGTGGTATACAGTACTAACCAGCATATTCACATTTTGTTCTGTCCTCCGTGGACAGCGTTAGACTTCTGCTGGATATCATAAAATGTAGCGAGTTGTGTAGCACTAAACCATCGCGTATTGAAGTGCTTTACAATGCTAACTGCCATATACACATTCTTTTCTGTCATACACAGGAAGGGTTAGCGATCCGTCACACATATACACAATGTGTGTTCCTATTGCTTTCATTTCGTGGGTTATCACTACGTGTTCACCTTTATCATCTTTTTTTTTTCCTTTTTTTCTTTTTTTGCAAAATCAGTATTCAGTGCGTGCATTTTACTGGACGAGTTTTAAACATGTAAGGGTGAAGATCTCCACCCGGGTGTGAAAGGGTGAAGAGCTCCACCTGGGTAATAGTATCAGCCCATCCAGGATATGTCTTGCAGCATGTCAAGATAGGCTACATACATACATACATACATACATACATACATACATGCATGTAAAGAGGTGAAACCATTAGGTTCTCAGGTAAAAAGCTACAAGATTGGTGGACAGTGAGAGAAGGATTCCATTATGGATGACCCTAGGTGTTGGATCGGAGAGGTGGATTCATCATGATCGGTGAAAAGTTATAAGTAGTCCTGTTATTATGGATGAACAAAGAAGAAATATTTTGTTAGGTGAATTCCTCACAGGTGGGTAAAACGATGTTATAATGTTAACTTTGAAAAATAAAATTCATATGTGTGAGAGTTACTCCATGAATTCATTTTGGTTTGAGTAATTGTTGTTGATTGAAGAGAAAGGTACTGTATAATGTTGCATGAAAACTGTGAGTCCACTACTGGTGTGTGGAATGCCACACAGCATGGTGTGAGGAGTTAATTTTTAATGGCCACAGGAGTGGCTTAGATATAACATTTACATTTATTAAAGTGTGTGAAGTGTTTTAATCCTTTGTCATATAATAATATCCACTACGGGCTCACCATAGCCCGTGCTATTTGCAACTTCTTGTTCCAGGTAGCGAATCTTTAACAACAACTTTGTCCTATAGGTTCAGGATCGAGAGTAATAATTTTGTGTGAGAAGAGAAGTTCTATCATGAGGGAGCATTTTGTTTGGTAGTGTAATGTAGCCTATCACTACTCATGTGGAAGTTTTATGTCCTATAGGAACAGGGAAGATTCACTATGGTGTTGAGGCATAGTGGTCATTGACAAGTATAGAACTGATAATATGTGATTATTGATTATAAATTATCATAACAAATCATAAACAAATATAATTTATAATTTGAAAATTATTATTAATTATGAAATCATAAAATATGTTTTTCCATGATGCCATATTTTGTGAGGTGTTCTGCAGAGAGTTTAGTCACCCAAATTGGGACATCAACATAAATTACTGACTTGGCATGAAAGATGTTCTCAGCTGATTATAATTCCAGTTGTTGGGGACAGAAAACCCAACTTATATTGACTTATATTGAGGTCCCACGAGGCCAACTACTGACTATACTCCAGATACACCCCACAATGGCAGCCTAACTCCAAGGTACGGTACCTACTGTATTTACAGCTAGGTGAAGAGGCATCAGCTAAAAGGAAACATGCCGAGCCATTACTTCACTTGCATGAGAGTCGAATCCCTGATCCCTGATTGCGAACTGAGAACAAAGACCACTGCTCTATAGGTGATGTGCTCACTAAGGTGTTTGTGGTGTAGAAAGTAGTAGTAAGTAAAGTGACAGTGAAGATTAAAAGGCATGATCATTTAGCTGAGAAATTAATCAAATATATATATTATATATATTATATTATATATATATATATATATATATATATATATATATATATATATATATATGACATAAAAAAATTGGGATATTTCATGAAGAAAGCTACCTCTGGATCTAAAACAGTCATCTCTCATTTTGATTAGGGTAGCAACATAGTGCTGTGTCTCTAAGTTTAGTAGTAAAAATAAAAATATATAAATTTATGACATTCTTGAATACTGACTACTGAATTCTGGGTTGTAACTACACATACTGCTAGTGTAGAGGTCAGTGTATGCACAGTACAGTACAGTACTGAATTTTAGCATGTGTTTTTTGGCTTTGTATTCAACATAATCAAACTTAGGTAAGCTAAGTTTGCTAAGTTAAGCTAAGTATATAAGTATACCTTATCCATATATTGTCAGATTTTAAATGAGTAAGGTAATTAGTGGCTTTAGGCATTGTATGTACTAGCTCTATCTATAATTCGATCCATAATGTAACATCACTTGTATGTATATACCTTACCTGAATAAACATATTTATTTTATTTATGTAATATTACCCATATGTCAATAAAGGTCTTCCTGTAACATTTTTATATATAATTTCTCCAACCCTTTAGTGTGTTATAAGAATCGGCAATATTGTATTTGTATCTGCAAATATCTGTTAATTATTTCACTTGATTCATTTTTCCCAGTGGGCAAAGTTTGGCATGTTCTGTTTGATGGTCATATCCAGCACATACTTGGAGAGGGTTCTGGGGAGTTCTACTCCCTGAACCAGCCAGAGGCCAGGATCTACTTGTGATACCTAGCACACAATCCAGAATTAGTTGTAAATATTACATATCATATTGCCTTTGATATTGCTCTTTCATCAATGCAATAAAAAAATTGTACAGTATTGTACAGTAGTACAGTATTATTATAGTCCGATGCAACTACAATTTAGTGACTAATTTTCAATCCAGAAGAAGTGAGAAAAAACCTGCATTTAAACGTTCATGATTTAATGTTCTATTGATCAAATCTCAATTAACCTGATTTTTTTATAATGTCTCATCGCACAACCACAGATAAGTTTGATTAAATTTGAAGAGATGCGACACACTTGACAAGTTAACCCACATTCCTGAGAGGAGGCGGGGTAGTGAAGGTTCATCAGGCTCCTATTACACTCCCCTCACAGTTCTCCACTTACACAAGAGCTCCAGCCAACAATACTCTATGAAAAACATTAAAAATATCAACTCATTTACCTGTTCAGTGCAGACGGTGCTGGATATACGAGGTCGGGAATTTGACAGGAGTACAGTGGGCGGTGGTCGAGAAAAAACAAGTGCACAGTTCTCACTAAGTGTTTTCTGGCTGTAATGTTAACTTTTCTCCTCAAATTTGGGCGGAAAATAAACTGAATACACTTACAAGCCAACTATAACACTTCCCGTCAAATGTCGTGCCTTAATTTGCTCTTGTCACTCATGGTTCACAGCAAAATGAACTCGAACAGGTGTTCGCACGGCACTTGTGATGTTTGTCAACAAGTGCACTGCGCATGCTCACCAGCTGACTGTGGCGGCAAGTGCCGGGCGCCAAGCGCACCTTCACCCGCCACACTTTCGGCGCAAACACTTCAAATACAAGACTTTACTCATAATTCTTTGTACATTAATAATTTGGATAGTTTGCCTAAGAGAAAATCATAATAATAACAAAACAATATGTAACATCTATAATTATATACTATATACTCAAGATTTAGAAACTAAACATTTATCAAATTAAATTCATTACAGTTGACAAATTCAGAATCAGAAACCACGTTTGTAACAACGTATACAAAATCATTACAATAATGGCTGGACTAACGGGTCTACAAAAGTCTAAATGAAACTTTACATTTTGGCATACATTAAGCTTTAATTTGAAAAGGCAATATAAGAAAAACAAAGTGCACTTTACGTTCTATTTGACAGGAAAGTATTTGGAAGCTCATGACTCCCCATATCAGAAATGATGTGATGGCTAAACCACATATCAGAAAATGGAAAAGCGACGAAGTTTCGGTCAGTCCAGCATTCTGCAGTCGTCCGGGACGGACCGAAAACGTCGCCGTTTCTCAATTCCCTAATGTGTTGTTTGGTCTCTAGGTCATAAAAGTATTTATGTGTACGTCTGATACCATACTACTTGTGTAAAGGAGGAAATGTATATGTTTATCTCTCAGAATGTCTGGTAATACGTTTATTGTTTGTGATGTGTGTCTATGTATGTATTTTGTATACTATGTAATCTTTTGTGTGGTCTATGTATCTTTGTGTATCCGCTGTGATACTTTTTTCTCATCCTTATCGGACATAGACAAGAACACACCTATAGCACTGTATCATCCTTGCAGATGACACTAGGATCTTCATGAGAGTAGGCAACATAGAGGACACGGCGAACCTCAGTCAGATGTAGATCAGGTCTTTCTATGGGCTACAGAAAATAATATGGTGTTTAACGAAGACAAGTTCCAGCTCATGCGCTATGGAAAAAATGAAAATATAAAAACGGAAACCACGTACAAAACTCAGGCAAATCATAACATAGAACGAAAAGGCAATGTAAAGGATCTGGGTGTACTCATGTCGGAAGACCTTACCTTTAAAGAACACAATAAAGTAGCCGTCACAACTGCAAGAAAAATGACAGGTTGGAATAACAAGACTTTTCACACTAGAGATGCTATACCGATGATGACACTTTTCAAAACGCTTGTGCTCTCTAGAGTGGAGTACTGCTGCACAATGACAGCCCCTTTCACTGCGGTGAAATTGCTGACCTGGAGAGCGTGCAGAGATCCTTTACTGCTAGAATCCACTCGGTAAAACATCTAAACTATTGGGACCGACTAAAGAGCCTAAATCTGTATTCCCTTGAGCGCAGGCGGGAGAGATACATAATAATTTACACGTGGAAAATATTAGAGGGGCTGGTCCCAAACCTGCACACAGAAATAACATCACATGAGACCAGAAGACATGGCAGGATGTGAAAATACCCCCTTTGAAAAGCAAGGTGCAACTGGTACTCTGAAGAGAACTCTATCAACATCAGGGAGAGACAAGGGCGAAAGGAGAAGGGTGAAAGAAAGGGAAGTGTGAGGGAAATGAGGGAAGGGGGGGGGGGAGAGATGGGAGGGGGGGGGGGGAGAG
>WNGS01001312.1:5597176-5649793 GCA_020271785.1 Procambarus virginalis | reverse complement strand
TCTCCCACCACCATCTCTCTCCCTCTCTCTCTCTCTCTCCCATAGCGGCACAAAATATTAAACCATGAATATAAATATTGGAAAATGTGGCAAGGAAAGTGGAAAAAGAGAGGGGGTCTTGGAGTGGTCATTAGCAAGGGCCTGAAGCACACAAAACAATGTGTGGCCGCCAGCAAGAGCAGCCCGTGAATGCCAGACTGGTGTGCCGTGGGGGGCCCACAAATGGGTATTACCGGCGCCAGAACCCCCCCACACGCCCACTATGACGCAAGAGCCACACCAATACGCCACACCTCTGGTCAGCGGTAGTTGAAGCAACATATCAAATACGACGCAGTTATGCCGAGAGCTGTCCCTCGGGTCTATGCTGAGAGCTGCCCCTCGGGTCTATGCTGAGAGCTGTCCCCTCGGTCTGCCAGCATAGCACAACCGCTCCCCACACACACACACACCACCACCACTTCCCGGCCTAGCCCAGTTAGGGACTGTTAAGAACAGTTAAAAATCACGACCTTCCATATATGCGTGGGACGCACGCCCATGCTCGTGGTCCATATATGCACGAGTACCCCTTCCACACCTCGTGCGCGGAATTTGAATTCGGATTCAAATGTATACGTGTTCACGTCGTGTTTAAAATGGGTCCGGTAACGGTCATAGTAACTTGTCGCAGCGTCATCGTAACGTGTCGCAGCGTCACCGCATCGTGTCGCTCCGTCACAACATTCTGCAACTCGCACCGTTACACAGTCACACCATAACACGGTAACAATATCATATCACCGTCACACCCCAACAATCACAGCGTCACACAGTCACACCCCCAGTCACACCACCCCCGTCACACCACTACCGTCACACCACCCCCGTCACACCACTACCGTCACACCACCCCGTCACACCACTACCGTCACATCACTACCGTCACACCACCCCCGTCACATCACCACCGTCACACCACCCCCGTCACACCACCCCCGTCACACCACCACCGTCACACCACTACCGTCACACCGTCAGTTAGGGCAGTAAACGCTGGAGCAGCAAACATGCTGGAGTCAATTAACCAATTCTTGGCACCCGCTAATTGGCCAATCTGAAGAATGGCCACCACCAATCAGCGGCCGTCATAAACAATCCAGCTGATGAAGAATTATTCCCGCCAGAAACCCCAAACTGAACGCCGCAGTCGCCACCAATCACTCGATAATTGTTTTTAAAACGTCGCACTGGCTAAGAGAACTCAAAAATTGACTTTTACTTTGAAAGATGCAAAAATTGTCACTATTATACTTAGCGTTATTAAATTATATTATTCAAACATAATATGATTAAAAGTATTACTTTACAGCCGTTCTCAGTAATGTATTCGAGTGTGAGTACCGTAATCTGTAAGTACTTGAGTGGAAGTACTGTAATTGACATGAATGACGGTTGAGAGGCGGGACCAAAGAGACGAAGCTCAACCCCCGCAAGCACAGTGTAGTGGTTGTGAACACCTGGCCTCCCTTATGACCTAAGTCATAAAAATATTTGTGTGTACGTCTGATACCATACTACTTGTGTCAAGCATGTATACGGCAAGATGTTTTATGGTTTGGACAATGTTTATTGTCCAACAGCCTGGTGGACCAAACTCTCACAAGTCAAGCCTGGCCTCGGGCCGGGCTTGGGGAGTAGAAGAACTCCCAGAACCCCATCAAGCAGGTATCAACCAGGTATCAAGCAGGTATCAAGCAGGTTTCAAGCAGGTATCAAGCAGGTATCAAGCAGGTATCAAGCAGGTTTGTGATGTGTGTCTATATATGAATGAATACTGAACGGGGGTGAGAATAGCTTGAGCTACCTCATCCCTTTGTGTGTATTTTACCTCAATAAACTTATTTCAATTTCAATTTCCCCCCCCTCTCTCGTCGCTAACCTCAACAACACAGTGTAACCCTCCATGTAGTCTACCATACCTGCAGAATATGTACTTGAACATTGTATACACATTGTATACCAAACTGCCGGCCAGCTCTATGGTTCCCTACCACATTTCATCATCCTTGTATAACTAAAACATTTGTATCATTGTATTGTCCACATTATACGTAAATACAACTTTATACATATCAATTACTTAAAGAGTATTATTGGTATTTATTAAATGATCATACATATTATTAATATTTATTACTGTATCATACATAATTGATCATTTGTGGAGAGATCTGACACGATTGGTTTCATATTTCCACGGTGGGAATAATGCCAGGTTAGACCTCTGGGGACAGATTTACGAAAGCACTTACACAAACACTTACGAACGTGTACATCTTTACTCAATCTTTGGCGGCTTTGTTTCCAATTATTAAACAGTTAATGAGCTCCGAAGCACCAGGAGGCTGTTTATAACAATAACAACAGTTGATTTGCAAGTTTTCATGCTTGTAAATTGTTTAATAAATGTAACCAAAGCCGTTAAAGATTGAGGAAAGATGTACACGTTCGTAAGTGCTTGCGTAACTGTTTTCGTGAATCTGGCCCCTGTTCCTCTGTAACTCTCACGCTCGCTTACCTTCACAGTTCTTATATTTACAACATTTAATTTAGCCTTACATTTAATTATATTTCTTTAAGATGTACACATTAACAGAGAGGAGGCCGAGCTGAGGGGCGAAATAATGACCCATATTCCCCCCTTAAACTTTGCACTGACTTGTAGCCTAGGAAAGATGTCTTGAAGGCTGTGACAATTGTCTCGGCTCTTAGATAAGAAGTTGGCAGCCTTTAGGTACCTTTAAAGATATCTTCCCCTAAGCTGTGCCAGAAAAAGGTGAAAGTAATGTTTAAGCAGAATAACTGGCCATTTTCTATACTATACATTTTATGGTATATTATATAATATATATATATATATATATATATATATATATATATATTAGTATAATTTTCTATACATTTACTAGCAATTATAAAAATAACACGACCCTAGGACAAACACTTCACATTATTACACAGTGTTATTCCTGTATCACAGTGACATTATTACTGGTGTACATAGTGTACATGGTGTCAAGGGAAAGCTGTAAGTCTTGGTATTACAATTTTCAGTGATATTACTATTATTGGTGTTCTTGTTGATCTATTATAATTATTGTATTTTGCTCATTATATAATTATTTTCACTAATATCATATCAAACGAATCGTTCTTAATTGTATAGCTCTTCTTTTCGCTATAGGTGTGTCCAGGGATACAATGTTTTTTTTAATAAAATCATCTTCCGGTATGCAAGCTCAACATCTGCACCCAACAGCAAAAGTCCTCAAGACAACGGACTCTCAAGGCCAACATAAAAAAAATTCATCGCTGGTATGTTTCTGTACAATCTGACAATATTGGCACTAAACCAGAGAGGTAAACGAGGACCCACAAGCTCAATAGGAGTTATTCTTGTCACCCCCACCTCCTTCATTCTCTTCCTCTCTCTCTCTCTCTCTCTCTCTCTCTCTCTCTCTCTCTCTCTCTCTCTCTCTCTCTCTCCGGCTACAAAAATACTATCGACCAAACAAAGGAAGAGGAAGACAGAACAGATTCGGCCAACAACGGTAAGGACCTTGACACGACACAATAAAAGAGTGCAGGAAATAGGACGGCAGACTGATGATTCCACGAGGCGAACACGCATGCAAGAGTCTCGCTTGTTCTCGATATTCCTACACACACACACACACACACACACGCGCGCACACACATTTAGGGCGCTTTACACTGCCTTTGTGAGGCCAGTCTTAAGAGTATGCCGCCTCATCATGGAGTCCCCATCTGAAGAAGCATATAAGGAAACTGGAAAAGGTTCAGAGGTTTGCAACGAGACTCGTCCCAGAGCTACGAGGGATGGGGTATGAGGAGCGCCTGAAGGAACTGTGCCTTACGACACTAGAAAAAAGAAGGGAGAGGGGGGGACATGACAGGAACGTATAAAATACTCAGGGGGATTGACAGAGTGGACATAGACGAAATGTTCACACGGAATAGTAACAGAACGAGGGGACATGGGTGGAAGCTGGAAACTCAGATGAGTCACAGAGATGTTAGGAAGTTTTCTTATAATGTGAGAGTGGAAAAATGGAATGCACTTAAGAACAGGTTGTGGAAGCAAATACTATTCATAATTTTAAAACTAGATATGATAGGGAAATATGACCGATGTCATTGCTGTAAACATCCGATGCTCGAAAGGCGGGATACAAGAGTCAATGCTCGATTCTGCAGACACAAATCGGTAAGTACAAATAGGTGAGTACACACTGCAGGTGTGTAGGTACAAATAGGTGAGTACGCACTGTCAACCAAGATCATACGAGGTTATGTTAGCTCACGAGAAAGAATTTCGTTGTTTTGAGTCATGTTGAAAAAGCCCCATTGAAAAAACAGATGTGCAATACGTACGTTGCGAGAACGTTCTACCAACATCAAGTACCACAAGACTTTTCAACACTGTGTAAACAAGAGGGCGACATAACTAGCCCATTTTCTCGTAGTCTTCAAATGACAACTTGATTAAAGTTCATCCAAAGAATAATCCTGACCTAAATAAACCTCCAAAGAATACCAGATCACTCGGTCTGTGATTCATGTTAGGCTGCAAGCACCTACGCCTAACAGCCTGGTGGACCAGATCACCAACCAGGAGGCCTGATTAGAAACCGGGCCGCGGGGACGTTGATCCTCGGAACGAACGCAAGATAGGTCGCTTGAGCAAATTCAATATCAGCCTGAAGTGATGTACCATTCCAGTTGCTTACAGCTCGGTTTTAAGTTATCTTAAGAACTCTAGATACCTAACGTGAGGAGCCGGTCGGCCGAGCGGACAGCACACTGGACTTGTGATCCTGTGGTCCTGGGTTCGATCCCAAGCGCCGGCGAGAAACAATGGGCAGAGTTTCTTTCACCCTATGCCCCTGTTACCTAGCAGTAAAATAGGTACCTGGGTGTTAGTCAGCTATCACGGGCTGCTTCCTGGGGGTGGAGGCCTGGTCGAGGACCGGGCCGCGGGGACACTAAAGCCCCGAAATCATCTCAAGATAACCTCAAGATAACATTACAAAATTCAACATCATTTAGAGGGCATGCTAGATAATCTAAGAAAATTATAGATCGTTCAGATGTTTACCGATTTAATTTCCAGCCGTTCAGAAATCATGTTGGGTCATTTTAAGAAATTCCAGGCAGTTCAGAAGTCAGGCGGACAGTCACTTCCTGCGCGCTCCCCAACAGTTAGATGGAACTGGCACAAAGCCGGGCTCACCGCCAGCCAACGACACAATAATGGCAGACTTTGGTGAAGAGTTTTCCTGGGTGAGCTCTGCAAATCCTTTCGCGGGCAAACCCGTTAATCCAGTCGCGCGCAAAGAGTAATCCACTCTCATAATAAACACAGTTAAACTCTGTCAAGAAAGTTTCCTGTAACTCCTCCCAGGACGAGCTGTATATCCACTCTCGCCATGAGCTCGCAAATCCCTCTCAGACTCCATCCAAGGACAGACTCTGCAAATCCCCTTCCAAGAAGGGTTTTCGTAAATCCTCCTCCTGGGATAAGGCAGGACCCAGACCGCGTTTCGTTTACATAGACGGATTTCGCCACGAGGCTGTACCCAAAATCCAGCCAGAGAGGCGTCTTGCATCACCATAGTGATGTAAAAAGATTTATAATTTTGAGTTTAGTATGACAGTGAAATTATATATATGTAAATATATATGCTAGTATATTATGGTAGCAGTCTTTCTTGTAAACATATGTTGTTGAATATGACCGAAAAAGTAAGATTAAACATTCTAACGCGAATTTTTTTTATATTTCTTATGTTTTTCTTCACTGTCGGTGGTAATGAAAATATTAATTCTCCAAAATCCATTTTTTATTGATGTTTTTTTTTATTGAGACCATCAATAAAAAAAATGAATTTTGGAGAATTGATATTTTCATTACCACCGACAGTGAAGAAAAACATAAGAAATTTCGAAAAAATTCGTGTTAGAATTATTAATCTTACTTTTTCGGGTATATATATATATATATTTATGCGTGTATAAAAGGCGTATGTATACAGATATGATATATGGTATAAAGTATATATGCCGCGTAAGATAAGGAAACACTACGAGAATGTTGACGACTGCCAAAAATAATAAGGATTGTCAAGCGTAATAAGGTGCGGGGAAAAACTCAAAAACGAAAGTGTAAATCCTCAGACGGTTCATTCAAGCCCTTAGCTTGAAAATATCACATTCATTCATCTTCTCACGCCAGGAAATATCACGTTCATTCACTAAAGCGCGCATAAAATACCGCTTACGTTCGCAGCCTAATACAGGAAATATGGCATTCGTTCATCTTGTGAGGGCTGTTACCAGGGAACCCACCACTGTCCTCACCTGGGAAATGGGTGATTATGCCGTTTAACGTACATAATTCTACCAAATTATACTGTAGTTTATCCTGAAAATGTATTTCCTCGCTTATTCAATACCAAACGACTTGACAAGATGCTCAGATTATACAGGCATGGCACCCATGTTTAATATATTCATAATGGTAAAATATAATACGTCGTATTATATAAAAAATATACGTCGTATAGCGTCTAGCGAGACATGCTGAGGACATCTTTACTCAGCGTCTCCCGTACCTGAGGGCACCTTTACTCGACGGAGTAAAGGAGACTGTTCAATACGTTTCCACTACACATAAGGGGCATAACTGGCCGACCCCCTCACAGCGTTCAAGAGAGAACTTGATAAACACCTCCAAAGGATACCTGATCAACCAGGCTGTGATTCATAAGTCAGGCTGCCGGCAGCCGCGTCCAACAGCCTGGTTGACCAGTCCAGCAACGAGGAGGCCTGGTCGAGGACCGGGTGCGGGGACATTGATGAATACCCATAGGAACTATACTATACATAGGAACACGCTATAGGAACACACATACACAATGTGTGGTTCCTATAGCATTCATTTCGTGGGTTATCACTACGTGTTCACCTTTATCATCTTTTTTTTTCCTTTTTTTTTTCTCTTTTTGCAAAATCAGTATTCAGTGCGTGCATATACTGGACGAGTTTTAAACACGTAAGGGTGACGATCTCCACCCGGGTGTGAAAGGGTGAAGAGCTCCACCTGGGTAATAGTATCAGCCCATCCAGCATATTTCTTGCAGCATTCAAGATAGGCTCATACATACATACATACATACATACATACATACATACATACATACATACAATACATACATACATACATATTACATACATACATACATGTAGAGAGGTGAAACCATTAGGTTCTCAGGTAAAAGTAAAAATCAACAAGATTGATGGACAGTGAGAGAAGGATTCCATTGTGGATGACCCTAGGTGTTGGATCGGAGAGGTGGATTCATCATGATCGGTGAAAAGTTATAAGTAGTCCTGTTATTATGGATGAACAAAGAAGAAATATTTTGTTAGGTGAATTCCTTACAGGTGGGTAAAACGATGCTATAATGTTAACTTTGAAAAATAAAATGCATATGTGTGAGAGTGACCCCATGAATCCATTTTGGTTTGAATTATTGTTGTTGATTGAAGAGAAAGGTACTGTATAATGTTGCATGAAAACTGTGAGTCCACTACTGGTGTGTGGAACTGCCACACAGCATGGTGTGAGGAGTTATTTTTAATGGCCACAGGAGTGGCTTAGATATAACATTTACATTTATTAAAGTGTGTGAAGTGTTTTAATCCTTTGTCCTATAATAATATCCACTACGGGCTCACCATAGCCCGTGCTACTTGCAACTTCTTGTTCCAGGTAGCGAATCTTTAACAACAACTTTGTCCTATAGGTTCAGGATCGAGAGTAATAATTTTGTGTGAGAAGAGAAGTTCTATGATGAGGGAGCATTTTGTTTGGTAGTGTAATGTAGCCTATCACTACTCATGTGGAAGTTTTATGTCCTATAGGAACAGGGAAGATTCACTGTGGTGTTGAGGCATACTGCTCATTGACAAGTATAGAACTGATAATATGTGATTATTGATTATAAATATTATCATAACAAATCATAAACAAATATAATTTATAATTTGAAAATTATTATTAATTATGAAATCATAAAATATGTTTTTCCATGATGCCATATTTTGTGAGGTGTTCTGCAGAGAGTTTAGTCACCCAAATTGGGACATCAACATAAATTACTGACTTGGCATGAAAGATGTTCTCAGCTGATTATAATTCCAGTTGTTGGGGACAGAAAACCCAACTTATATTGACTTATATTGAGGTCCCACGAGGCCAACTACTGACTATACTCCAGGATACATCCCACAATGGCAGCCTAACTCCCAGGTACGGTACCAACTGTATTTACAGCTAGGTGAAGAGGCATCAAGTGAAAGGAAACATGCCGAACCATTATTTCTCTCGCATGAGAGTCGAATCCCTGATCCCTGATTGCGAATTGAGAACAAAGACCACTGCTCTATAGGTGATGATGTGCTCACTAAGGTGTTTGTGGTGTAGAAAGTACAGTAGTAGTAAGTAAGTGACAGTGAAGATTAAAAGGCATGATCATTTAGCTGGGAAATAATCAATATATATATATGACAAAAAATTGGGATATTACATGAAGAAAGCTACCTCTGGATCTAAAACAGTCATCTCTCATTTTGATTAGGGTAGCAACATAGTGCTGTGTCTCTAAGTTTATTAGTAAAAATAAAATATATAAATTTATGACATTCTTCAATACTGACTACTGAATTCTGGGTTGTAACTACACATACTGCTAGTGTAGAGGTCAGTGTATGCACAGTACAGTACAGTACTGAATTTTAGCATGTGTTTTTTGGCTTTGTATTCAACATAATCAAACTTAGGTAAGCTAAGTTTGCTAAGTTAAGCTAAGTATATAAGTATACCTTATCCATATAATTGTCAGATTTTAAATGAGTAAGGTAATTAGTGGCTTTAGGCATTGTATGTACTAGCTCTACCTATAATTCGATCCATTAATGTAACATCACTTGTATGTATATACCTTACCTGAATAAACATATTTATTTTATTTATGTAATATTACCCATATGTCAATAAAGGTCTTCCTGCAACATTTTTATATATAATTTCTCCAACCCTTTAGTGTGTTATAAGAATCGGCAATATTGTATTTGTATCTGCAAATATCTGTTAATTATTTCACTTTGATTCATTTTTCCCAGTGGGCAAAGTTTGGCATGTTCTGTTTGATGGTCATATCCAGCACATACTTGGAGAGGGTTCTGGGAGTTCTACTCCCTGAACCCAGCCAGAGGCCAGGATCTACTTGTGATACCTAGCACACAATCCAGAATTAGTTGTAAATATTACATATCATATTGCCTTTGATATTGCTTTCATCAATGCAATAACAAAATTGTACAGTATTGTACAGTAGTACAGTATTTATTATAGTCCGGATGCAACTACAATTTAGTGACTAATTTTCAATCCAGAAGAAGTGAGAAAAAACCTGCATTTAAACGTTCATGATTTAATGTTCTATTGATCAAATCTCTTAATTAACCCTGATTTTTTTTTATAATGTCTCATCGCACAACCACAGATAAGTTTGATTAAATTTGAAGAGATGCGACACACTTGACAAGTTAACCCACATTCCTGAGAGGAGGCGGGGTAGTGAAGGTTCATCAGGCTCCTATTACACTCCCCTCACAGTTCTCCACTTACACAAGAGCTCCAGCCAACAATACTCTATGAAAAACATTAAAAATATCAACTCATTTACCTGTTCAGTGCAGACGGTGCTGGATATACGAGGTCGGGTAATTTGACAGGAGTACAGTGGGCGGTGGTCGAGAAAAAACAAGTGCACAGTTCTCACTAAGTGTTTCTGGCTGTAATGTTAACTTTTCTCCTCAAATTTGGGCGGAAAATAAACTGAATACACTTACAAGCCAACTATAACACTTCCCGTCAAATGTCGTGCCTTAATTTGCTCTTGTCACTCATGGTTCACAGCAAAATGAACTCGAACAGGTGTTCGCACGGCACTTGTGATGTTTGTCAACAAGTGCACTGCGCATGCTCACCAGCTGACTGTGGCGGCAAGTGCCGGGCGCCAAGCGCACCTTCACCCGCCACACTTTCTGGCGCAAACACTTCAAATACAAAGACTTTACTCATAATTCTTTGTACATTAATAATTTGGATAGTTTGCCTAAGAGAAAATCATAATAATAACAAAACAATATGTAACATCTATAATTATATACTATATACTCAAGATTTAGAAACTAAACATTTATCAAATTAAAATTCATTACAGTTGACAAATTCAGAATCAGAAACCACGTTTGTTAACAACGTATACAAATCATTACAATAATGGCTGGACTAAACGGGTCTACAAAAGTCTAAATGAAACTTTACATTTTTGGCATACATTAAGCTTTCAATTTGAAAAGGCAATATAAGAAAAACAAAGTGCACTTTACGTTCTATTTGACAGGAAAGTATTTGGAAGCTCATGAACTCCCCATATCAGAAATTGATGTGATGGCTAAACCACATATCAGAAAATGGAAAAGCGACGAAGTTTCGGTCAGTCCAGCATTCTGCAGTCGTCCGGGACGGACCGAAACGTCGCCGTTTCTCAATTCCCTAATGTGTTGTTTGGTCTCTAGGTCATAAAAGTATTTATGTGTACGTCTGATACCATACTACTTGTGTAAAGGAGGAAATGTATATGTTTATCTCTCAGAATGTCTGGTAATACGTTTATTGTTTGTGATGTGTGTCTATGTATGCATTAATACGATGTACTGAACGGGGTGAGAATAGCTTGAGCTACCTCATCTCTTTGTGTGTATTTTACCTCAATAAACTTATTTCAATTTCAATTGTTTGGTCATCACATCTTCAACAATATTACTGACTCATCGTCTGCAACAGAATTAGATATATTCAAATATCACCTCAAAATATACCTTATTGTGTGCAAATGAAACCCCATTTCAACGCAGGTCCACTGTACTAGCTATTCTCGCCCTTATCCACTATTTGTACAGGAAGCCTACTCGAAGGACTACCTTAAAACACACAGAAATTACACTAACGTCATGCATCAAATGATGCTCCCGAACGCAGGTTCGAATCTTCGTCACGGCTCTTGTGGATTTGTTCACTACCTTAAAACTACGTTGTTAAGGCCGTCACAAGAGCTTACTGACCAAACAGCAGGTACACTAGAGTCCTGAACACAGCTCACTGAGCTCTCTGTGCCCCAAACTTTGACAACCAAAGTTTCGGCCAGCCAAAGTTTGTTTGGTTGGCCGAAGCGCTGTACATATTAGTGGATTTAGGCATAGTATATACAAGCTCTATCTTGAAATCCAACATTCTACGTGTAACTCAATATGAAACGTATTTTTTACCCAAAGAAATTATTTATTATTTAAAACACGGTGCAGAATGCTCAGAGAGTGTGCAAAGTTCTATAACTTCGTGGTGTGATTAGTTTATATTAGTTCTAATTCTGTCTCATCCTAATTCTGTGATAAATATCGTGCCAATATATGTCTAGCCGCTCTAATGTTAAATTTTTTTTTCATTATACAGCCTCTCAAATTGTCACCTAAATGTCACTCATTTTAAATCAAACTTTACATTTTTGCCATAGACTGCTGTACACTGTTTAGTCCAGCCAGTATCGTAATGATTCGTTTTAAGTTCTTACAAATAAAATTTATTATATGAGCGATTTGACAAAGTATATATATAAATAATGTACTGCATTTGTATATAAATTTTCCCAACTATAAATGTATAACCATTTTATGTATAAAGTGTTTGATATGATTCGATTTACTATAACGAATAATTATTTTTATCAGTAAGTGCAGTGCACATTTTGAATGCAAGCCGGAATAAACCATATAGCAAACCTTTTATCTCGCATTTATAACAATGAACCAATTCAAACTGAAAATATTTTACAGCAAATATTACTACAAGCACTCGACTATAAATTATCTTTCATAAAATTCACGGAAACGTGACTATGAAAGATAACATCCCATACAGCTAATTAACAATTACACAGCAACTGTCGACCAACCCAGAGAGAGGGGGCGAGCTACGAACATAAACCCGTTAATAAAACTAGAAAAATCTATGGAAAATATAGGCTTACAGTTAACAGTGAAGAAAGTTAACAACTGCGTACTACAGTGACGACACAAATTAATTTAACTATCCTTACAAACTTAAAACGGTAACAAACTCGACAAAAGATTATTCAGTACATACAGGAAATTTGACTGCAATGTTGACCAGACCACACACTAGAAGTTGAAGGGACGACGACGTTTCGGTCCGTCCTGGACCATTCTCAAGTCGCTTGCGACTTGAGAATGGTCCAGGACGGACCGAAACGTCGTCGTCCCTTCAACTTCTAGTGTGTGGTCTGGTCAACATACTTCAGCCACGTTATTGTGACTCTTCGCCTGCATTGACTACAATATTGACTTATCACCCAAGACAACCCATAAGTTGATAAGTTCTTCAGGTGAATGAAGTCGTTACCCAAGCATGATGGTTCTCGCTGCGAGGACAACCATCCACAGTGACGGTCCCGGGGACACTGACTACTACTCTCCATAACACCCTCACCACATCACCTTACAGTCACTGATTGATGAAGATTAAGCCAACCAAAAGGTGGCACGGGCATGAATAGCCCGTAAGTGGTGGCCCTTTTGAGCCATTACCAGTATCAATAGCTGATACTGAAGATCTGTGGAGGTGCGACTGCACCCTGCGTGACGGGAGATGTCTCCCGTGTTACAGTCACTCTCTATTGCCAAAATAAGTACTTGTTCGATAACAAGTAGGTTCGAATCCTCGTCACGGCCCTTGTAGATTTGTTCATAAGTATTTGGTTGAACAGTTCGCCCGTATCTTGCACCGGCTGTTTACACAATAGATAGTAGGGTAGTTACGTATGTCTACTGATGGCTTACGTGTTAGTTAATATTGGCTATTGTTTATATATACTGTTTTATGTTGGGATTATTTACGTCTGGTTTGTATTTTTAGTTGATAATACTTTATTTGAATACCGGACAAGGGCGTGATCGTATTGTTATTTCAGCACTGAAAATAAATATTGTTACTCAGGAAATCCTGAGAAATAACAAATGTTCACAGCGCTGATATTAGTGTTCATGAAAAGATAAAACTTACAAAGGAACCCGTTTCTATAGATATACAATTTGTATTTGTTTCTATATATATACACACACACACACAAGAGAATTATATATTATAATTCATTTTCTCCAGGAATAGGCAGCCATTGCCTATTAACAGGCAGGGATAGGCAGCCATCATATTTAACCAAATATATATATATACTGTATTTATTTACTGGAGTTGTTGATCTTATAGTATAAGCTTTCTATGCTTCTATTTTCTTACTCTCGGGATTAAGAAGAGCAATCAAGTTGCCGAACTTGATTGCTTGATTCACGGTAAAGAAACTAATGATTATTAAAGAGTATATTTTCTACAACGTTTCGTTCTACTCTGGAACATCTTAAGTAAGGAACGAATACACAAGGTGCAAAGTTATCTCAAATACATATGTAAAAGAAGTGAAGTTGTGGCTGGGGGGGGGGAGGTAAAGTAATCACACATAGGTGAAGAAATAGGGATAAAATGGGGTTGGATGCCAATCAAACATCTCAATCAATCAATCAATCAATCAATCAACATCCTTTGTAAAGCAGTGGGCACCATGTCTGGTGCTGTATGCGAGGTCTGGATCTGAGCGTAGGCAAGGTATCAAAGTCATTATTCTGTATATTTAGGGTGGCTTTTCTTCTTTTATGAATATAGCTTCCAATATTTGCAGTCTTCTCTGGTCAGTAGTGGATGCAAAGATTGTTGTATTGTTTATTAGGAGGTTCCTAGTGAGTGTTGTGTTATGTACACTTTGCATATGGTTTCTGGGGACACCAGCTTGTAGATGACAGCTCAGTCTTCTCAAAAACCTTGTGGTGATTATACCAACATAAGTAGATCAACTTATCTACTAGTATATAAATACTAGGAAGGGGATCCCACTGCAGTGAGTCTCTCTTCTGCCATCTCATTTTCACTATGACCCCCTCTTCCCATTTCCCTGAACAACCTTCCATTCCATCCTCTCTCCAAATCTCCACCAGTGTTCCCCCTCCCTTCTCTCCCACTACCTCAGAAGAGAAGAAATCTATAGGACTTGGCCAGCCACCTTTCACGTATTAGGTGGGTGGTCATAATCTGGTCTATCCCCCTCTTAATAGCATCAATGCCAATCAACCTTTGTCCATCCTGTGCCCCAGACCACTCATCCTGCAAAGTCAAGCAGGTTTGCCCCAAGCATCTGGTTTCCAACCTTGGACAGAGATACTCTCTCAGACATAAAGGGGGTGGGTGGGGGGGTTACCCCACATTAACCCCTCTTTCCTGTTTCCCCCCCCCTCCAACCTTAAAGAGAGACATTTCCATTTTTATATATATAGAAGGGGTAACCAGCTGCACCCAGGTCTCTTCCCTACACCTTCTCTCAGATAATTTATTAAGTGGCACTGTAGGGTATTAAAAGTATCAACACAAGACAGAACATGAACAAATAGGTATAAACTGGGCAAGTTTAGATTTTGGAAAGAATATAAGAACAAAGATAACTGCAGAAGGCCTATTGCCCCATACGAGGCAGCTCCTATTAATAATCACCCATCCCACTCATATACATGTCCAAAATGTATATGACCTGGGTAAATACTGGTTCGGTAACAGGGTTTTTTTGTGGAACCAGTTGCCACGTGGCATGGTGGTGGGGTCCCTTGATTGTTTCAAGTGTGGGTTGGACATGTATAGGAGTGGGATCGAGTGGTTATAAATAGGAGCTGCCTCGTATGGGGCCAATAGGCCTTCTGCAGTTACCTTTATTCTTATGATCTGAAAACAACAGAATGAATCTCTCAGATTTGTTCTTTCTCTCATTTTTCTTTTGCTCAATTTTTTTTTTCTCTCTCGTCTTCCCTCTTCTCTAAGAAAATATATTATTAAGCACAGAAACAACTTTATGGGTATCTTAAGAAAATATATAATTAGGATATTATTAGCGTATCAACAAACTACGTTACCCGAGGCAAAGCTCGAAAGAATTCAACTGGACAAAAACTCAAATATTTTAACCTTTAACTATTATCTAAGTCCAAATTTGGTATTTATCCTCAGTATTTAATGGCATGAAAGCAATCATGTGGAGCATGATTTTTTCTAACCAAATTTTCACCTTAGAAACCTGGACTCTGCTATTATCCCACCTAACATCCAAGTATCCCTACAAAGTCTACAGCCTGTAGTACTGTATATCTTAGTGTTCCAGTTTTGTAACTAATCCTCGTGTAATTACTTATAAACATCAAGCCAGGAAAAATATTTAGCACCATTTGTGTCGCAGGATTTCCCTGTTTAAATATATATACTGTATATATATATATGCAGAATAACCACATGTGAAAAATAGAAAATGCTTAACGCGTTTTAGGCTAATTCGCCTTCATCAGAGCAAAGTAGAATGAAGATGCAAAGTAGAATGAAGAAGCATCTTCATTCTACTTTGCTCTGATGAAGGCGAATTAGCCGAAAACGCGTTAAGCATTTTCTATTTTTCACATGTGGTTATTCTACATACTTGGATCAGTGTTGTTGTGATCATTGTTGCATATATATATATATATATATATATATATATATATATATATATATATATATATATATATATATATATATATATTATTCATGAATGGGAATTAAAAGAACTATGCATTTTAATATTCTTTCATATCCTTCAAGGACAAATAACAAGTCATATAAAATCTTTTCTTCTTTTGCTATATTATAATATTCATATTTCTTTTGTAAAATGAAAAATTAAATACATCCTTTTTTAAAAGTTATAAAATTCCTCCATAAATGAATTAAGACCTACAATAGCATTTTTTGTTACATGTAAAAATAATGTATCTTGCTAATAAAAATTATTTGTGAACACTGACATGTTGTAACTACAAATTACACAAAATCCTTTTATAATTCTGGAACACTATGATGGTCATTTAATATAGACAAAAAGATACAGCCAATATAATTTTGTTACAAAGGATATCTTCAAAATCAGATTATGACAACCACCATTTACCTAATTTATAAATGACATCCCTGAATTTGTCTCTTGTTTATTACTGGCTTTGAAAACTCAAAAGCTATTTGGTATTAAGTCATTTTGGATTCTCTTCAATTTGTACTGTTTCTACCTAACCGAGCAGACTCTCAAGGTCAGCACCCATCTGGCTTAGGTCACCCTCACCATCGCTCTCGCCATCCTCACTGTCATCACTCGGCAGACCTCCACCACGTCTGAATATAACACTAGGCAGCTCATCATCATCATCATCATTGTCCATATCCTCTTCTTCATCTGCATTTATATTATTGTCTTTGTCGACTCCTTTACGCTTTTTTCTGTGTGGACCTGCCTCATGTCCCTCATCTTCATCTTCATCAGAGGATGATGAATCATCACCCGAGATGTCTCCTGCATCTTCATCTGATTCATCTTCAAGAAACATGAAAATTAGAAAGACAATTTTAGATGCATATCTCAGGCACAAATACTGTAATTGTGCCATAAAGTAGAATGTTTGTGTAATTTGTGTAACACACAACTGAATTGTTTGTGTAAATGCATCGCTCACATACAAAGGCAAATTGCATATGACTTACTTAGCAAAAAAATCTAAGGGTTTTCAAAAGGTGCATCTTTCCCCTGTTGTCTGTAAGGCTCAGTACATTGCTTTGATGTCTAGAGTATTATTTGCTGAACAAAAACAACTATTTCAAACTGAGAAAATAGGACACGAAGAAATAGGTTGAAGATGGAAATGCTTGTACCTTGTATGTATAGTAAAAAAATAAAATGCACTGAAAGAAATCAAGGAAGCCAAATCCATCCAAAACTGTAAGGCCAGATATGACACTGCTAGGTGAGAAAAAGAGAAGGGATGGAAGGTAGGAGGGAGAGAGAAAGAGGGTAGGAGAAAGATGACATGATTTGGGACACTTGCCTTGTGATTAGGAACAGTCTCCTGGCGATATAAAGTGTGCCAAAGGAAGCAGGGAAGACTACTAGTGTTAAGAAAGACTGCGAATAGTATGGAAAGCTGCAAGCACCAGCAACACATTCAAAACTAACTCCCTGCAGCACATAAATTGGACAATCAAACTGAACAAACCTTTGAGTGGGAAGGTCAGGTATGAGAGACTGCATATACAGCTAGCAAACATTATATTTTGTTAAAATATAAATAAGGGAGGGGCGTAAGCAGCCAAGGACAAGACAAAAGACACAATGCTACTCTTAGCATACACCCAGCATCAAGCTGGGTGGTACCACCTCCCACTGGCATGGGAATAGAACACACACACACACACACATGTATGCACAAGCTAACTATAAGCCTCCCATTCAGCACATCTCGCTCTGCAATCAAGTCCCAAAACACTCACCAAGGCAGGATCAACTCGGAAGAAGTCCTCCCGAAGCAGGAATAGGACCCCATCAAAGTAGAGCCCTCTGGCATGGGACTGTCTTCTCCAACAGTTCCAGGGAATGGAAACCTTATTCACAGTTGAGGTGACCGGTGATAGCAACAGACATGCAAGGTGAACAGTACACAAGCTTGTGAAACAAAAATAGGTCTCAACACTGGATAAAGACGTTCAAATGAAACTGAACAGTTAGCTTTCTACGTAGCAATTTTGACTTTGCGAGCACAAGATGCAACCATCCTATCAGGTTCTTGCAAGCCTAGAGATGGGTGGATTCCTCACTTGAACTGGTAGTGGACCCAGCTGCCACATAGTGTCAGAAGGGGGAAGACATTTGATATGCTAATTGGCTTATTGCCAGTTGTTTGATAGTTTGGCACTGAACACTGTGATTATGGGTGGTTTGCCTTCATTGATCCCTTGGTGCACCCCACCACAAAGAAAGCAAGAGGATTATATCTCACAGTGCATAGCTAAAGTAGCCAGTCTTGTCTAGACCAAAGCATAAGCAGAGCTATTGAAGGGGCTACCTAAAATATTAATTCTCTCAAAACCCTAAGGCATCTTTAGCAGAAATACCCAATGAAAATTATATGGTATCCCTATTGGGGAGTCTTGATTACTTGATAGTACACTATTTTTTTTTTTTTCAACAGAAATATTTCAGAAATCAACAGAAACAGAAAGCACTATCATCAATTTCCACATCAGAGTAAGCAGTCGATAAAATGGAAAGCTAAGGGAATGTAAACTGCAGCTTACCATCATCTTCATCACTGAGATTTGCTCCACCTCATCAGCCATGTTATTCTTCTCATCAGGGCTAAAGAACATCAGAGGATTTACATCTTGCAAAAGTGTTCCACTGGCTGTTCTGGTTCTGCCGCTTGGGCCTGGGTTTGTCTGCTCTACAAAGATAATGTTGCAGGCGATGAGTCACAATAACGTGGCCGAAGTATGTTGACCAGACCACACACTAGAAGGTGAAGGGACGACGACGTTTCGGTCCATCCTGGACCATTCCTGGAGAATGGTCCAAGACGGACCGAAACGTCGTCATCCCTTCACCTTCTAGTGTGTGGTCTGGTCAACAAAGATAATGTTATATAAATAACTAGTGGGCTAGAATAGATTCCTAAGCCCAGTTTCATAATGACAATACCTAACAGGGTAGACAAGGCTGTTATTTACATATTTTCAAACAAAACAAAAATTTCATGCAATAAAATATTTTCTAACAATTATTTTCATAGTTTGATGCTTAAACTGTATGAATGCATTCCTGGGTTGGTATATCTTACCCAATGAACAAGGAAGTGTAATTAGTACAGAAGGTATAACGAGGTCAAAGAGTGTAAGGCATATAGGCCTGTGTCATGTTCACAAGCTGGTGAAATAAGCATGGGGTGTTGGTTGTTGCAGTGGTGATTGTAGGTGTAATGATTCCGCTGATGTTGGTTGTAGTAATGGTTGTTTTAATAGCAGTACACAAGAGCATAAGAATAGAGCAAATGGCTCCCTGGGAATCTTGTGGCTACCTTGTGTAGCTTCTGGGGATTAACGACCCCCTGCAACCTGGTCTCCAACCAGGCCTTCCGGTTGGTTGGCAGAAAATTTATTGGCCCAGCACGTCGGCTCCTATTTATACTCAACCAAACTCAAACACGGCCGTTCTCTAGCTAGTATCCGGTAACTATATCCTTATGTAGGCTCAGGATCCTACATTCATGAGCAATACAATACATCTGCCGAGCTTTCATCAACATGAGATGTTTATCTATATAGGAGCAATTTTAAGTCTTCTTAATTTATTTCCTGACCTATTTTTGCATCACCTGCAAATTTGCACGTGTTGCTGTTTGATCTTATGACTATATAGCTTATATAAATGATAAACATCAGAGGTGCCAGGACATAGCCCTGAGGCACTGCCACCGACTTAGCTCCATTTATGACAACCCTTTCTTTCATTTGAAATAACCCTGCCCTAATAGGATAACCTACCCAATCCCATGTATCTCAACCCTTTTGATGAGTTTTTGAGGTGCATCAAGGGCTTTGCTATAGTCAAAGAATACACTGTCAAATTGTTCCACTATCAACTACTTGAAATAAGCTGGAAAAAAGTCGAGTCAATTTGGTAAACACGAGCAGCACTTTGTAAAACACTATTGCAAATCACTTATTGTCGTCTTTAAAAATGTAAGCAAACGGCTTTTGCAATCATCGATTCAAGCAACTTTCCTACAGTAGATGCTAAGGTAACTGGCTGATAGTTTGACACATGATAAAATGTTCAGAAAAAAATAGGAAGGTACACAAACTACTTACTAGCTAAAAAAATCAATTTCAAGTGCAGAAAGCAGAAAAATGGTGGTTAAGAGGTCAAGAAGGTACACAGATGAATGCTTCAGAAAATTTATTAAATAAAAAATATAAGGTAATTATAAAACTAATAAAATGTGCATCATGTACCTGCCTCCTAAGAATTCCCTCCCTTCTCTTGCTATTAAACACACACATTATTTTGCATCACTGCCATCACCCATTAATTTCAGAAAACAATAATTCAATGATGCTTGGAAAATATAAAACATTAATTATTGCAAAAAAAACAAAAAATTAAATGGGTGAATTTTCTTTTTTAATCTTCTCACCTGTAGGAGAGTTATGCTTTAGCCAGGAAGGATCAGGAAAGAAGCAGTGGTGCGGTGGAAGACGATGGATTTCCTTCTCTGTCTCCTTGCTCAGAGGAAATAGTTTCTCTTCAACTAGTTCCCACCTTTCAGCACATTTCCACAACCAGTTTGGAGTCACAATCTGTATGATGAAAAAGTAAATATTTGTAATCTACAAAAGATATTACATTTTATTAATTTATTCCACATAAAATACTGTCAAATATCAACCAAAAAAACTTCATACTCTATATCACATCTTTTATAATTAAATATCAACACAACTTCCTGCAAATTGTACAATGGCAATATTAATGTCACAAGCACTTTTGCTGGCTTCCTTCTTTATTCTTAATCTTTGAATACTTAATTTCTTTCACTACGTAAGTGAAAAAATATTTACATAAGTAAATATTTTTTTATTAATTTCTACATATACCACATAACTCTCAACTTTTAAATTGATTATTCCACTGTAGTGTTTAATACACTATCTTCTAACAAATCCCCCCCTTTATCTTGGAGCCATTATGGTGGAATTTAGGACCTGGAAAAAGCACTAGGGTACATTAATTTTTTACAATTCAATATTTAAAAAAAAATCCTATTATGCATAGCATTTCATAAATTACCTACATTATTAAAATTAACTTTACATGTAAATTATATATTAGTCAATTTTTCAGTTAATTTCCAAAGCATTTCACCGATAAATGCTTTTATTAGTACATTGCTTCATGTGAAATTGGTGCCTTTAGTCAAGATATCTTGTAGGTTGACCACACCACACACTAGAAGGTGAAGGGACGACGACGTTTCGGTCCGTCCTGGACCATTCTAAAGTCGATCGACTTGAGAATGGTCCAGGACGGACCGAAACGTCGTCGTCCCTTCACCTTCTAGTGTGTGGTCTAGTCAACATACTTTAGCCACGTTATTGTGACTCATCGCCTGCATATCTTGTAGGTATTGGGATCCAAGTAAATCGTACTGCCTCCAATTTTGCAGCAATACAATATCCACTTACAAACATTCTAGATTAGTATGTAGGTAAGATGTACTGTATTACTCAATGGAAATTAATGTGCTCTGGGAGTGTATAACAAAGCTTGTTTTATGGGTGGGTTTTTGAAAAAGGGTTATGGCTTGTAATATTGGCATGCCTTGCTGTAGGCTAACTACAGACAACATGGAGAGATCATCTCTACAGTCTTTCGGTATTACTGCACATCCTACATTACTTTACTTTCCTCCTGTGTTTAGAAAGTAATAGTAGTAGGCATCCAACAGTCTCAATAAACTATGGAGTTGCGCCTTGATTGTCGGTCTGGAGTGGCTTCTCCAGGGTGCAAAACCAGGGTAGGTTGATACTAGGGAGAAGCTGTCACCCATGCAGCAGGTCCCCCCTCTCTCCATGGTGCCGAAAGTCTCCAATGGAAATGGAGATGCCAATACGGTTGGTTCCAGCGCCGTCGCAGGAACTGCCACAGCGAGGTTGAAGGCAATCAAAACTACACTAGGGGCTCCAGTTCTGAAGTTTACCTCCTAGTTGGTAAAAGAAGGTACAGGGACACCAAACCCGAAGACCGCCATGGTAGGGGCTGGAAAAGAACAACCCCAGCCTTCTGAAGCAGAGCTGGGGCCGCACAAGCCCCAGAGGTGGACATCCGAGCCCGTACCTACAGGTTCCAGACAGAGATCATCAGAGGCCCCCTTTCACCTGAGGCCAGCTTCCTTCAAGACCCAGAAGGAAAAGTAATAATTATTAATTACAACAATTATTATTTTTAAAATAATATAATTAATAATTATTACTCTTCCTTCTGCTGATAGTAAGAGTACTATCTGCATATCAGAATTAATATTATCAGCTATCTTTTTCATTACTCATGCCTCAAATATTCAGCTCTCCGCTGCCTGCTGTACACCCTTGACACCATCTTCCCTCTGGCAAGGAAATACAGGCAATTTTGTTTTCCATATCCTTGATTTTACTTGCACATCAGATCACATGAAATGTATGCCATTTGTTCTGCCATTTATGCAATGCACAAAATATTATTCATGTTTCTTGTATACTTTGTATACCTACTGCCAAATTTTAAATTTATAATGTATTACACGTTTCAGAAAACCTGCTACTGGTGTATCACCTGGTAGCTTGATTATAAGTTGTTATAGTTACAAAATTAAGAACAAACAATGCATTTTAGTATCTAATAATATGGAAGTACAAAAATAAATTTTCATTTACTAATAAACAATTGAAAGTTTCTAATAAACCCATTGAAGAATAAACTGAACTTGAAAAAAGCTAACATGTCAATTTATATGCTAAATACCAGTCTCTAAACCTACAATATAAAATGCAGCAGCACAATACAGCATATTATAAGCAAAGGATGTTACTTACATGGATTAGAGATCAAGCAAAGACAAATAAGTGATACATTACTTTTTGACCACTTGCAACAAATTCTTCCTCATAGCATGATCTTGCAAATAGTAAATAGTTTCAGAAAAAATATTAAGTTATCAGTGCAAAATAACCAGAAATGGCTAAGTTCTCTCTCTAGATGCAATTTTCATAGATTTACTTTACTATAAATTAACTGAAGAAAGCATTTTATACTTAACTCTAATTCCATAGCACAGAAATTCTTAAATCTTCAACAGAGTTTACGTGTTGGATTACCTCTTAAGATCTCAACATTTTCTTAAAACATAACTGCACAAAAATAACCTCTTACCCTACCTTTAGTAAAGATTTATGCTTTCGAGCAGAAGTTACTTTCTCTGTGCGCCGGTTTGCAGCCACCATGTGAGTTGTATACATATTCTTTTCATCTTCAGTATCACTTTTATCTTTCAGAATTATTTTTTCAGTTACATTTGCTCCGAAGCTTGTGGCAATAAAATAAGCTTTGGATTCTTGCAACTTTGTTTGCTGTGGAACAACTCCCGAGAATACAATATTCACACCTTTCAAAACTTCTCTGCGAACTGAAGGAACAATTACTTTTAAGTCAGGTAGATTTTCTTCATTGGAATTACACTGTTCTTGAGATGCATCATACTCCATGAAAAATCTTTTGTGAATTTTTTTTAAGATATCTTCCAAGTACAACAAATAGTCATCACTGTCTGAAACATCAAACACGTTATCATCACTTCTCTTTGACCGACTGGAATTTTTCCCGTATGTTCGCTTACTGCCTTCCACTTCAGCTTCTTTTCTGCTCAACTCTTTCTTAGTAACTGCATCTTTTTCAGTAATTTTCTTATTTCTTTTATCAACCTCTTTTGATTTCACCTCTTCATTATCAGTATTCTCCATTTCACTATTTGGCTTTGGATCAATATGGTCTGTCTTCATATTACTATCATCTCCAACTCTATCGTCACTTAAATTACTCTCTGCCAGGGAATCAGGTAACAAAGTACTTTCTGAACTGTTTTCTTCTTTAGTACAGTTGTTGTCCGACAATTTATTAACTTTTTCATCATTTCCATTAGTCTCTTTTATATCATGATTAATAACTGCATCAATTTTATCTTGATTGGAGTTTACACTATTATTATCTGAAGCTTCAATTAACATTTCTTTGGAATCCTTATCGCTGTCGGAATCTGAACTGTAGTTTTTGTCTTCGTCAACACCTTCCAAAGCCTGAGCATCATCTTCAGTTGGAAATTCTGTGAAAAGAAACCCATTATCAAACATCAACACCTGTTTCAAAGTCCAGTATAATGTTTATCTTGGCTAAGGTGAGTAGGCACACGTCATCATTATTATTATTACCCTACTTTCACTTTCCCTGTCTGGATGATGGAGCATTGGCACAGAGAAGATAAATAAGAGCAGAACAAAACAAAATGAATAAATATATGGCACTGAAGGAAATTAAATGTCTACACATGTATAGGCTCACCAATGCACATTCCACCCACCAGACTCAACAAACCACTTCAAATTAAAACTGAAATCAAATAACATCAATTATTACTCTACTACCTACAGACTGGATAATCAGATGCTAATGCTATCACGACCTTAACTTTCTGAACTTGGTGCCTTCTTTTGATGATTACTTCCGAGCAAAGGCTCATTTTTATTCATTCAACAGATGAAACATTTACCTTGTAAAAATAAAGGAAGACTGGACTTAGCTGACCAGGTGGAAGAAATCTGCTGGCCAAATAGGAATCAGATGGAGGAAATGCAGCCCAGGTCAACACACCACCACCTGGGATGCAGTTGATTTGACAGGTACCTGGTGACAAATCAACAGCGTAACCACTAGAACCAACTAGTCCATTTTGAAGGTGTCATCTGGCATGTTGACAGTGAAGTCAAACTATCAGGTTGAGACCAAAAGGTATAGGTGAATCCAATCCAAAGCCCTTGATGGATTGAAAGAAACCAAAGGCATCAAGATACAAAAAAAAAAAAAAAAAAAAAAAAATATATATGAGTCAAGGCTCACTCAGCAACCTGGCAAACCCCAGACACAGTGGTCATCTGGAATCGACTCGCAACAAATTGAAGATCAACAGGACTTGGGAGAACATTTTATGGCCACTGGGTCTAATGCTGCCCATAGGAATGGGGCAACATAAATCCCACCCTAGTTCAATATTTGGCTCGTGGTCATATAAAAATAAGAGTAGGTCTGTCCCAGGAACAAATACTGGCAGAAGCCATGGAACCACACCCACACTAGTCTTTCTTGGTAACAATTTAATTAGCATAAAGGAGAGAAGTCAGACACACCTGGACAAGCTACAACAACTACCTTGTCCATGAGGCTGAGCAGCCCAGGGCTGTCCATGCCTCCCCTCAGAGCCAGGCAGGATGGACATGAACAGAAAACCATGAAAACAAATAATATGAGCCCAGAATTATAAGCTATATTCATTATAGAAGCACTGAGGAATGAGGAAATGTTGCAGACCACTACAAATTATTGGTGTGAGCATAACAATAAGGAGTACAGTATATACAACTTTCACATTTATAGCAATCATTCCATGGATGATTAAAGCCAACTGGCTTAACAGCACAGTTCATAGCACTAAAAACTATCATTACAAATGGTGCTTAATGATATACTTTTTCCTGAAAAAAATCTGTTCAACCATAACCAAAAAACTGAGCACATCTTGCTCTGAATTTTCTCTTAAACACTAGGAACAATATTAGGGTCAATGAATTCCGAGACTTAGGTTGTCTTACCAACAGTTTTAATATTTTCATTTTTCAATTTGATAAAATCTATTCCTTCACGGTCATCATTTTCTTTCTTCTGTAATCCTTGTGGTGCATTTATATCACCAGTGTGTCGGAAGAAATGATAGGGAACCACCTGGACAACGTTAGGAGAGTAATTCCACACATCCGTGCGGTCATCGATGATACAAACAAGGTTATCCCCACATGGAAAGAGAGAGCTGCAAATAAACAAATAAAATAATATTAGTCAAAATTACAGACAAAATTTAGTCAATTTTAATTCTGATAATTAATTCTTGTAAGCATTTTATCCCTTTTATTTTTCAAAAACCTTTTAAAATTTTTCCCAACTTAAGGCAGATATGTACAGGTAAAGTAATCGCAATACTCTGATCATCCATTACATACAGGGTATCAATACCTACAGGATATATTATTAATAGTAAATTATGCTATGATAGTTCATTACTGCCAAGGCTACTCCAGTCATGTGAAGGACAGGTATAAGTCTGGAAGAAACCGGAAAGCAAACAGCAAAAGAACCAAGATACACAAATATCAAGCTACAAATATAGAAAATGCTTTCCCAAGATAGACACAATGAGGCTCTCGAAGGCAAGATTACTACTAATCCCACTGGACAGGTAACCCATCCTTTCAATTAGTATGTCTCATTGTGTATGTTACCAGAGGAGGCCTAAAGATGTTAAAGAAAAAGTACCACCACCACCACCTCTTCCCCAAAGATAAGGCAATAGATCAATCCTAAAAACTCTCAGCGATTTAACGTAGTATTATAAATATACATGCATACATGTAAACAGATTGACAAATGAAATAAGTCCTGTTAATATTTACAAAAACAAATATTAGTGACAGCAGAGTCTTGATTATCCATGATAATTTGTTTGAGAGGTGTCTTAGCATTCAATAACCTTTGTTATTTATACAGCACATCTATCACTACAGGTACTGTAAATATTCCCAATATGTACATAACAGTATTCATTATACTAAATTATGTAAATTACATACAGTATTTCAATTGTATATTTAATCACACACAGTGTGCATAATGTTCAAAACACGTATTTAAATACACCTACAATTATATACATACCACTAAACATATAAAAATATGACCTAACTCACACATGTAATGAAATGAAAACACTACAATCCATCCAGGACACACTTCAAGTAGCAACTTGATAAGGTATTTTATGTCATGCATGTGGGTTGGGATATTTGTCTCAGCCAAGTTATTATGATATTCTCTGCATATAAACATATTTTGTATAATCAAAGCAGTCAGGCAACAATGTGGCAAGTCTCACTCTGGGCATCTTTATGTTTCCATCAATAGCTGGCAATTTACTTTAATATAACAAACTGGCAATTATGAGGAATGTATGAAAAACACTTGTCAACTTGGGCAAAGGGCAAGTTTTCCCTCTACCACATTTTTACAAAGAAAATATATAAAATTTACCACAATCATTGTAAAGGATTGGGCTGAGTGTCCTCCTCCCAAAATTTCTTCCCACTAAAGAAATAGACTTTTTTTCTGTTATTGTTGCATCTATAATATTCTTTCACAATATTAATTCCTTTTTTCTTTGGGATGATGCCTTTCCACTCCAGGAAATTGTGAAATGATGCAATAATAAATGAATGAATAAACAAAAATTTAATTAATGACTTTTAAAAGAATGGACAACACTTGAGCAAAAACAATGAGAATAGGCAGAAACAACAGAAATCGCTGTTCAAGAATCAAGAGTGACTCAGCCTGTTCCGAGTTACTACTCTCTCTACTACTAAGCGACATAAACTCTGGGTTAATCACCATCTTGAATTATCAAGACTTAACTGTAAAACAAAAATAAAAATATCTTACTCAAGATTAGCCTTTTTGGACATCATATCAAGGCATTCATTTCTGGAAAGGATCCGCTGGCCAAATAACTTCCGATCTGGATCCAAGAAGTGAGCTATGTGATGAGCATATTCCCGCACACCAAATGTACTAATGTGAAGCTCATAATACTTTGATATCTTCTCTAGAAATGTTTTTGTATGTGGCCGCAGTCTAGCATGATACCAAGGGCCACCGTAGTTGATTTGGAAGTGACAAACATCCTGGTAAATTAACAATAATTGTGAACCAAATACTGTACACACCCACTTTTCTTTCACAGTTTTCTTCAAAATCTACCACAGCACAAAATAATGTATAGTGTACTTTTAAAAAAAAAAAATATATAAATAAAAAAAAGTATACATTGCAGTATGTTTTTTTGTGAAAAATCATTCTTCCTTATCAAATAATATTTTTATATGGTGTATGGCATGCCTTTCAGTTTATCCATAAGGTAAAGAGCCTTCTGGCCTCTGGATAGATCTTATGATTAGTCAGGGCAGGTCAACAACTAGCACTGGTGCAGTGCTTTTATTTAAGAGAATAGCAAAACCTTGGCCTATGCAAAGAATAGCAACTGAGTAGTACACTTAAGAAACCACTTATCCATTCATCTATTATTTACAGCATAGATAAATAAGCACCACCTCATTCGAGTAATCATCCACAACAACTCCCCTTCACTTTCAAGGACCATGTATACACTGCTTCTCCTAAGTTGTCATGCTCAGTACAAACAAATACCTTAACTCTATCCTTACACACTGCTTTCCTCTAGCCTGGTCTTGCTTCCTCACTCACCTTAACCACCCACGTTCTTCGCAGCCTCCTCCTCTACCATGTACTCTCAAATTCACCTAAATACTTTAATATCTCGCACATCTATAGCATTCTGAAGTATGTATTACACATCAATCTCAATCAGTGCTAAAACAACTTTCAACTTCATACATAAAACCTGTCCTCATAAGAGTACTTTATTACTCATACTACACCTACAGTACACCAAAGGTTAATACCTTTCTCTAATAGCAGTTTAATCTTGACTTCCCTCACAACCTAATTATACTGTGCAGTATGAGGCCCGAGTAACCAAGGTGACATTATGAAAGCCTAGCATAGACCTACGTTAAGTATCAAACCAGTTACTCATTACATACACTACTATTATATCTCCACAACTTTATGTAAACAAAACAATTAACAGCATTTAATAGAACCTGGCATCATTTCAGCAAATCCTAGCATGTTTTTATTTTTATGGCTGTAACTATGTAGTCAATACAAATATTATAATTTGAAAATGAAAAATTTTATGCTTGTCAGCTGATCACTAAAGATTCTTCTGGTTTCATGATATGGAAAAACTGATTATGTCATAATAGCTATTAAGAGTATTAGTGGCTTTATTTAATATGCAACCTCAGTACCTACAAATAAACCAATGCAATATTATTCTTAAATGAATCTATTATAATTATTATACTGCAATTCATTTTGATTAACTAGTCAACTGGAGTAATTTGTCTTTACATTTTTGGATAGATACTGAATAAATAAAATATTACCTTCAAATCTGCAGGAATATTATCGTTTGTAGTGTGGATCAATGTCTGATCCAGATCTACCAGTAACACCAGCTTCCGCTGCTTCAACAGGTTATTAATGTCTTCTTGTCCAAGTTTTCGGGCCTCCTGATGACATACAATAAGGCATATTATCTTCATAAACTTCACCCAAGAATAATGAGAAAACTTCGACCTGTATTAATTTCACATCCTTTTACTTGTACAATATATATAAACCTATATTATTTTAGATACAGTTCAATAACAATAATACTCTTCTTTTGTGAACACTTGACATTTTAAATAGCTCCAGTTCCATACATTATGACAACACTTACATTTCTAGCTACTTTAAGATCAGGTACAGAGTGAAGCATGCTGACTGCTTCTGTCTTTGGGATGTCTTTTTCATCCAGGCAAACGCCACAATCACAACAAATATTTCCCATAAGGGCTGTGTGAGTACAGGCTTCAAGTTCCAGTATGTCACACCTAAGAAGCAAAAGAGGATTATATGATTAAATGTATTACAGTACCTTCAGTCAATTTTGAGATTTTTATTGACTTTAACAGCCTGACTTGTGGATGGGAATCCCAAATTGCCATCACGACTTCTTATCTGGTAACACCTGCAGAAACTTAAGTTCCTTCTTGAAAATTTCTACTTTGGTTCTAGCAATATTATTATGAATCAAACTTCTCTCTCACTTAAGCTCTCATTTTCCTGTCTTTTCCATGTACACTGTACATTACAAAAAAAATTCAAAATACATTGTTCTTTCACCATTTTTCATATGCACCTACAAAACTGAGCAATAAGGATTACCTCCCTCTACTCACACTTTATAAAAATCACTATAAAAAATAAGCCATTTAACTGAAGCTCTACTTATATACTGTATATAATTCACAAGCATTTTAAATAATTGTTGTGACTAATGCTGAAAGTACAACTATGCAAGCAGTCTAAAGCTTTTCACTCACCCATCTTCAATTGTATCGTCAACTTTGATGAGTACTTGGGTAACAATACCAGAATGCTTGGCTTTAATAATGACTTTTTCCCCAGATCTAGACTCGACCTCGCACAGTCGCCTCTTGGGGAAAATATTGGTTCCTTTCTTTGGGTAGATATGAAGAACCTGAAAGATATTCAGTTATGTCTTCAATTAATTAATTAAAATAGTGTACATGCATAAGTAAAATGAGCATACATATACAGTATTGAATAGGGTTTCCCTGAACCCAAATCTATCATACTTGAACTAAGAAGCACTTGAGCAGTTTCATTTTCACAATGACTAATAAATTGTAATCTTAAATGTTCCCTTTTCGAAATAATGTTAAAATTATTGATCTACCTACGAAATTTCACTTTCACCTATGATTTAGCCAAGAAAATAATCCATCCAATACATAAGGTCTCAATACAAACAACATTATGAACATTCTTAACCCTCAAAGTGTGGTTATTGTCACATGTTGATTCATGGGGGCAATGCTGTTACATGTATTATACAATGAATTATACTACTGTATTATTGTTTGGGTTTTATACCAATAATCCTAATATGGATATAATACCTCCATCTATATATAGATGTTGTGGAGTTTACCTTGGCCCATGGAAAAAAAAAACCTGCTATGATTCCACAATTGCTTACGATGCAAATGTTACAATGCGGTAATTGTCATGGTATAAAATTCCATTATGTATAATTACAAATACTGTATACCAATTTTCATATGGTTTTCACAACTCTATACAGTCATTCATAATCATTTGAACTTAATAATGGAACTTCAGAAGACCTATTGTATGGGTCTATTTGCCCATACTGTACAAAGATATAAATAGGAGCTGCCTCATATCATTATACCAATTTGTTTCCTTTAATGTAACCATGCCTTTATCCAACTTAAGATAGCACCCCAATACTGTGAACCTCTATCTTTTTAGTCTCTCGTGTTGCACTGTATCAAAAGCTTTCGTAAGGTCATGGTACACAACGTCACAACATTTTCCATTGTCATCTGCCTTAAATATGCTGTAATAGAATGAAAGCAAATTTGACAAACATGAGTGGCCCTTGGTAAACCATGTTGTGGTTCATTTATTAATCTATGTTTCTGCGATGTAGACAAATGGCTTTTGCAATTATTGAATTAAGCAACTTTCCCATAACAGACATTCAGCTAATTGGTAATCAGTTTAATTAATGTATGGGCCAAGAGACCTTCTGCAGTTTCCATAATTCTAATATTTTTTGTGCAAAATTTGGTGTTGACAGATCCGACCAGAAACTATCTGCCAACTCCAACCTTCTACACCTCACCTAATCGGTAAATACTGTATGAAGATACTAAGGTTATTTGAAATTTTCCTTACATTTTGCATCCATATTTATCCTTCTATAAAAGAAAAAATAGTTTTTATTTATACATTTTTTTTTTCATGTGGGTGGACATGCACGAATATCCATAGCCACACTTTAGTGGGTCAAAATTAAAAATACCATTCTCCCCCTTCTACACTTTTTATACTGTATTAATTTAACAATTCAGCCCATTCTTACAATGCGACAAACATTTAATGTGTATGCTTTTACTAGACCAGCCTCCAAAACTATAATACCTGGTGCATATAGCGACTGAGAGGCCTATGTACAAAATACAAGCTGCTGCACATACATACATAATCCACAATTTTTACAACTGAAAAATGTATACTGAAATGTAAGCTGAAAGAAAATAATTATACAGAAATGCAAGACAAAGACATCAACCTAACTTAGGGCTAGATCAGGTTAAGTTGTTAGAAACAAAAAGCAAAGATCATAATGCTTCTTTTCAGCTTATATCTTGGTATACACGTACAGTATTATACTATGCGTCATCCATTATAACAAAATGTTGACTGGCTTTTAATGTACAGTACTTACTAGTAAGTATACAAACATCAACCCACCTAACTAATTGAAATTATGCTCATTAATCCCATACAGCATGCACATACCAGTACAGTATAGTATTTCCAGTGCTTTTACATCAGTAAAGAGCATTAATTTTATGTTTGTTGTTTGAGCAAACAAACAGTACTGCAAATACAAATCAACCTTAGTTCTGACTGCTGAAGAAAAGCCTTAATTCATTTAAGTGCAACAAAAATGTACGGTTTCTTCAGCCACTTCATAAATTATTATAAAGGCAAACTTAAAAAGCAGATGAACAAATACTTTTTATGGTGTTCCTTTGCAGATTTACAGTACTGTACTCATCAAATTTGTAATTTCTTCCACGATATTTTTACACAAACCAATAAAAAATGTTAAGCTTAAATTTGTAAATGCTCAGCTTGAATACACTTGGTGTTCAACATTATACTATTGAAGATACAGGAGCATCCACTACCTACTATTTGAACAAAATCTGAATTAAAAGTCCATTATCACACACTGTAAAGAATATAGATACTGTATACTGCATATTATTTAATCACCACATCCAGTATATAAATGGATTGAAGCATCTGTATAGGGAGTCACAGGATTCCCATCACCATTGTACCAAGCTCAAATACTATGTGGAACATATTCATATTTCTTCTTCACATAAGTTGTCTTAGATTTTCCTTATGACTTGTTTTGAAGGAGCTTACATATCACGAATTGTATTTCAATACGCACCTAAGCCGCTAAAACTGAACACAATCTATTTTAAATAGAAAATCCTACAAATACAGCTTGTTCTGGTAAGACCACTGATTCATAATGAGTATCAAGACAAAAGATGAACAAAGATCTGCATTTCTACATACAGTACTGTATATATAACAATGCCAAGATATATCAAGCACAAATAGGGGAAAAAAAAAAGTCGGCTCTAAAATACAGTACAGTACATGAAAATTTCCAAGCAACTACACTCACAAAATAAAGTATTTCTTGGTTGTCTCCGGGCCAATCGGAATGAAAGTATAATAAGAAAACAAGGATTGACATACCTGGGTTCCTCATGTTTCCATACTCTTCGGTAACATGGAGTTAGGAGCTGGCCTGGGCTCCGGGCCACAGTCTCCCCAAATGCTTTACAGTCAACCTGTAACATTTCCAACTTATAGCATGCCAACCTGTAGCAGTTTTCTGGTCAACCTTATGTGTGTTTACTAGTGAGTTTCATAAAGAAATTAATGCTGAACACGCCTAACATACTTTGTAATTTATGAGGTGAATAAGCAAATTTTAAGAAACAAACATCTCTCCCACGAATTTTTCTTACTACTGTTTAACAGCAAACACTGCCCTAACAATAACTACTGTAATATAAGCACACAATGAACAGTAGGTTTCACGATGTCACCCCATTTCAACCTTACTCCCAACCTAAACTATCATCCTAACCAAATTTGTCCAAAAAAGTTGGAAATGGGGAAAATCATGTAGACACCTGAATGATATTCATGTTAACTTAAGAGTATATTGTAAGTATACCATGTCAAGGACAGGCAGCTTGCAAATGACTTTCACAGGCTCTCCTAGCCATGGGCAAAGGCTGTGTCCAGGCAATCACTCAACTAGGTACTCAAGACTCAACAATGAGTCCGACTGGGTAAGAGAATAAAATGTCAGGTGTCTGATTTGAAATGAAATGTCCAGTTTTTGGAATGACTTCAGTGAAAAGTGAAAGGTAAACCCAAACATTATATACCATTGATAAGGACAGGAAGCCTATTACACAAGTAATAGTTTATCAACGTACTTTTAGCCAAGGCCGAGGGAGTGGGCATGGTCACCCATCCAGTGCTGGCCTTAACCTGGCTAACCAAAACACACACACAATCATCATCCACTAACCACGTGATAGGCATGTGAATTTTATTCAGTATTTTAGAACACAAAGTTTATTTTATGTCTTTTACAATGATAACTAGTATTTTTGATGCCTACAAAATCCCAACTGTTTTCTTTGTTCATTCACGGTTTCAAGCACTAAATTTTATACCATACTATTAGAACTACCTGCTGATTCTGCTCCACGTGAACACAATACTGTACCAAGAAAAGATACAAGATGAAACTAAAAAAAGCTTTGTCTTGAGATTCGCCATGCAAACACAACAAAGATTACCTCGTAAGTAATATCAAATCGTTACCACACAAACAGTAAAATACTAAGAGACCGTGCACCGAATTCCAGTAAAAAATTTAGATCACAAAATAATTAAGCTGCTTAAGAGTACTTAAAATAATTTTACAGGGTCTATAGAACTAATTACATACTAGGACTATACACCTAAATGCTAAATTGTCAAGTGAAACTGTTTAAATCTGTTTGAAAAAAAGGATTGAGATATATAAATGACAAAATTTTTATTCTCTACTTCAAAATTTATCAATATGAAATTGATGCACTGAAATTAGTGGCTGTGATCCTAGGGTTAAATACTTCAAGCCCTGCTGTCTTATTTATATATATATTGAGAAAATCTTGTTTTCTATTGGAGATAAAGTTGAAAGCGTCGGTCCTCGCACAAAGAAGTAATTATCGCTTTGGGTATAAACGGCTAGGAGGCGGGGCATCAAGAGCTAGATCTCGTTCCCCCACAAGCACAGATACGTAAGCACTCTGCTAAACCTTAATAAGCATAAGCTAACACAAAATAAAACTAACTGGTCAGAGTGCACAGAAGAGGTTTAGATGGTTCCAAATTATTTCCTTTCCAATAAAATTAATTGTGGTCGTGTGCAGAATGTGTGGAGAGAGCAGTTGGCGGCCCTACCAGAGAACTACTACGGGTTGGTGTGCTACAAGATGGAAATTCCATGGGCTGATCTGTACCACTCAAACATCCATATGACCTGGCCATTAGGTCGCTACTAAAGTTGTTCTATCAACACTACCTCTTAAAATTGACCTCCACCATAGAATTAATGGCGCAAGAGTCCAACATAAAAACCGCTATAAACAAACCAGGTTAGACCCCTCTTGCTGGCCCCCCCCCCAGCTTGAACACTGGGCCCAAACACTCCATTCTCATGGCCCGTCTTCCATGGCGTTTGTACCTCAAGCCTACCTTATACTCTTGCCCACCGCTTCTCGCTATCTCTGCCGCTCTGAACGTCTCTTTGGTGGGCAACATGTTGGCTACAGCATCGGAAATCAACCCGCCTGAGGTCTTCGTCCTGTTTGTTTTGCTTTGCGTCGCAACGCACCACAAATCCACACAATTGAGAAGTGAAATTTTTCTTGTGCAAACCAATTTTAACTGCCTATAGCAATGTCTAAATTTTCAATAATACATATTATTGTCTTTTATTCTGTGTTATTATTGAAAAACACTTAATATACCTACGATAAATATCTTCCAAGATTGGCGCGAATTTTTTTTTTGTCTGGCCAGTAGAAATCCCCGACGATATCCAGGAAGATGTCTGGCGGCTATATTATGCCTTCGAGCAGCGCGCCTCTCTCAATGCTCGTTGTAAAAACATAGTGTACCCGTGTCTTTAATTTAATATTAATAAACAATGATATAGTGTTTAGATACATGACCTTTATACAGCATGGATAGGCTATTATTCATTTCAGAAAATCTAATGGGGACTGGTCGTTCCGTACCCGAGACGTTTCGATAAACCTCGTTTTCCGTTTGTTAAAATAGTGTATGTTGTTGTGCTAGGAAGTAACATTTTGGACTGTACTTAGCTCGATTAGGTTAGATTGTGTTGAGTTCGGTTAGCTTAAATTAGGTTGAGCTTGGTTAAGTTAGGTAGGATTCAAAAATCAGTTGGCGAATCGTCTTGTGTACGATATTACTAACACCTGCTGCAGGTTGGTGCCAGATAGTTCTTCGATTTGATTTAATTCGTTTCGAAATAATAATAATTATTATTATTATCACACAGAAATCACATTAACGTGACATATCAATGAGAAAATCCACTAGGGCAATGGGGTGGACGCTAAACTACGACCTTGGCATTGCCAAGCCGCATGTATTTTACCACTAAACCACCAAGACTTGCCGAAAGTCATTCAACCGAATTTCTACAGAAATCACAGGAAGGCTGAAGGCCTTTACTGAACCAAGTCCAGGTTTTACGGCTGACCCGCAAGGACTCGGCTGGCCATTTGTAAAACCACCAGTACAGTACATGAAAGATTGACAAGGAAATTACAAGATTATAAGAACTTGTATATATGAATAAAAAATAAATAAAAATACGTACGAGGGAATAGCCAAGATAGACAAAGCTATCCTCTGTAAAGTGAGAGAATGTAGAACAAGAGGGACAATTACAGGTGGAAGCTGGAAACAGAAAAAAAGCCAAAGAAATGAAAGCAGAGTTACTTGTACCTCATTCCTCCCTGTACCCTACATTCTGTACCCGACACGGGTGGTCAACAAGTGCAATATGCAGTCCACTTGTTGACCACTCTTCTTAAGAGGCGGGACCAAAGAGCCAGAGCTCAACCTCCGCAAGGAGAAGTAGGCGTGTTCAACTAAGCGAGTACAGTACTTATGTATGTAATACACATATTATTAACGAGAAAAAATCCGGAGGAATAATGTAGGGGAGGTGAGGGGGACCTTTAAGAAGCCGCCGGCTTACTGTCCCCCGTGGAGGGCACTGGAGACGGTGATTGATTGATTGATGAAGATAAAGCCATCCAGAAGGTGGCACGGGCATGAACAGCCCGTAAGTGGTGGCCCTTTGGAGCCATTACCAGTATCATTAGCCGATACTGTTGATCTGTAGAGGTGCGACTACACCCTTCAGAGAGGTCGTGACCTCTGGCCACTGAATTGACCGATTGATGAAGATTAAGCCACCTAAAAGGTGGCACGGGCATGAATAGCCCGTAAGTGGTGACCCTTTGGCGCCATTACCAGTATCATTAGCCGATATTAGAGATGTGTGGAGGTGCCACTACACCTTTCAGAGAGGTGGTGACCTCTGGCCACTGGAGACGGTGACCCCTCAGGTAAGTACAGGTATAAGAGCTGGTGAAGGAAGAGCCCCGCTCCTGTGCCAGGTAAGTCCACTACGGGCTCACCATAACCCGTGCTACTTGGAACTTTTGTTCCCAGTAGCTTATTATTATTATTAACATCTTTATTGACAAAATTAATTACAATTTTGCCTATGAGTCTAAAACGTGGTGAAGGAAGGTGGTTGTGTTCGGTGGCGGGGGAGGCGGGCGGCCAGACGCTGGCAGCAGCAGCAGCCGTCATGGAGCTCCTGCGCTGTGTGGTCATCTTCACAGGTGTGACTGGCCTCGGGGGGGCACCTGTGGCTGGTGCTGGTTACCTCCCCGGCCCTTAATGGCTCGTTAGTTGCTAGTGTGGTGTAGTAGAGGGGGTAGTTAAGACGCAGCAATTGCTAGGTGTGTTGTTATCGACCGGGACAATGACTGACTTTGTCATCCTATCCTCCTCCTATTTCCCCTTATATATTACTTGTGGTGTTGTGGGGTTTGAGTAGATATATGTATATTATGGATATATGTACATATATCCATAATTGTTTTAATTATGTAGTGTCTTTACCACGGTATAAATAGGTGTTCAGATAATCTGCCAATTTATTACTTTAATAAATTTATATTAACTAAATCATTTTAAGTTATGGCCAAAATGCATTTTAGGCATAACTTAGTAGGTACAATTACAGTACCTGCAAAGCAACCTCTGTAGCATGTTCCTTTGTATATCTATGAATACAAAATTAGATTTTAATATCCTGGTAGGACAGGCTATGAAGGGACATTACACACTGGGTACAGTAAGAGCTTACAGGATTGTTATTTGACAATGGTTGTTTTCTTATCGTCAAAACTGTATATGTCATTGGGTTACTCCTTATTCCTATACGATGTGATGTATATCCTTGAGAGACACGTGTGAGAGAGGACCTAACTGGCATGGGATAAGGACCTCACTCGCACAGTGTAGGACCTGCTGCCCGAGGGGCTGACACGGTCTTGATTTTACATAACGTGCAGGATGTCGTCAGCTTGTATCTTTAATGCTAACAAATGCTAGGTTAAATGTGGATTATTTCCGCTATTTTTCCCTATTCCAATGATTTACGTGAGGGTCTTCAATCTCGCTACTGGCCTCAAAGAGGACAGGAAGTCGGAGGCTAGTCAAAGATCCACCCTCCCCCTCCGCTATTTGTTATTTGTCTTGATGCCTTTATCCAGCTAGATTCTGAATAGCAGCAATGTTTTGGCATTTACGTCTTCGGGGGGTAGGCAGTTTCATGGCTTTATTACCCTACAGGTAAAAAGTACGGCCTGTTTTCTGTCCTATCTTGTTGGGTGTTAAGCCTGAAGCCATTTGCTCCTTGTCTGTGTGACATCTGACGTTTTAAAGAAGTTATCTAGATCAGTATCCTCCAAATTGTTCGGTATTTTAAAATAATGTTTGGCATTAATAACTCGTTTCAGGGGAATTTGGAGGTGTATTTGGCACATTTTTGACATGTGACCATGGCATCAGTAGGCCTGCTAAATGTGTGTCTAGCACACAAGTGAACAAATGTGTGCTAGACACACATTCTGAGAAAATACAGCCTTTTCTACTGTACTGTACTTTTACTTCCCTAGTTGGAAATACTGCACATTATACAATAAGTGATTCCATGAAGTTAAGCTATACAGTATATAATATTGTATTAAACGTTTAGGAATTTTATGAAACAAATTTTTGCTTACATTTGTTTTTGACGAAAATTGCAAGAAAAGTTACCTCTCTAAATTAACTTGAGCTAAGATTGAAAATTTAATATATTTAAGGTTCAACTTATTTTGTAAGTTTCTCAAGTACTGTATCATATTCTAGTCAGATTTTATTTACTTGAAGGAACAGTTGATTGATAGGTTCAGAGAGGACCTTTTTATATTAACATATGCAATAATTTAAATTGAATTGAATACTGTAATTTTTTACAGGGCTATGGATATCTTGACCATTTAAAAAAAGTTATTCAAAGATAAGAGGAGTTTGTATTATTAGTTTTGAATAACCCAATTATTGTTTGCTCTTTGCATTCTAATTGTCTATTATCATCACTGATTTATATTTGAATAACATAATAGCGATAGTATTTTCACTCATTCTCTAGTTTTGGTAAATGTGAATGGTGCTTCAAAGGTGCTGGAACTTAGTGATAGGTTCCTGGAACTTCGTGAAGACACGACATGGCTGATCATGGTGAGGAATTGAACTCGTGTTTTACTTACACTGTAATCAGATTTAGCTCATGTACTGTAGGAATCAGGTTTAGTAATTACCCAATGCACACTTTTTCGTCTAAATATTGTAACGAGAATACAGCTGTAAGATGAATATAAAGTTTGATTTACATATTTCCATTTTTATTTAAGCAGAATTTCCTTAAATTACACAATTTTAAGTCTGAGCCTTTCTTAATATAATAGTAATACTGTGTATCAAAGATTTTTTTCCTTTTTTCATCCAATTAATTTTGCTTTTATTATTTATTAATATATATTGCCACATTTCATTAATGTTTTCTCTAATCATTACGCTTATTAACTATTGTGTGAACACTTGTTTCACTTGGTCATCTATTGCTTCATGTTATTAGCTTTTACAGTAAGATATGCTGTAGTATATCTTACCACTTACTGTCTTACAAACCATAATACCCTGCACTGTACCTACAGATTTAAATTTGATGAATAGGAAACTTAACAATGAATTCTTAGTACATTATAGGTCTTTTATTTTTCTCTTTAGTTTTATGCTCCATGGTGTGGTCATTGCAAAAAGCTTGAGCCAGTGTGGAATCATGTTGCTCATGCTCTGTATGGTACTGATATAAGAGTTGGACGTGTGGATTGCACCCGTTTCACTGCAGTAGCGACAGAGTTTGTCATCAAAGGGTTCCCAACAATAATGTAGTGAGTACCAAGTGCACAAATTTTAATTTGCCTTTAAATATTGGGGGTGAGAGGATTGTCTAGTAAATTAATTACTGTAACTTTAATTCTTATATTCACTGTGTACTTGATGTCAGTTACCGTCATATCTGTATTAATGACAACCATTTTTTGGGGGGCTTAGATTGGTAGCTTGGTCCAATTTAAAGTGTATGTAAGCTCTTGTCTCGGTGCATTTTTGGAATTGTCTCCTACAGGAATATCAAAGAGATTTTCTGTATTATATGTCCTTGATCAAATTTCTTAATGAAAGTTACTTGACTTTCTTGCATTTTGGTTTTCAGTATAAAGGGAGAAACACGTCATGTTTATAAAGGTGATCGTGTCAAGGAGGATATTGTAGGATTTGCCTTAAGGATGGCAGCACCACCAATTCAGCATATACAATCTTACCGACATCTGAAGGACACCATTGATCGAGGAGATCTGTTCTTCATATATGTTGGGAGTCATGAAGGAGATATTTGGGTAAGATCATGACAATTATAGTTTATAATTGATTTCTTATGTGGTGCTGTGGTATGTACATCGCTTTGTCTGTTCGGGCAAAGCACAAGTTGGTTCTTGGCATTAGCCGAATGGGTAACTACATGGACATAGCCTCACTCTTTGCTAGGAGACCTTCAACAATTCATGGGTTTCCTGTCCTAGACAGGTAGTGTAATTCACAATTATACCATTTCAATTCAGTTCAGAATAATAATATTACTGTTTCCCAAATTCATGATAATGAGAGGTAACAGTCAGGAGTGAGTATGAAGGAAAAAAAAAAGATGTTTCATATATTATTATGTATAGTGTCATTGTTGAAAAGAAATCCTATGCAATTTTTCCTTTTAAACTTTACATAGGTTGCCATAAAATAAATATTCTTTTGTTTTGTCTCAGTTGGATATCAAATACTACTGTGTCACTGAAAAAAATTATTACAAATTTTTTGCAAATGACATACTTTGCCAGGATGAGGGAAGCCTTAGTACATACTGTCCCATTCTATGGCTTCATGTAGATAGTCATGCACTCTTGTATTGGTAGAACTCAACTAAAGTAGTAGCAGTAGTTAAAGTAGGTTAAAGTAGAAAGTAGTTATTATTTCATTTATTTAATGGTATATATATATTATGGTAAATGCATAAATAAATAGGGAATTACTGTATAATAATATAGTATATATATATATATATATATATATATATATATATATATACACTGTATATCTTTTCTCAATTGCTCTAGTAATTATTTACAGGATGCCTACAAGGACATGGCCGATGAATATAGACCCTTTTATTACTTCTACGATATTGAAACTAGCTGTATGGAAGAAGTAAGTTCTAATTTCTTTAATGATGTTATTTATGCTAAATAATGTTTGTTTTTATAGCATTCTGAACTTTGAAAGAAAAGTGTTACAAGGTGTGTGATGAAGTGTGTAGGCAATTTACATGGCAAATATTTTTGGAAGTACTGTACTGTACAGTGGAATCCCTAGATTCAACACATCTTGATTTAGTGAATCTTTGGTTGGAATACACACTTTCCAGGCCAAATTTATTCACCCGATTCAACTAACAAAGCGTTTGCTGAAGCAGGGGATGTTTGGATTTGCTTAGGATGTTGGGACCAAGTTCATAAATGGAGTCAGCATTGCAAGAAACAGTTGGGCCTTGGGAAAGCCACTGAGTATATTATGCTGTATTTAAAACCAAATTATACGGTTCTTTTTCTTCCCAGTTGCAGAGATTTTTGTTTAATAAAATATGGCCCTTTTTCTTCTGAAAGTGATAATTTGAGGCTCGGACATAGGAAATATGCTAGATGTGGTTACATTTGTTTGCAGACATGCTTATTTGGTAGTTGTCTATTATATTATAGGTTGAAATAAATATTTTGCTAAGTGAAATCAGCCCATAGGTCATGGTAAATGCATGCTGGAGGCATCTTCAGTTGCAACGAATTGGGGTTGGTCCCATATAGTTGTTGAATCAAGGATTTGCTGTACCATAATTTTTTGTTTTAATAATTAAAAGTTTAATGATGTTTCTTAACCTGGACAGTTTTCTTTGTTTATTCATTATTTGGAAGGGTACATGTTATATGTCCTAGATAGCTTGGCATAATTTTGGTAAGCCTTTGTTGTAGGTAAATACTTGAGAATGTGACAGTTTAAATTATAAGGCTTAAGCAGATTTGTAGGAAAACATATGACAAGTTAAGAACGTTACTGGAGGTTCAGTAGAAGGTGAGATGAGGCAAAGAAGACAAAGAACTTAAAAAAAATAGCAGGTTAACATTAAGACATGAATTTACACCAGGTTACAGTATTGATGATGGAAGGTAGTACAGTATAGACATGCTTATTATTCAAGTGAAAATATATATTATTAATAATTTTAATTTTCGTTACAAAATCATTAAACATTTTAAAGTACAGTACAGTATATCTCTATTAGTCAGCTAATTAAATATTCATTGACCTTATAAAATGAAATGGAATTAACGTAGGTCTTCATTTCAGCATGTCAAGCTGGAGTATAATCCTGCTGTAATGGTGTTCAAGGATGAGATGCATTTCTTTTTCCCAGGTAAAGCTTTTTAGATCTGTAGAGGTAAAAGTATTCATAATCTGACGTTTAATGTTTCCTGGCCGTGGTAGGAGTGGTCAGTGTCCTTCTGAAACATACAAATTTGTTTGGTATGCACTATCCATGTCTGTATTTTACAGATGTTTTTGGCTTTTGTTAGAAATAGTAATGTTAAAATATAATTTGTGCTATTTTGGAATTTAATGGTGATTATGTTTCTGCAGTACCAGATGAGAAGGAGCTAGTGGAGGACAAAAACCTTCTCAATGCTTCTTTGATGGACTGGATCAACCATGAGCGCTTCACACCTTCACTAAAGTAACTCATGGTAACTTGCACCAGTTATGGAAGGTGAGGCTATTTTAAATACTCTTTCACAAGTTCATTATTTTTATTTACTCTTGTCAAACTTTTGCACTTAGTTCCCTGTTGCTGAAACACTAATTTTTAATACAGTAGCCCAACAACATAATTTATTTATTTGATTCCTTTTGATGTTATCTTNAGCCGCTAGTCGGGGATATAATTTAATTATCAATTGCCAATTAAAATTATATATCAAGATATTCGTATATCAACTTTTTCACCTCAGACGGCAACTGCTTAATTTTAAATTCAGTTTTGGGTATTGCAAAATTATTGCATTAATGTTAATTATTCTTGTTAATTATGTTAATCTATGTTTTTTATTGTTAATATCTTGAGATTATCTTGAGATGATTTCGGGGCTTTAGTGTCCCCGCGGCCCGGTCCTCGACCAGGCCTCCACCCCCAGGAAGCAGCCCGTGACAGCTGACTAACTCCCAGGTACCTATTTTACTGCTAGGTAACAGGGGCATAGGGTGAAAGAAACTCTGCCCATTGTTTCTCGCCGGCGCCTGGGATCGTACCCGGGACCACAGGATCACAAGTCCAGCGTGCTGTCCGCTCGGCCGACCGGCTCCCATGGTTATATGGTTATAGCAGTGTTATTGAAGCAGGTTAGACCAGTCCAAACCTATAATAATGGAGTATATACGTTTATATACTATATACATATAGCCAGGCCGACCTCGTAAGGTTTCCCAACGTCCAGAAACAGTCGTAGTAAGGTGCCCCTTAGCCTAACCTGCCAGAGAACCCAAAACAGAAAACGGATCAGTGTGTTAAATTTCGCCAGCCGCTTCCATTGCCTAGTACGTCAAGTTTTAGCCTTAAGTAGAGTATACTAGGACGATATACTCTATATTATACTATATAGAGTATACCGTATACCGTGCTAATACTAGAATGTATACTAAATATAATAGTATACATTCTATTAGGAGGACTTGTTGATATAACAGCATATAGTGAAAACATTTAATCACTTTGAAAGTTATTAGGCAATATCTTGGGGTTATCTTGAGGTTATCTTGAGATGATTTCGGGGCTTAGCGTCCCCGCGGCCCGGTCCTCGACCAGGGCCTCCTTTTTGTTACACCCCCTCCCCCCCCCCCCCTCAGGAAGCAGCCCGTAGCAGCTGTCTAACTCCCAGGTACCTATTTAGTGCTAGGGTGAACAGGTGCATCAGGGGTGTGAAAGAAACTCTGCCCCATTTGTTTCCGCCTCCACCGGGGATCGAACCCGGAATCTCAGGACTACGAATCCGAAGCGCTGTCCATTCAGCTATCGGCCCCCTTTGCAACAGTGCAGTATTGTGCATCTGTGCACAGGAAGTGGGCAGCACAGGAAGTGGGCAGCACAGGAAGTGGGCAGCACAGGAAGTGGGCAGCACAGGAAGTGGGCAGCACAGGAAGTGGGCAGCACAGGAAGTGGGCAGCACAGGAAGTGGGCAGCACAGGAAGTGGGCAGCACAGGAAGTGGGCAGCACAGGAAGTGGGCAGCACAGGACGTGGGCAGCACAGGAAGTGGGCAGCACAGGAAGTGGGCAGCACAGGAAGTGGGCAGCACAGGAAGTGGGCAGCACAGGAAGTGGGCAGCACAGGAAGTGGGCAGCACAGGAAGTGGGCAGAATGGGCAATAGGCAGCACAGGAAGTGGGCAGAATGGGCAATAGGCAGCACAGGAAGTGGGCAGAATGGGCAATAGGCATCACAGGAAGTGGGCAGAATAGGCAATAGGCAGCACAGGAAGTAGGCAGAATGGGCAATAGGCATCACAGGAAGTGGGCAGAATGGGCAATAGGCATCACAGGAAGTGGGCAGAATAGGCAATAGGCAGCACAGGAAGTGGGCAGAATGGGCAATAGGCAGCACAGGAAGTGGGCAGAATAGGCAATAGGCAGCACAGGAAGTAGGCAGAATGGGCAATAGGCAGCACAGGAAGTGGGCAGAATGGGCAATAGGCAGAACAGGAAGTGGGCAGAATGGGCAATAGGCAGCACAGGAAGTGGGCAGAATAGGCAATAGGCAGCACAGGAAGTAGGCAGAATGGGCAATAGGCAGCACAGGAAGTGGGCAGAATAGGCAATAGGCAGCACAGGAAGTGGGCAGAATAGGCAATAGGCAGCACAGGAAGTAGGCAGAATGGGCAATAGGCAGCACAGGAAGTGGGCAGAATAGGCAATAGGCATCACAGGAAGTGGGCAGAATAGGCAATAGGCAGCACAGGAAGTAGGCAGAATGGGCAATAGGCAGCACAGGAAGTGGGCAGAATAGGCAATAGGCAGCACAGGAAGTAGGCAGAATGGGCAATAGGCAGCACAGGAAGTGGGCAGAATGGGCAATAGGCAGAACAGGAAGTGGGCAGAATGGGCAATAGGCAGCACAGGAAGTGGGCAGAATAGGCAATAGGCAGCACAGGAAGTAGGCAGAATGGGCAATAGGCAGCACAGGAAGTGGGCAGAATAGGCAATAGGCAGCACAGGAAGTGGGCAGAATAGGCAATAGGCAGCACAGGAAGTAGGCAGAATGGGCAATAGGCAGCACAGGAAGTGGGCAGAATAGGCAATAGGCAGCACAGGAAGTGGGCAGAATAGGCAATAGGCAGCACAGGAAGTAGGCAGAATGGGCAATAGGCAGCACAGGAAGTAGGCAGAATGGGCAATAGGCATCACAGGAAGTGGGCAGAATAGGCAATAGGCAGCACAGGAAGTGGGCAGAATAGGCTAGTTGGAAGTGAAGATAAATATTGATCTTAGGAAGCAAATGCAGCCTCTCTAAGAGTGGCTGTATACAGCGTAAGGTCTACATCTCTTCTCGGTGTAAACCTTTGGGAGTTTACTTTAGTTCCGGAGCGTGTTTAAGACTGAAGTTTACCTGCTGGATGGCCAGGAAGCAATTGAGGAAGACATATTCTCACGGGGTTGATAGGCTATCAGCCCAATACTAATAAAATGTAAGTTGTGCTGGTTGCTTATCCTGTCCTCCTACAGCCTGGCCTCCTACAGCCTGGCCTCCTACAGCCTGGCCTCCTGCAGCCTGTCCTCCCTGTCCTCCTACAGCCTGGCCTCCTGCAGCCTGGCCTCCTGCAGCCTGGCCTCCTACAGCCTGGCCTCCTGCAGCCTGGCCTCCTACAGCCTGGCCTCCTACAGCCTGGCCTCCTACAGCCTGGCCTCCTACAGCCTGTCCTCCTACAGCCTGTCCTCCTACAGCCTGTCCTCCTACAGCCTGTCCTCCTACAGCCTGTCCTCCTACAGCCTGTCCTCCTACAGCCTGTCCTCCTACAGCCTGTCCTCCTACAGCCTGTCCTCCTACAGCCTGTCCTCCTACAGCCTGTCCTCCTACAGCCTGTCCTCCTACAGCCTGTCCTCCTACAGCCTGTCCTGCTGCAGCCTGTCCTCCTACAGCCTGGCCTCCTACAGCCTGGCCTCCTGCAGCCTGGCCTCCTACAGCCTGTCCTCCTACAACCTGTCCTCCTACAGACTGGCCTCCTACAGCCTGGCCTCCTACAGCCTGTCCTCCTACAGCCTGTCCTCCTACAGCCTGGCCTCCTACAGCCTGGCCTCCTACAGCCTGGCCTCCTACAGCCTGGCCTCCTACAGCCTGTCCTCCTACAACCTGTCCTCCTACAGCCTGTCCTCCTACAGCCTGTCCTCCTACAGCCTGTCCTCCTGCAGCCTGTCCTCCTACAACCTGTCCTCCTACAGACTGGCCTCCTACAGCCTGGCCTCCTACAGCCTGTCCTCCTACAGCCTGGCCTCCTACAGCCTGGCCTCCTACAGCCTGGCCTCCTACAGCCTGGCCTCCTGCAGCCTGGCCTCCTACAGCCTGTCCTCCTACAACCTGTCCTCCTACAGACTGGCCTCCTACAGCCTGGCCTCCTACAGCCTGTCCTCCTACAGCCTGGCCTCCTACAGCCTGGCCTCCTACAGCCTGGCCTCCTACAGCCTGGCCTCCTACAGCCTGTCCTCCTACAACCTGTCCTCCTACAGCCTGTCCTCCTACAGCCTGGCCTCATGCAGCCTGGCCTCCTACAGCCTGTCCTCCTACAACCTGTCCTCCTACAGACTGGCCTCCTACAGCCTGGCCTCCTACAGCCTGTCCTCCTACAGCCTGGCCTCCTACAGCCTGTCCTCCTACAACCTGTCCTCCTACAGCCTGTGCTCCTACAGCCTGTGCTCCTACAGCCTGTCCTCCTGCAGCCTGTCCTCCTACAGCCTGTCCTCCTACAGCCTGGCCTCCTACAGCCTGTCCTCCTACAGCCTGGCCTCCTGCAGCCTGTCCTCCTACAGCCTGGCCTCCTACAACCTGTCCTCCTACAGCCTGTCCTCCTACAACCTGTCCTCCTACAGCCTGTCCTCCTACAGCCTGGCCTCCTACAGCCTGTCCTCCTACAGCCTGGCCTCCTGCAGCCTGTCCTCCTACAGCCTGGCCTCCTACAACCTGTCCTCCTACAGCCTGGCCTCCTACAGCCTGTCCTCCTACAGCCTGGCCTCCTGCAGCCTGTCCTCCTACAACCTGTCCTCCTACAGCCTGTCCTCCTACAACCTGTCCTCCTACAGCCTGTGCTCCTACAGCCTGTCCTCCTGCAGCCTGTCCTCCTACAGCCTGGCCTCCTACAACCTGTCCTCCTACAACCTGTCCTCCTACAGCCTGTCCTCCTACAACCTGTCCTCCTACAGCCTGTCCTCCTACAGCCTGTCCTCCTACAACCTGTCCTCCTACAGCCTGTCCTCCTACAGCCTGTCCTCCTACAGCCTGTCCTCCTACAACCTGTCCTCCTACAACCTGTCCTCCTACAACCTGTCCTCCTACAACCTGTCCTCCTACAACCTGTCCTCCTACAACCTGTCCTCCTACAACCTGTCCTCCTACAACCTGTCCTCCTACAACCTGTCCTCCTACAGCCTGTCCTCCTACAGCCTGTCCTCCTACAACCTGTCCTCCTACAACCTGTCCTCCTACAACCTGTCCTCCTACAGCCTGTCCTCCTACAGCCTGTCCTCCTACAGCCTGTCCTCCTACAACCTGTCCTCCTACAACCTGTCCTCCTACAGCCTGTCCTCCTACAGCCTGTCCTCCTACAGCCTGTCCTCCTACAGCCTGTCCTCCTACAACCTGTCCTCCTACAACCTGTCCTCCTACAACCTGTCCTCCTACAACCTGTCCTCCTACAACCTGTCCTCCTACAACCTGTCCTCCTACAACCTGTCCTCCTACAACCTGTCCTCCTACAGCCTGTCCTCCTACAACCTGTCCTCCTACAACCTGTCCTCCTACAACCTGTCCTCCTACAGCCTGTCCTCCTACAACCTGTCCTCCTACAGCCTGTCCTCCTACAACCTGTCCTCCTACAACCTGTCCTCCTACAACCTGTCCTCCTACAACCTGTCCTCCTACAACCTGTCCTCCTACAACCTGTCCTCCTACAGCCTGTCCTCCTACAAAGAACGTCGCTTTTCGCACGTATGCGTTCCATAAGGCCAAAAATTGTCGTACTAGAAAACGGAAACGGCTGGCGAAAGTGACGTACTGTCCCGTTTTCTGTTTTAGGTCCTCTGGCAGGTTAGGATAAGGGCACTTTAAATTGACCTTTTTCTTGACGTTGAGAAACCTTAGGAGGTAGGGGGGGAGGGGTAGATGGAGGGGGGGGGGTGGAGGCAAATATGGAAATTAATTTTTCGGAATATTTAATAATATAGTTGATAACACACACACACACACACACACACACACACACACACACACACACACACACACACACACACACACACACACACACACACACACACACATTGCATTTGTCGATCAGCTATCGAGTACAGACCAATTATCAGCTGATTAATAATACAGTTGCAATTTGATAATTGGGTAGCTTGTCCCAAGTCGTCGACACTGAACCGTCACCTTTGTAATTAATGTGTTGACGCTCGTTATCGCCAGGTCGTTACAGTGGCTGATTACATAATGAGCTGGATCGGTCATTAGCAAGAGCATTAGCTGCATCGTTAATATTACTGAACAATAAGTTGCTATATAATGATTCAAGGAATATCATTAATCAGTAAGAACCAGGACAGTTTACAGGTGAAGGTGAATAACACCCACACTAGCAGTAACACTAGTAATAACAGTCACACTAGCAGTAACAGTCACACTAGCAGTAACAGTCACACTAGCAGTAACACTAGCAATAACAGTCACACTAGCAGTAACAGTCACACTAGCAGTAACAGTCACACTAGCAGTAACACTAGCAATAACAGTCACACTAGCAGTAACAGTCACACTAGCAGTAACAGTCACACTAGCAGTAACACTAGCAATAACAGTCACACTAGCAGTAACAGTCACACTAGCAGTAACACTAGCAATAACAGTCACACTAGCAGTAACAGTCACACTAGCAGTAACAGTCACACTAGCAGTAACACTAGCAATAACAGTCACACTAGCAGTAACACTAGCAGTAACAGTCACACTAGCAGTAACACTAGCAATAACAGTCACACTAGCAGTAACACTAGCAGTAACAGTCACACTAGCAGTAACACTAGCAATAACAGTCACACTAGCAGTAACAGTCACACTAGCAGTAACAGTCACACTAGCAGTAACACTAGCAGTAACAGTCACACTAGCAGTAACACTAGCAATAACAGTCACACTAGCAGTAACATTCACACTAGCAGTAACAGTCACACTAGCAGTAACACTAGCAATAACAGTCACACTAGCAGTAACAGTCACACTAGCAGTAACAGTCACACTAGCAGTAACAGTCACACTAGCAGTAACACTAGCAGTAACAGTCACACTAGCAGTAACAGTCACACTAGCAGTAACAGTCACACTAGCAGTAACAGTCACACTAGCAGTAAGTCACACTAGCAGTAACAGTCACACTAGCAGTAACAGTCACACTAGCAGTAACAGTAACACTAGCAGTAACAGTCACACTAGCAGTAACACTAGCAATAACAGTAACACTAGCAGTAACACTAGCAATAACAGTAACACTAGCAGTAACACTAGCAATAACAGTCACACTAGCAGTAACACTAGCAATAACAGTCACACTAGCAGTAACACTAGCAGTAACAGTCACACTAGCAGTAACACTAGCAGTAACACTAGCAATAACAGTAACACTAGCAGTAACACTAGCAGTAACAGTCACACTAGCAGTAACACTAGCAATAACAGTCACACTAGCAGTAACAGTCACACTAGCAGTAACAGTCACACTAGCAGTAACACTAGCAGTAACAGTCACACTAGCAATAACAGTCACACTAGCAGTAACAGTCACACTAGCAGTCACACTAGCAGTAACAGTCACACTAGCAGTAACACTAGCAGTAACAGTCACACTAGCAATAACAGTCACACTAGCAGTAACAGTCACACTAGCAGTAACACTAGCAGTAACACTAGCAGTAACAGTCACACTAGCAGTAACACTAGCAGTAACAGTCACACTAGCAGTAACACTAGCAGTAACAGTCACACTAGCAGTAACAGTCACACTAGCAGTAACACTAGCAGTAACAGTCACACTAGCAGTAACACTAGCAATAACAGTAACACTAGCAGTAACAGTCACACTAGCAGTAACACTAGCAGTAACAGTCACACTAGCAGTAACACTAGCAGTCACACTAGCAGTCACACTAGCAGTAACACTAGCAGTAACAGTCACACTAGCAGTAACACTAGCAATAACAGTAACACTAGCAGTAACAGTCACACTAGCAGTAACACTAGCAATAACAGTAACACTAGCAGTAACAGTCACACTAGCAGTCACACTAGCAGTAACAGTCACACTAGCAGTAACAGTCACACTAGCAGTAACAGTCACACTAGCAGTAACACTAGCAATAACAGTAACACTAGCAGTAACAGTCACACTAGCAGTAACACTAGCAGTAACAGTCACACTAGCAGTAACACTAGCAATAACAGTCACACTAGCAGTAACAGTCACACTAGCAGTAACACTAGCAATAACAGTAACACTAGCAGTAACACTAGCAGTAACAGTCACACTAGCAGTAACACTAGCAATAACAGTAACACTAGCAGTAACACTAGCAATAACAGTCACACTAGCAGTAACAGTCACACTAGCAGTAACACTAGCAATAACAGTAACACTAGCAGTAACGCTAGCAGTAACAGTCACACTAGCAGTAACACTAGCAGTAACAGTCACACTAGCAGTAACACTAGCAATAACAGTAACACTAGCAGTAACAGTCACACTAGCAGTAACACTAGCAGTAACAGTCACACTAGCAGTAACACTAGCAGTAACAGTCACACTAGCAGTAACAGTCACACTAGCAGTAACAGTAACACTAGCAGTAACAGTCACACTAGCAGTAACAGTCACACTAGCAGTAACAGTCACACTAGCAGTAACAGTCACACTAGCAGTAACAGTAACACTAGCAGTAACAGTCACACTAGCAGTAACAGTAACACTAGCAGTAACAGTCACACTAGCAGTAACACTAGCAGTAACAGTCACACTAGCAGTAACACTAGCAATAACAGTAACACTAGCAGTAACACTAGCAATAACAGTCACACTAGCAGTAACAGTCACACTAGCAGTAACAGTAACACTAGCAGTAACAGTCACACTAGCAGTAACACTAGCATAACAGTAACACTAGCAGTAACACTAGCAATAACAGTCACACTAGCAGTAACAGTCACACTAGCAGTAACACTAGCAGTAACAGTCACACTAGCAGTAACACTAGCAGTAACAGTCACACTAGCAGTAACACTAGCAGTAACACTAGCAGTAATACTAGCAGTAACACTAGCAGTAACACTAGCAGTAACAGTCACACTAGCAGTAACACTAGCAGTAACACTAGCAGTAACACTAGCAGTAACAGTCACACTAGCAGTAATACTAGCAGTAACACTAGCAGTAACACTAGCAGTAACAGTCACACTAGCAGTAACACTAGCAGTAACACTAGCAGTAACACTAGCAATAACAGTCACACTAGCAGTAACAGTCACACTAGCAGTAACACTAGCAGTAACAGTAACACTAGCAGTAACACTAGCAATAACAGTCACACTAGCAGTAACAGTCACACTAGCAGTAACAGTCACACTAGCAGTAACACTAGCAGTAACAGTCACACTAGCAGTAACAGTCACACTAGCAATAACAGTCACACTAGCAGTAACAGTCACACTAGCAGTAACACTAGCAATAACAGTAACACTAGCGTAACACTAGCAGTAACAGTCACACTAGCAGTAACACTAGCAATAACAGTAACACTAGCAGTCACACTAGCAGTACAGTCACACTAGCAGTAACAGTCACACTAGCAGTAACACTAGCAGTAACAGTCACACTAGCAGTAACACTAGCAATAACAGTCACACTAGCAGTAACACTAGCAGTAACACTAGCAGTAACAGTCACACTAGCAGTAACACTAGCAGTAACAGTCACACTAGCAGTAACAGTCACACTAGCAGTAACAGTCACACTAGCAGTAACACTAGCAGTAACAGTCACACTAGCAGTAACACTAGCAGTAACAGTCACACTAGCAGTAACACTAGCAGTA
>WNGS01001312.1:5548924-5573964 GCA_020271785.1 Procambarus virginalis | reverse complement strand
AAAAAGGAGGGCGCGAGGGAGAGGCAGAACAGAGATTTCGGAAATAGTAGCACGAAGAGTAAAGAGGCGCCAGTCAGCCTCGGCAAACCGCCACCTAGGGAAGGAGAGAGGAGAGCGAAAAGAGAAAAAAGAAACGAGGATAGGAAAATGGTCACTGCCATGGAGGTCATCAAGGACCCGCCACCCGAAATCTAAGGAAAGGGATGACGAGCACAGAGAAAGATCGAGATAAGAAAGGGAGTCCGAGAGTCCAAATGAGTGGGCTCACCAGAATTAAGAAGGGACAGGGAAGAAGAGAGGATGAAAGGTTCAAGGAGGCGACCCCAGGTGTTCGTCAGCACAGCACTCCAAAGGGCATGACGACAATTGAAATCACCCAGCAGGAGCACAGGCTCGGCAAAGAGTCTAGGAGGTGTTTAAGATCGGGAAGAGAAAGTGGGACAGTGGGGGGAGATAAATGGAACAAACCGTGTACCATCTACGCACAAAGACACGGGCGGCAGAACAGTGGAGAAGCAAGGAAAAAAGTAAGGAGGACAAAGGGAACATCAGAGCGAATCAAGAGAGCAGAAGAATTATGGGGGGGAGAGAAAAGAATAGCCACTGAGGCGACCAGGACGAGCACCAAGCATCGGCTCCTGAAGACAGACACAAAGGGGCGAAAACTGTGAAATGAGAAGTTGGAGGTCAAGGAAATTGGCGTAAAGTCCACGGATGTTCCATTGAAGAAAAGACATCAGCAAAGAGAAAGAGGAGAGTAATAGAGAGCCAAGAAGAAACAAAGATGAAGAAGGAACACAGCACGCTAAAAAAGCTCAGAGTCAGGAGCAGGGTCAGCGAAGTCAGGGTTAGGGGGCATGGGTAAACTGAGTAAAGAAGGAGGGAAAGAAGAGGGAGGACAGACCAGAGGTGAACGAGCAGGGTCTGGAGGACGAGGAAGGGGAGGAGGAAGGGGGAGGAGGAGGGGCAGAAAGAGGGGAGCGCACCTCAGCAAGGGCAGTAACCGAGATGGAACTGGAGGGTAAAGAAACCCCTACAGTAGGAACAGGGGGCTCCACCACCGAAGCGGGAGGGGAAGGAACGATAGAATCAGAGATAGGGGGTGAAGAAGAAAGTAAAGCCTTCTTACCGACAGGGGAGGAGGAAAGAGAGGAGCCAGGTTTCCTCTTCTGACTCAAAGAAACAGGCGTCCCAGCAGCAACGTACTGGGTAACAGACTCCAGCGTCTCGATAAGAGAAGAAGAGCGAGAGCGAACAACACAACCATCAGGAGAACGATGGACGTCGGCCCGCACAGTCAGGCGGCGTCGAGAGCCAAGAGACAGAGGAGAAGGACGGGAAGGAGGACTAGAAGGAGAGGAAAAAGAAGACACAGGAGACGTGACAGACCGGGTAGAAAGAAGGGGAGCCCGAGACAGAGAACCAGGAGGGGGACCCTTCGGGACAGAACGGAGGGAAACGGGAGGTGGTGGTGGGCGTGTCTGGGTCTAAGGCTCGGAAACGGTTGTGAGACTGAGGAAGGTGGGAAGGACGAGGAGAGGAAGAGCGCACCACGCGAGCATAGGAGACACCAACGAAAGAGGGGAGACGATGAACTTAGCGCCGAGCCTCAGAAAAAGACAAACGGTCTCGGTGCTTCAAGTTGAGGACAGCCGCCTCAAGTTTGTAACAAATACACGCACGGGAGAAGGTAGGGTGGGGCTCACCGCAATTGAGGCAGCGGGCCTGGGGAGAAGTGCACTCCAACTTAGAGTGACCCTCGCTTCCACACAGGGGACAGAGAGAGACAGGACTAGAGCATTTGAGGGTACCATGCCCAAACCTCCAGCACTTACTGCAGAGCCGTGGAGAGGGAATATATTCCTGAACGGAGCATCTGACACCAGCAAGAATGACAGAGGGCGGAAGGGACCTACCATCAAAGGTAACCTTCACAACCCGAAGGGGCAGACGGCGATGACCACGAGGGGGACGAGTAAATGTATCCACCTGGAGGACAGAATGACCCTGGGCCTCGAGGATATGCTTGATATCCTCGTGGCAGTCCTTGAGATCCCTAACACCGGTCGCAACATGGTGCAGGAAGAGAACAGTGCCAACACTGGCATTCAGCCAAGCGTTCTTCGAGACCCGAACAGGGGTCTCGCCAAGGCAGGATAAGGCGGCCAAGCGGGTGGCCGCATCCAGAGGAGCAGCAGCAACGACACGGGTACCAAGACGAGTGGGGTTGAAGATGAGAGAGGCATCCACGGAATCGACAACATGCCTATGAAGGGAAAAATCGTCAGGAGTTGAATCCAAAGGTTGGAGATCAAAGTACTTAGTCCACGTAGCGGGACCAAACAAAGCATGGAACGAAGTAGGATGGGAAGGGAGCATACGAGAGCGGCCGTGGAGGGGACGGCGATGAGAACCCTTAGAGAGAGACGGTTCGAAAGGTGCAGTAGACACAAGAAGAGATGGAGCCGTGCAAGGGGACGAGACAGTCACCACAGCAGGCTTGGGGCTAGACCCAACCACAGAGGAGGGAGGGGGGAGCAGGGAGGAAGAGTTCGGTCTGGGCCTAAATCGGGTCCTGTAGCGGGGGCTACAGATCCCGGTCTTCTAGGACGGTCCGACTCAGGGGCCTGGTTGCCCACCCCATGAGCCTGGGTAAGAGAAGTCTAGTCGTTAACCATACAGCAAACCAAACATAAAGGATGGGACCTGGAACCAAGGGATACCTCCAACCAGGAAGGCCGAGCGCGGGCCAGTGTAGGAAAGGTGTGTCGTCCCCAGCGGTGCTCCCCCTTTTCAACAGGGAAGTCCTACTACTTCGTTCATTCTCCCACACTGGTGCTAAGACCCCAGTCCCCCTATCGCCCCAGCCTGGACACCCAACCATCCACTCAGGGCGGCCTCTCACAGGCGACCCCTCCAGCGGGCGGTCCGATGGCTCACAAGGCCCCTACATGGTGCCCTTCAGCACGTACACCACCCAAAGAGGGGGGCAGGAGAGGGGGGTACAGGCAACCCACACCGGTCCCAGGGAGGTGTACGTGAGCCCCTCACCACGGCAAGGAGGCACCACGGAGGGGTAGGATCGAGGGTGGAAAAACCGTTACCTGTAAATACTGATAGGATTATAGCTTGTGTAGTTAGTGTTAATTAGTTATGCTATTATGATAATGAGATAATGGAGCGAGTATAAGATTTACTCGCTACACCATAATTTGATTTGGATTAAACATTCAAGGTTAAATATTCGCCCTTGATCACCTAGCAGCAATTGAGGATACAGATGTAAGCTGATTGGAGGGTCGCGTTCCGAGTGTAAACTAGTAGAACGTAAATCAAGAAACTGCAGATGGCCTATTGTCCTGCACGTGGCACCTCCTATTTATATCCACCCACACTCATTCATATACGTCTAACCTAAGCTTCAAACAATCAAAAATTCCTATGCCTATTATGATCCAGTAATGATGATCCAATGATCCAGTAGTATGATCCACAATAGACTTGAGAATGGTCCAGGACGGACCGAAACGTCGTCGTCCCTTCACCTTCTAGTGTGTGGTCTGGTCAACATACTTCAGCCACGTTATTGTGACTCGTCGTCTGCACATGATCCAGTAATTTGTTCCACAAATCCACAACCCAGTTACCAAACCAGTATTTACCCAGGTATTTCCTAAATCTAAACTTATCTTCATTTAAAGCCTTATCAATAGCTCCCTTGTTATGCCCATTCATCCACTTGTACACTTCAATCATGTCACGTTAAGGTTTTTCCAACATCTCTTCATACGGAAGCGTTCTAATTTGCGGGATCAACTTTGTCATCCTAACTGACGTGCTCTAGTGAATTATGTCCGTTCTTTAGTATGGCGACCAAAACTGAACTGCATAATCTAAATGGGGCCTAAAAACAATACGTTAATAAACCCAGCCGACTTATTGCTAACTCTTCTATAAATATATCTATGGGAAAGAAAAGTTCTCAGCCTGCTAACAAGAGTGCGAAGTTTTCTACGTCCATCTAGTTCCACCCGCTCCTCCCCAGAACTAGCTGTTAAATAAGCACTTTACCTTGACTCCTCTGATCCAACACTTGTCCACACGTGCCACACTCCTGAAAAAATATTTTTATATATATTAAGGGCAAGTATAAGTAAGTAATTATCAAAAGAAGGCACCAAACCGGGAAGGCTATGTAGCACCACGGTAAGTATAAACAGTTTATTTCAAATACAATCGAGTAGGAAAATACAATTATGAATTTCAAGAACACTAGAACCAATCACTGGAAAAGGTGAAATTGCAATGGAGATTAATTACAGATTGTATCAACAATGGCGAGTATGCAAGACTGTTAAGACTGCAATAGCCTAACGAAATACATTTTTGTCTTGGACTCATGAGGCTATGGTTAAACATCAATGTTCTTTTAAAGTTACATAGAAACACATTATCTTATTAGGGTCTTTTACTAAAAACAAACCTTTAGCTAACCTTAGTTAAAAGTACTGTGTATTATTAATTTATTTAGCTGTCTATTAGCCTAAATTATATAAATAACATGCTTAAAACCTCTCAAGTACAGTATATGGTCTATGAGCACCAAACCAACGTTAGAAGCCTAGTGATTACATTGTCAAAAATGACCATTTACAGGTGAAACCATTTTACATCGTAGAGTAAACAAGATGGAAACAATTATCCTCCACATTTATTTGCACAATTGCCATCCTGATATGACCACTTCATCGCCCTAGTCGTTAAACGAATCTTTGACTTAAACGAACAACATTGAATATTCAACTGTACAAGTCTCTGTTGTGGCTCCATCTGGCCTACTGTATCCTAATATGGAAACCTCACTTCAAAAAGATATCAATGATTTTCCGCTTTGGAGAAAGTTCAGGACAGCAACAACAATCATGCCAGAACTTATTCAACTGTCACTACCACCAATCTTTGAAGGACTAACACTATAAATGTTTAAATTGTTATAGATTTTGATAGATTAGCCTATAAATTTTGCTAGAAATTACCTACTTAATATTATCTGTTAGATTAAGGCCCTGCCCGAAGCGCTACGCGTACTAGTGGCTTTACAAGAATGTAAACACATCATGCCATGTACTCTCAGAAACCCAATGGAACTTCTTGTATATATATAAATAAATAAATAACAGCCGAGGCCTTTGTAATACTATTTTAATGCATTGCTTTATACTTTGTAAAGTATTTTAGAGAAGTGCTTTGTATTTATAACCTCCAACTTGGTCAGTATTACAAATTAAAAAAAAATAAAAATTTAATACTGACCAAATTGGAGGTTATTAATACAGACCACTTCTCTTAAATGCCATATTTGACACAGACAGGCTGGACAACAGCTTCAAGCTCAACACGCCACAATGTAACACAGAAAATAGGTGTGTTGTTCCCCCCCATAGGGTTATTAACTCATGAACCTGCTTAACCACTCAAGTCGTAAATGCCGAGTCATTCTTTTGTTCACAATATACACAAGACAAATCCTCAATAAAATAAGGTGGGGGGGGGGGGGAGTGAATGCTGATCTTTGACAAGGCGCCGCCGTCCTGTCCCAGTCGAGGCCATTGTAGATGGTGGCCCTTAGGTCAATTCATCATACGAGCCCTTCTCCTTCCATCATTCTGAATCATGCTCATCGTACTAACCTGCCTCCTCCCCCTCCCCCCCACCATCCTCACACAATCTGTGGCCCAAATTTCTCGTTTCATTCAGATTTTCATCAAAATATGTCGAAGATTTCTCTTTGGAATTATTCCCAAGTGTTTTTCCCATTATTTCCCAGTATTCCCTGATATTTCGGAAATACTGGAAACGTAATGTAGGCGTCAAGTCTCCGTAACGTAATGTAGCGTCAGTAAACATCTCCGTGGTGTAGTGGTAAGACACCGCCTGGCGTTCCGCGAGCGCTATGTCATGGTTCGTATCCGGCCGGGGAGGATTTACTGGGCGCAATTCCTTAACTGTAGCCTCTGTTTAACTCAACAGTAAATGTGTACTTGGATGACAAAACGATTCTTCGCGCGGGGGATCGTATTCCAGGGACCTGCCCGAAACGCTACGCGTACTAGTGGCTGTACAAGAATGTAACAACTCTTGTATATATCTCAAAAAAAAAAAAAAAAAAAAAAAAAAAAAGTGTTGCGTCTGTAACATAAGATTTCACCTGGGCTGTACAGAATTATCTTCAGGATGCACAAAAGACAAGGAATTTACTTGGGTTTGCAAAGATGACAGATTAATGTTAGAGAACAACTAAACTGGTGAAAAACATTCCGAGTCACTGAGATTATCATTCACCAAGCTACCAGTGATATATGCGGAATGGGAAAAGATAACATTGGATAACGATCAAACCCAGGAACAGATAGTTTAGAGAATCGCAGCAGTAATGTGGAGGAAGAGGTATGGTAGTACATAATAAGCAATATTACAGAGCCAGGTAATATAAACGATGTGAGCAACAGTGAGACAGAGTGCATAATGAAGGATTTGGGACGAAAAGTGGAGATGGCTCCAATAAAGAGGTAGACAAGACAGACACAAATATAAATACCTTGAAAACGCAAAACCGGAACACATTTGCAAATTCTACGCTAAAGGAATATGCAAATATGGAAAATTAGGAGCAAAATGCCATTTTCTGCATCCTCGAAAATGCAGGAACATGTTGGCGAGGGGTACATGCCGTTTTGGAACAGGGTGTAGATACTTCCACCCCAAATTATGTAAATTTTCAATTAGGGACAAAAAATGCTACAATCTTCAGTGTCCGGAATTCGACGTGAGAGGTACACAGCGTTATAGATGGGAAGATCAATATGACCCTACTGGAAATTTTTTAAAGGAGGCAGAAACAGAGTAGTAAATATAAGAGAGAGGAACAGCCAGATGGCACCACTACAGGATTACAGAGGGGAAGGGAGGTACCCACAAGACTGGAATACAAATTACCAACAAACACACAGGTACTACACCACACGACACCCGTCCTACTACCAAAACTGGACGAATCACTGCCAAAACAACACACCCTGGACGCAAACACAGTGGCCCCTTACCAGAGCCTCAGATATTAACACCAGTAAGGCATCCAGCACTTCCACTAACACGATAACATCATTTATATTTGCCAACATCCAAGGTATAAAAACACGCAAATCCAACAAAGTTCACTTTATAGATGGTCTCCATGAGGCAAATTCAGTGTTTGCAGCCCTAACAGAAACCCACACAAAGGACTACCATGATGGTGAAATATGGATCTCAGAGTACAATTTTTTCAGATGTGATAGGAAACACCGGCTTCAGGGTGGGGTCAGCCTATACATCAAAGACACACTCATCTGTACTGAGCTGCTAAACACCTCAAATGATATGGTGGAAGTGCTGATAATCAAAATAGAGATTCTAAATGTAGTTATTGTCCTTGTATATAAGTCACCGGAGGCAAACCCTCAGCAGTTTAAAGACCAACTAATGAAAATAGAACACTGCTTGGAAAACCTCACAAAATCCAGCTCCGAACATCATCCTGCTTGGGACTTCAACCTACGGCACCTGAAATGGAAGCACCTGGCTAATACAGTAATATCAGAAAGAATACCAGGAAGTAGCCTTAATGAACAGGCACATGCAAATGACCTGCTACGGATGTGCGACAGGTTTGCCTTAAACCAGCAAATAGTAGAACCAACTAGGAAGAACACGCTGGACCTCATTTTCACTAATAATGATGAATTGATCAGGAACGTAATGATTACAAATACCTGTTACTCAGATCACAACTTTATTGAAGTTATGACAACCATGGGGAATAGACCTTCAAAACCAGTCCAGCTTCCCGGTGGAGGAGATTTCAGCAAATTCAACTTCAATAATAAACAGATAAACTGGGAGCAAATAAACCAGGACTTCACAGAAATAAACTGGAAAGAACAGCTAGAAATGCAAACCTGAACCAGTGCATGGAAAAAATAAGCTCAGTAGCACTAGAAATATGTTCAAACCGCATACCCTAAGAAAAAAGAGGAAGAGATGCAGATTGGAACGAGAACTTCGTTCCCTATATAGGCGAAGAAAACGAATCGCGGAACAACTTGAGAGTCGCATCCTATCTCAAGAACGGCGAAGAAGGTTAGGTAGAGAAATAGAAACAATTGAACTCAAGCTACAAGAATCATGCAAAACCCAGGAGAGGCAAAGAGAGCAAAAGGCCATCAGTGAAAAGAGAGAAATTCGAAAAAATTCTCCTATGCAAAATCAAGATCAAAAACCACATCTAGTATCGGGCCCCTGCGAAAGGGAGATGGAACTTTCACCGATGACAACAAAGAAATGAGCGAGCTACTGAGGAACCAGTAGGACTCTGTTTTCAGCGAGCCATTAAGCGCACTAGATTGATAACCCAAATGAATTTTTCATGGATATGATACCAACATCAAATCATATATCAGACGTCACCCTATCCCCACTGGATTTTGAAGAAGCCATAAACAGTATGCCTATGCACTCTGCACCAGGCCCGGATTCTTGGAACTCCATATTCATCAAGAACTGTAAAAAAAACCATTATCGCAGGCCCTTCACATTCTGTGGAGACAAAGCCTAGATACTGGCGTTATTCCTGACGTACTAAAAACAGCTGAGATAGCACCACTTCATAAAGGATGAAATAAGGCAGAGGCAAAAAATTACAGACCGATACCGTTAACATCGCACATCATAAATTTTTGAGAGAGTGCTAAGAAGTAAGCTCACAAAATACATGGAATCACAGCATCTCCATAACCCCGGACAACATAGTTTCAGAACAGGGCGCTCTAGCCTGTCGCAGTTGCTGGACCACTATGATATGGCATTAGATGCTATGGAAGACAAACAAAACGCTGATGTAATTTACACAGATTTCGCAAAAGCTTTTGATAAATGTGACCATGGTGTTATTGCACATAAAATGCGTTCAAAAGGAGTTACCGGAAAAATAGGCAGATGGATCTACAATTTCCTGACCAACAGAACCCAATGTGTAATAGTCAACAAAATAAAATCTAGCCCATCAACCGTGAAGAGCTCAGTCTCCCAGGGTACTGTGCTTGCTCCAGTACTTTTTCTCATACTCATATCGGACATAGACAAGAACACAACCTATAGCACTGTATCATCCTTTGCAGATGACACTAGGATCTTCATGAGAGTAGGCAACTTAGAGGACACGGCAAACTTCCAGTCAAATGTAGATCAGGTCTTCTTATGGGCTACAGAAAATAATATGGTGTTTAACGAAGATAAGTTCCAGCTCATGCGCTATGGAAAAAATGAAAATATAAAAACGGAAACCACGTACAAAACTCAGACAAATCATAATATAGAACGAAAAGGCAATGTAAAGGATCTGGGTGTACTCATGTCGGAAGACTTTACCTTTAAAGAACACAATAAAGTGGCCGTCACAACTGCAAGAAAAATGACAGGTTGGATAACAAAACTTCACACTAGAGATGCTATACCGATGATGACACTTTTCAAAACGCTTGTGCTCTCTAGAGTGGAGTACTGCTGCACAATGACAGCCCCTTTCAAAGCTGGAGAAATTGCTGACCTGGAGAGCGTGCAGAGATCCCTTCCCGCCAAACACACACCGAAACTACGACGTTGGTACAACGTTCGAACAAGTTTTAACACCTCCTAACCAGTTATAACAACCAATATAACAAGTTGTAACAACGTTCTAATACGTCATAAACACGTCAAGCCAAGATGTAACAACTTTATTACAAGTTGTAACAAGCGGAAAATAGAGACAGTTTCGGTTTGTGTTTCCAGGGTTACTGCTAGAATCCACTCAGTAAAACATCTAAACTATTGGGACCGACTAAAGAGCCTAAATCTGTACTCCCTTGAGCGCAGGCGGGAGAGATACATAATAATTTACACGTGGAAAATATTAGAAGGGCTGGTCCCAAACCTGCACACAGAAATAACATCACATGAGACCAGAAGACATGGCAGGATGTGCAGAATACCCCCGTTGAAAGGCAGAGGTGCAACAGGTACTCTGAGAGATAACTCTATCAACATCAAAGGCCCGAGACTGTTCAACACGCTTCCACTACACATAAGGGACATAACTGGCAAACCCCTGACAGTGTTCAAGAGAGAACTGGCTAAGCACCTCCAAAGGATACCTGATCAACCAGGCTGTGACTCATACGTCAGGCTGCGAGCAGCCGCGTGAAACACCCTGGTTAATCAGTCCAGCAACCAGGTGGCCTGGTCGACGACTGGGCCGCGGGGACGCTAAGCCCAGGAAGCACCTCAAGGTAAGGTTGGGTTGTTTTAAGGCGCCTGACAGCAGAGTGGACAGCGCTTCGGATTCGTCATCCTGAGGTTCCGGGTTCGATCCCCGGTGGAGGCTGAAATAAATGGGTCCTTTCTTTCACCCTGATGACCCTGTTCAGCTATCAGTAAATAAGTACTTGGGAGTTAGACAGCTGCTACGGGCTGCTTCCTGGGGATGTGTAAGAAAAAGAAGGCCTAGTCGAGGACCGGGCCGCGGGGACGCTAAGCCCCGAAATCATCTCAAGATAACTTTAAGATTGATGGCTAACTATTGGCATAGCTATTGAGGCCACCACCAGCGCCCTAATGACTTAACTAGCGGGTACACCTATGGCTGCCACCTAACAATCACCTCTATATTTTGTCTAAATACATAAAATATACAAAATAATAACGAATAACATGAAGTACACACCCGTACAATCCTTTCTATATTATGATTGATTAGATATCTGCAACACTATTTGCGCACTGGTAATCAACGTGACCCTTGCCAGGCGGCGGCTGGTCGACAAATGAGGAGCTGGACTCCCAGACGCGCCACTCACCCTTACTTCACCATAATATCTAAACTGTCAACCTCTAATACAGTTAAGCATCTGACCACCAGAGGCGCCAATGCTCCCCTGTTATTACGCCATCCATATAATGATTGCTCTCATTATTCATTGCAACGTTTAATAATAATAATAATAATATAATAATAATGTTTATTCAGGAAAGGTACATACATAGAGAGATTTTACATAAGTGGATCAATTTATAGATAGAGCTAGTACATACAATGCCTAAAGCCACTATTACGCAATGCGTTTCGGGCAATACATTCATGTTCTGTAGTGACAGTGTCAGACCTCGAAGGAAGAATTGAAACACCCTTCTGAAGATGTATTATTAAATACGAAAATACTTAAGGAAATTCCTGTTTCAATTCTTCCTTCGTGGTCTGACACTCACATTTTTCATCGCGTGTTAATTGTCGTGATTTACACGCACATTTTGTAGTGTATATACGACAACTTCAGGAAAGTAATGAGTAGCGGATTTAGTCTAAACAATAATATATGAGTTTTGTTTTTAGTGCCAAATTATCTGGCAAATATACATTTGGAGATGTAGCCCAATCCTTCCTGTCGTGCTCCGACAGGATTGCTCCGACTCCGACTCATTGCCTCGCCCGGTGATTCTGATTGGCAAACAGAATTCCCGCCACCGGACGAGCCACACCGTGCTGACCGTTAACGACCTTCACGGTCGTTAACCTTGTTCTCCCTGTAATATTGAAAATATTACTATTAAATAACAGTGCTATTCTGATGCGACGCAATAACACGATAAGGCTTTCAGTAACACTGGGGGAGTATTGGGGAGAGTGGGGGAGTATGGGGGAGTATAGCCCCGAGTATTGGGGAGAGTGGTGGAGTATGGGGGAGAGTGGGGGAGTATAGGATTCTTGTAGCTTGAGTTCAATTTTTCCTATTTCTCTACCTAACCTTCTTCGCCGTTCCTGAGATAGGGTGCGACTCTCAAGTTGTTCCGCGATTCGTTTTCTTCGCCTATATAGGGAACGACGTTCTCGTTCCACTCTGCATCTCTTCCTCTTTTTTCTTAGGGGGATGCAGTTTGTACATATTTCTAGTGCTACTGAGCTTATTTTTTCCAGGCACTGGTTCAGGTTTGCATTTTCTAGCTGTTCTTCCCAGTTTATTTCTGTGAAGTCCTGGTTTATTTGCTCCCAGTTTATCTGTTTATTTTGCCAGGAGAGGCAAAGAGAGCAAAAGGCCATCAGTGAAATAGAGAGAAACCCGAAATATTTTTTCTCCTATGCAAAATCAAGATCAAAAACCACATCTAGTATCGGGCCCCTGCGAAAGGAAGACGGAACTTTCACCGATGACAACAAAGAAATGAGCGAGCTACTGAGGAAGCAGTACGACTCTGTTTTCAGCGAGCCATTAAACGCACTAAAGATCGATAACCCAAATGAATTTTTCATGGATATGATACCAACATCAAACCATATATTAGACGTCACCCTATCCCCACTGGATTTTGAAGAAGCCATAAACAGTATGCCTATGCACTCTGCACCAGGTCCGGACTCTTGGAACTCCATATTCATCAATGTAAAAAAAACCACTATCGCAGGCCCTCCACATTCTGTGGAGACAAAGCCTAGATACTGGCGTTATTCCTGATATACTAAAAACAGCAGAGATAGCACCACTTCATAAAGGAGGAAATAAGGCAGAAGCAAAAAAATTACAGACCGATAGCGTTAACATCGCACATCATTAAAATTTTTGAGAGAGTGCTAAGAAGTAAGCTCACAAAATACATGGAAGCACAGCATCTCCATAACCCCCGACAACATGGTTTCAGAACAGGGCGCTCTTGCCTGTCGCAGTTGCTGGACCACTATGATATGGCATTAGATGCTATGGAAGACAAACAAAACGCTGATGTAATTTACACAGATTTCGCAAAAGCTTGTCATAAATGTGACCATGGTGTTATTGCACATAAAATGCGCTCAAAAGGAATTACCGGAAAAATAGGCAGATGGATCTACAATTTCCTGACCAACAAAACCCAATGTGTAATAGTCCACAAAATATAATCCAGCCCATCAACCGTTAAGAGCTCAGTCCCTCAGGATACTGTGCTTGCTCCAGTACTTTTTCTCATCCTCATATCGGACATAGACAAGAACACAACCTATAGCCTACTCTCATGAAGATCCTGGTGTCATCTGTAAAGGATGATACAGTGCTATACCTTGGATACCTTGAGGATACCTTGAGGTGCTTCCTCAGGTATCCAAGGTATAGCACTGTATCATCCTTTACAGATGACACCAGGATCTTCATGAGCGTAGGCAACATAGAGGACACGGCAAACCTCCAGTCAGATGTAGATCAGGTCTTTATATGGGCTACAGAAAATAATATGGTGTTTAACGAAGATAAGTTCCAGCTTATGCTCTATGGAAAAAATGAAAATATAAAAACAGAAACCACGTACAAAACTCAGACAAATCATAACATAGCACGAAAAGGCAATGTAAAGGATTTGGGTGTACTCATGTCAGAAGACCTTACCTTTAAAGAAAACAATAAAGTGGCCGTCACAACTGAACGAAAAATGACAGGTTGGATAACAAGAACTTTTCACACTAGAGATGCTATACCGATGATGATACTTTTCAAAACGCTTGTGCTCTCTAGAGTGGAGTACTGCTGCACAATGACAGCCCCTTTCAAAGCTGGAGAGATTGCTGACCTGGAGAGCATGCAGAGATCCTTTACTGCTAGAATCCACTCGGTAAAACATCTAAACTATTGGGACCGACTAAAGAGCCTAAATCTGTTCTCCCTTGAGCGCAGGCGGGAGAGATACATAATAATTTACACATGGAAAATATTAGAGGGGCTGGTCCCAAACCTGCACACAGAAATAACATCACATGAGACCAGAAGACATGGCAGGATGTGCAGAATACCCCTGTTGAAAAACAGAGGTGCAACTGGTACTCTGAGAGAGAACTCTATCAACATCAGAGGCCCGAGACTGTTCAACACGCTCCCGCTACACATAAGGGACATAACTGGCAAACCCCTGACAGTGTTCAAGAGAGAACTGGATAAGCACCTCCAAAGGATACCTGATCAACCAGGCTGTGACTCATACGTCAGGCTGCGAGCAGCCGCGTCCAACAGCCTGGTTGATCAGTCCAGCAACCAGGAGGCCTGGTCGATGACCGGGCCGCGGGGACGATAAGCCCGGAAGCACCTCAAGGTAACCTCAAGGTAGAGGAGAATGGGAAGAGTGGGGGAGAGTGGAGGAGTATGGGGGAGAGTGGGGGGTATGGGGGAGAGTGGGGGGTATGGGGGAGAGTGGGGGGTATGGGGGAGAGTGGGGGGTATGGGGGAGAGTGGGGTCAACTGCCGGATAGAATGGATTTGGTCTGAGGACGAGTTGCTGGTGGAGGCGGAAACAAATGGGCAGAGTTTCTTTCACCCTGATGTCATTGTTACCTAGCAGTAAATAGGTACCTGGGAGTTAGACAGCTGCTACAGGCTGCTTCCTTGGGGTGTATAACAAAAAGGAGGCCTGGTCGAGGCCTGGGCCAAACGGATGCTCAGCCACAAAATCATCTTAAGATAACCTCTCAAAATACATAAGAATTTTTGTGTGTTCATGTAATGCCTCAATTTCAAGGCTCGCTACCTAATTCTGAGCGATATACATGTTACTCACGCCAGCCAGACCCCACATGTACAAGAATGTAAGAACTCATATATATATAAATAAATAATATAAAAAATAGGAACCCAAGTCCCCCAATCACATCCCACCAAGGAATGATTCCATACGAGAAAATGAATACAATTAATGGTAGCCATTTTATTTTTTAAAAATTACTTTTTTTTATCATAGTAAACATTTATTTATAGTTTATTTTGGCAATTACCACGTCGTATTAAAAGCTATTCAGTTACCAAAGCCAGTCCTCCACTAAACCCAAACTAGAACATAGCAATATCTTAACAAACCTATAATCACCTTTCCATAACATACCACATATTTAACTAGCACCAGTTCTCACCCCTGGTATATAAGGAAAAAAATGCTGCTAATATACCTATTCTCAATAAATTTATATTTCAACATGCGGCATCCCTGCCTAATAAATCTATTTCCTACGTCTCTATGGTAAGCCTATAACACCTAGTCTTCATTTTAACTATTATATTACTGACCTAATTTGTGCAGAGTAAGTAATTATCAAAATTAGGCACCAAACTGGGAAGGCTATGTAGCACCATCAAATGTGCGGAATAATCAGAGGGAGCTAAATATCACCAAGGATGCCAATACGAGAATAAAAACGCATAAGGCGAACAATATCAAAAGTATTCGATTCACCAAGAATTCCTTCGAGGGGACAAGCGACCGTGAGGGACGGTCGGAAAGCAAGACACACGCTCGTCTTGGAAGTCAGGACATTCAACAAGGATATGCATGACCGCAAGAGGGACAATGCAATTTGGACAATAAGGAGCAGGGCGGCGCTCCATTAAGTGACCGAGAGTTAAGCATGTATGGCCAATATGCAACCCGCCCGAGTCGTTTCCCATCGCCAGTTACAGTGGTAGGAGGAAGGCCATGAGGACACACTACTCTCCAGAGTACATAGTTTGTTACCAGTAACAGAAGATCAACAATCCTGACAACGGGTAAGGATGGAGGAATGAATAACTGGGTAAAAGTCGGAATAAGGAATACCTTTACGGGAGATGTGACAAGAGCGGACAGCTTCCCTAGCGGCAGCATCCGCACGCTCATTTAAAGACACCAATATGGCTGGGAACCCAGCAAAACTCAACTGACTTAAATTTACTGGAAATAAGAAACAGCCAATGTTGAATTTCGACGGCCACTGGATGGACCAGATTAAAGGACCCGAGAGCCATGAGGGCACTACGAGAGTCAACGACAACCACAAAGGAAGATTGACAATGAGAAAGCAAGACGAAGGAATTTGGGCAAAATCTGACCAATCGCTTTGCTAATTTGCATATTTTCTGAATAAAAAGTTGTAATTTAAAACTTCAATACATGCAATTACCTTAAATTCCTCTCAATCTGCCTTTTTTTCAAACTTAAGGTCAATGTGGGAAAAATTTGAGAAATCTCGACTTTCCTTTATGATTGTTTTCCTTGTAAAATGACCAGCATGTGGTTATGAGAGAATTTAAATGTTATGAAAAAGTAATGCAGGCAGATCATCATTTATTTCTCCTTTTACATTTTATGGGTTTGTTACCATTGAGCAGCTAAAAATATGAATCTAAAATACAGCAGCACTTATATAACACTCCATATAAGTTTAAAGATAATCATCATAAACTATATATTAACATGACTTTTTCCAAATTGTAGACAAAATACTTAACACTGTCTTCCGAGTAGACTGTCCTTCAGCTGGTCTCGATACTGGTACAAGAACTGTTGTGCCACAATCACTGTAATGCACTGCACTCAGTGTGTATCACTTATTTGTTTCTTTATATCAATCTTTATGTATATATATATATATATATTACATGACACACACCCGAGTCTAAATATAATGAATTTGCAAGATATTTCTCAACTAATGCAGCAAAAGCAATCATAATAAACATTTGTCTTTTTATAAAAGTGTAAAACTAAAATGATCCATATTACACTACGTAACAATGTCTTTTAACAATATGACTATGCAATGAATACTAACATTACTGCAAGATTATGGCCAAATTCCTTTAAAAACCTTGTCATCCAATCTCACGCAAAATTACCAACATATCCATCACACTATTTCTTACTGTAAATCAGCTTTTCAATTCACAAATGTATATTTACACTATATACATATTATATCTTTGAATATTTTACTGTCAATCCTAAGTTTATAGTTCAAGGAAATTGGCAGCTAATCTGCATATACCATGGACATTTTAAAACAGAATTTGCACAAAGAACAAAAATATGTCCACTTTGATACTTATCACAGTTTGTTTCTTCATTGTACAATATTCAGCATATCCTTACATTATAGACAAAAGTCCTCAGTCTGAGGAGTCTAAAGGCCCTTTCATATACAGTACATACTAACATCAAATAGAGGAGTTTTGTGTGTATTTAAAATGCAAAAACTAGTAGGACTTTTGAGTTTCAAGGACAAACCTAGTAATAATATGTCTGAAGAAATAAAAACATGTTTCAGGCACAGCCTAAGATTTAGGTTTCCTTATCAAGGTAACTTACAAATTTTCTGTCAGCATTGTTATGGTGGCCAGGCTAACATTATCTGAGCTTTCTAGCCCAGTCATGGAGACACGAGACAATATTTTATTATCTGCCATAAATTTATTTTATCGAGAAAAATACATTATTGCTTCAAAATTAATATCCTTATTAATATCTATTATCATGACAGCCAATCATCTCCCTACTTGGAAGTGAGAAAAAAAAGGAAAATTCATCTGCCATTTCATCAAAATTAAAAATTATGAATCGCATAAGTCATATCTTACCAAATGACTATTTACAGTACCAGGACACCTTTGGGGTATGATGCATACATCACAAATATAAAGCACAGCTTGTAGATCATTCATTCTGGAATGATCATTAACATGATTTGATGCACATTCAGATTCAACAACATTAATTAACATCTTTATTTCTAGTCATAAAATATAACTTTTGCACCTTTTTGGAAGGCCATGATTACTTAAAATGTAATAACTATTTATACATCACAAACTTGTGTCTAATAACATGATTGTATTGCAAAATACAAATATTCTTTAATTTCAGTAACACAAATCTTTACATAAGGTAATGTGTAGTTTTACAGAAATGCCAGGAGAGCTTATTGTATTATTACATGTGATAGATGCAATTCAGTGATGAAAGTTATGAAGAAACAGCCATGCAACGACCAACATCATGCAAATTGGGGTACAATAGTGCGATTTAAGCATATAAGTACTATACTAAATAATTTCTATGTGCATTATAAATTATGAGTTACCGTAAGATAAATAATTTAAATAATATTTATTTTAAGAATGTACAAAGGAGTGTTTAATAATAAAGCTTATTCACCTGCAATGAAAAATACTTGTCAGTGTATTAAGGGGCCGGTCCAGTTATGTAGAAAAATTTGTTCAATGTCAACCAATATTATTTGACTAGTTGTATATGAAAAGTGCTGAAATTGTCCCAAGTTTCAGTACTGCAGCGTAAATAGAAAAAGATTTTTTTTTTTCTTTTTTTCCAACGTTTTTTACACATTTTCAAGTCTACACTTCTTCACACACGTTTCAGATATAATTATTCTGTGACACTTTTCTGACACATTAGCATATAATAAATGATTGTGTGATTTAGGATTTCCAAAACATCTTTAGTTTTCCTAATACAAATGTTCAAAGTTCCACCCAAAAAATTATGCAAAAATGGCATGTTTATCGCTATTATAAAATCAATAAATGAACTTAGAGAAAAGTGAAATCTTGCACATGTAGAGACATGCCCTCCACATATACTGTGTAAGTTTCATGTAAATTGAATAAAAAATTATTCAGTTTTGTAAACATTTGTGTCAATTGAAAAAAAAACAGAAATTAATGAAGTCTAAGGTTCTAAAATCTGTGGCTGAGGTTGACATCAACCAATTTTCTCCAAAATTGGCATCCTTACAGATAGGTATACGTACAGTAAGGTGTGTAAGTTTGATGCAAATCGTCCGAAAAAAAATTTGAAAAAAAAAAAATTGAAAAAAAAAAAAAAAACTTTTTTTTTTTTTTCTTAAAATTTTTTCCAATTAAACTAATTATAATATTTGTTTAATATATGCTATTGTGATAGCAAAGAGTCATAGCTATGATTTCAGTTGACACTTTTGATTCATAATCGATTTTGACCATTTTGGCATAATTTTCACAACTACTTCATTATTTTTTTTCTCCCTTCCTATTTATGCTACGATGCTGAAACTTGGACCAGATGAAACACTTTTCATATAGAACTTGTCAAAAAAGTTTGATTGAAATCGAACGAGTTTTCATTTTTGCATTTTTGGAGCCAAACTGGATTGGACCGCCCCCTTAATATATATTTGCAAACATACCTTCCCCCCCCCCCCCCCCACCTCCATCCTTAAGTCTCTGTGACTGTTCTCTGCCTTTCAAAGGGCTATACATCAGGCTTAATCCTTCAGTAAATAGTAAATATTGGACAAGTATATATCATAATTTTTCTATCAAACTTTCATGAGCTTTATCAAGTCATGGTTTGTTAACTGCAATTAGAATCTGTGGGTTATATTGTGTTTTCATGAATACATACAGGAAGTGTGAAGTTCTGGTGCTGAAATTTTTGTTAATGTGCTGCACTGTGTCCAGGTTTAGTTATCTGCTGCCATTTTTTCACTGCACAGTAAGATGATAAATAATGCCCAATACAGTATCATGTTTAAAACAAAACTTGGCAGATTATATCCACAATTAGGTTTGACTGAAATCGCAAGCAATTTATATGTGAAATATTATACGGTACTGAATAAATACATCATGCATGTTGTCACTTTAGTCCTCACTAAGCTTCTCAATTTCATCAATGTTGTTGTAGTCCAGCTTGATAATTTTTATATCTGTAATGAAAAATTATACATGAAGTAATGGTCACATAAAGACATGGAGAAATAATAATGTGCATTCATTACTGCAGATCTGAAAACATACAATTCAAGTGCATAAGAAAAAGTATTAAATGATTTTATTTTTAAACCTGTGAAAACATCAAGTCTTGGTAGTACTCACTGAAGTGCTCCTCAATTTCTCTTAGTAACCGCATATCATCCTCACCATCTACAATATTAATTGCATTGCCTGTCTTGCCAAAGCGACCAGTACGGCCAATTCGATGCAAATACGTCTCACAGTCTGCCCTCTTCGACCCATACAATCGAGGAAGATCATAGTTGACCACTAAGTTAACCTGGAATAACAAAGTTAAGTTTACACTCATTTTCCTATACTGTACAAATATATAACAAATATCAGTAAACCAAATGGCAAAATTTATATAAAAAAAAGTAAGTATCGCAGCATATGCGAGCAAATAATTATACACAATACTGTACTCCATTTATCAATTCACTGCTTGATAGTTTATACTTTTTATAACAAAGGGTGACAAATTGAAACTATTCCCAGCAACACTTGTAACTGATCCTTTTAGTACTGATCCATCTAGAGTTACACAAACTTGTGCAACATTCTTTAGAATTTACTAAGCAGGTACAGTCATGGTACAAGATAACCTCAAGGTATGAGCAAAAGCCTCTTTCCTGGGTCACTTCTTTGACTCGCACATTAAACACTCCGAAGACTTTATAAATAAAATTTGTAACTTTAACTGTAGTAATGGAAAGCTGTTAAGCTTGAATGTTGACTCTCTTTCCACTAAAGTTAATGTTGACAATGTTTTAGTATTCCTGGAGGACAAATTGAAACCTTACCAAGAAACTTTGACTTTACTGGTAACTAAGATAATAGAATTAACATGGTTGTGCTTATCGTAAAGTATTTTCATTTCAAAACCGTTTTAACCATAAAAAATATGGTTGTAGTATGGGTAGTCCCTTATCTCCAGTGTTATCTAACCTGTATATGGAGTATTTTTACATGTATCCTCTCTCTCATTAATTCTCAAGACATGATTTGGTACAAATACATTTATGACATTTACATTGGAAGGATAGCTGGGGGGCCTTCTCCGAGTACTTTGAGAGGCTGAACACTACTCCCTAGTATCAAATTTGAAGTTGAATGGGGGTCTGATGATAAATTACCCTTTCTAGAAATCTTGGTAATAAGGAGTAACACCACTGAGCTTCACCTTGTACAAGAAAGATACACATACAGGCAACTATCTCCATTACTTCAGCAATCATGTTAAATTAAGTAAAAAGTAGTTGGTTTGGGTCTTTTCTTAAGAGCATTGTGAATCTATAGTCTAGAGGGGTCCTTTGGTTGTGGATACTCGGTTGGTTCAGCTGGGGGTGCATCATGAGCAGTGTCTGGTGGAGGCTTTGCGCTGCTACTTACGAGCAATCAGTTCTGTTTCAGTGGATTTGTTGCAGGTCTACTCTGTTTCCCTGGTTCCCGGTTCCAGGATTCGTGTCTCAGGTTGTCTGCAGTGTCATCAAACCTAGCCAGCCTATGGTCTACTCTCGTGCTCATGCTGTTCAGAAGTACACCACATTGTCGGCAGTTTTGGTAACATGTCTTGGGTTGATATTCAGGCACAGGGCTTGGAGGTCTAACAAGGTCTTGGCTGCCAGATATCTTGTTAACATTCCTGGTCTTCTGTGACCTTGTTTAGCCCTGGGGCATCTGTTGTGATCGTTGGTCTCACCTTCGACTTGATACCTGTGGTGCTTCTGCCTCCCTGGTAAATCCCCCTATTTTGTCCTTCTCTGTGGGTAGTTAGCTTCAGGGAGCAGATGAGGCCTCCCTCAGAAAACCACTGTTGAATGTAATGAAATGCCAGTTTCTGGGTGAGCCTCGGAGGCTCCCTAACACCCTCCCTCCCTCAGGTCAGTGTTTTTTTTTTCATCATTATAGCACTGACCGGTATAGGCCCGGCTGACCTGAGCTGGCTATCTCCTCTCCCAAATGAGTGGGCGGTGGCGCTAACCAGTGAGGGGGCTGGTTTAAAGAAGTTTTGGTTGTTTGTTTTATTACTGGGAGAGTTCTTTTGACATTTTGGAGACTGCAGTCTCGTTTTTCAACCATGCAGTGGTTGTTTTGGTTTTGATTCGCCTACCTTTTTGGGTGCTTCCCCTGGATGATGGCAAAGATGATAAACTTTAAATGTAAAGTGTCCACGGGCTATCGCTCCCTGCGCTTCTCTGATGGGACCAGGTTCTGGCTCTTGGTCTCTGGTAGGCGAACTGGTCTCTGGTAGTTCAAAATAAACTCTGCGACTAATGACTCCAAGTAATATGGCACTTAACACTTCCGCTCGGTAACGACGCAGCATTGCGTCATTTTTTACTCGGGGGTAGTCCGGTAACGACGCAATGCTGCGTTGTTTCCGGCGGCATATTGGCAGCAATTTTGGGAGAGGGGTGCCGCAGTTTTGGACATTATATGCATATACATCTGTAGGGAATTTCATTGTGAATACAATGATACCAAAATGAAAGACCTAGGACCAGAATTGAGGTAACAAAGTTGAAAAGAGTATACCCATTTTATTGCTATTTATTAGTGCTCACTGCGGTAACGCACCGTCACGTTCTCTGTTTGCTGTGGGTGGGACGCCGGGGTTTTGAACTTTATATTTGCATATACTCCTGTAGGGAATTCTATTGCAAACACAATGATACCAAAATGAAAGATCTAGGATGAGAATTGAGATGTCTAAAGTGAAGAGTGTACACATTTTATTGCTCCCTTTGCTCCCGGGTAACACGCTCTCACTTTCTCGCCGGGCTTTTGGGCTTTATATGCATTTAGTCCTGTAGAGAATTCTATTGCGAACACATTGATACCATGTTGGTGTTGTCACAAATTTCCTTTGCTCCAGATGTTCCACTAGTTTTTTTTTTGCACAATTTTCTCCAATAACTTGTATGGTATGCAAGTTAGGGATTCTGGCCTGTAGTTCAGTGCCTCCTGTCTATCCCCTTTCTTGTACATTGGGACTACATTTGCCGTCTTCCAAATTTTTGGCAGTTGTGTTGTGTCCGGTTGCGGCTCTCTGCCGTTACCCGAGCGCCACAACCTCTGTGGCCGGGGATGCACTTTGGGTTGACCCAGTTTCCCTTCTTCCCTGTTCTAGGGTTCTGGTCTCCCAGGTTGTCCGCAGGGTTATTTGGTCCAGCCAGCCTGTGGTCTATCACTGTGCCCATGACGTTCGTAAGGTTGCTGCACTGGTTGCCATCTTGGGTAACATGTCTTGGGCTGACATTTGGGCACGGGGTTTTTGAAGGTCAAACAGGGTCCTGGCTGCTTGCTACCATGTCACTGTTCCTGGGCCTAGTCAGGCCTGTGTAGAGTTGGGTCGGCGGTTGCAGCCAGTTGTCTCAACTTTGAGTCCAGGAGCGAGTGCTGACGGCCTCCCGGGTAAGTTCCTTTTGTTTTTGTCTTTGGGTAAGTAGCTCCAGGGAGCTGAAGGGGCTCCCCCCAGAAAACCAGCTATGAATGCAATGAAATGCCATTTTCTGGGTGAGACCTGGAGGCTCTCCCAGCAACCCTCCCTCCCTCTGGTCGGTGGTTTTTGACATCCCGTCTCAGAACCGCAGGATGGATAACCAGCACAAGGTCTGGGCTCCCCCTTTCCCCTCCTGGGGATGGGGGAGCTCTGGAGTTGGGCAGACAGCGGCTCGGTGACGTCATGCTCATTTGCTCGTTTGCGCGTTTTCATTTGGGGAGTTCTGTCCACTAGTTCGGTTTTCAGTAGCAATTTCTTAACAAGAATAGGGGTTGCAGGTGATGAGTCACAATAACGTGGCTAAAGTATGTTGACCAGACCACACACTAGAAGGTGAAGGGACGACGACATTTCGGTCCGTCCTGGACCATTCTCAAGTCGATTGACTTGAGAATGACTTGAATTGACTTGAGAATGGTCCAGGACGGACCGAAACGTCGTCGTCCCTTCACCTTCTAGTGTGTGGTCTGGTCAAGAATAGGGGTTGGTTTTGAGGCGCTTACCTTTTGCGGTGCCTGACCCGTACGTTGTTGACCTCAGCGCTTGTAGTAGCAATGCTTCACCACATCCTGGGGGTTTTCTATAGTCCATTGCCTCGTACCTTCTCTCTGAGGGGGCCAGGTCTTGCTCGTGGTCCCCAGTAGGCCTAAGAACTCCTATTCGCTTGACTGATGCCAGTGGTCTAATACATTCATATCAGGCCGCTGTTAGCTCCAGGGAGCGTCTGGGGAGCCTCCAGGTCGCGCCCAGAAAATGGCATTTCATTACATTAACGCGGTGGTTTTTAACATGGCTGATTTCAAAATTTTGGGCTAAAATAATTAAAACTAGGAAGAGGCAATCCAAACCGATGATATTGTTTTTTTGTTTTATATGATATTATTTCATTTGACTGTTTTTAAATGTTATCTATTCAGTGGACCACACCTGATGAGCGAGTTCCGAGTGTTACTCGCTTCCGTGAGGGAACTGAAAGGGTCTCATATGTACCAACGTTCTGGCCCGAGGGATTGACGTTGACACAGTAAGTTGAATATTTACCTGTAGTGTAACATTGCCTTTTGTAATTTAATTCAGAAACATTAGTTGTATTTATAGAACAATATATTATGTTTTAGTATCAAGAATTTTTTTTTTTAGTCCCCTAGGAGGTGGCAGCTATTAACCAACAGCAGCACTGTGTGCAAGAAAAATTATAAATTTCCTTTTTCCTTCTAATATTATTAAAATGCACTCCCTGATCATTGGTGGGGGGGTGACAAGCATTAAATGTAATGAAATGCAGTTTCTGGGTGAGCCCCGGGGGTTCCCTGAAGAAATCACATTAATTAATTAATACTTTGATGCTCTGGGCGCACATGCACCCACTACCCCTGGTGGGTTTGGGCAAATTCCGCGGGAGCGCGCGGTATTCTGAACGTGTATAATCTTTTCCAATTTGGTACCTCAATTTTCGTCCTGTTTTTCAATTTGGTATCATTGTGTTCGCAATAGAATTCTCTACAAGACTAAAGGCATATTAAGTCCAAATATCCAGCGTACTATCCGCAACAAACAGAGAAATGAGAGATGTTACCCGAGCGCACAGATAACCGATAAAATGGTGTACACTCCTTTCACTTTGGTCACCTCAATTCTCGTCCTAGCGGGTCTTTCATTTGTGGTGTCAAGTGTGTCGAAAGAATTTCCAACAGGAATATATGTATATATGTTAAAAACAGGCGGCGCGCTCCACCCCTGACAAGATGAAATTACAGAAAGAGATGCGTGCACCACCCCAAGGCGCGCCTCATTACATAGAGACGCGGTCTACCGAAAGTGTGTATACTCTTTTCATTTTTGTCCCTCAATTCTCGCCCAAGGTTTTTAATTTG
>WNGS01001312.1:5508804-5547924 GCA_020271785.1 Procambarus virginalis | reverse complement strand
TGGAAACACAAGACTGAGGGACAAGACAACCACCCAAAAGTCCCCAAGGGAAGAGATAGAGCAGGACAGAGAATCAGGCAACAAAGAAGATAAGTGGCCGGCAAATCCCGCACACCCACAGAACTCAAAATGGTGTGCAGGGCCAGAAACCAAGCCCCTACCCCCCAAGGCGTGGAAAACAAAACCACACGTTTAGCTTCACGTGACAAACTAACAGCCTGGCTGCCAGCTCAGTGGGCTGGCAACCCCCTCTGGGGGAGGGGGGGGGGGAGGCACAAATGAGCGGCATGTGGCGTGATGACGTATTGCCTGTTAGCTTGTTTTTCTTTGGGGGAGTTCTGCCTGTTGTGGTTGGGTTGAATTTTCTACCAGGGTCTGTTTTGAAGTCCGTACCTTTCGAGGTGCTCAACCACGGTCAATGGCGGACATGAATACTTATACATGAGAGTTTTATAGACCATTGCTCCCTTACCCTCTGAGGGGACCATGTCCTGGCCAGAGGTCCCCAGTAGGCACGACAACTCCATTGGAACTGAAGCCCCGTATTATTATGCATCAGTCCAATAGCTCCAGGAGCCGATGGGCTACCCCACATAAAATATATTTACACAAATTTGTTTACTCACGAAATCTTTGACCATTATTCAATGAAATCAGGAAAACAATTGACAGAGAAATATTATGGGAGGTACCTGGCAACATTTTCTGGAGGTGTCAATGCGGCTCAACATGGCCAGGGCAAATGCTGCTGTCTTGCCTGTGCCTGACTGGGACTGGGCTATGCCATGTTACTAGCCTGGGAGGAGATAATGTTCACATGAAACCACTTCCTTGTCACATCATCCCCCCCCCCCCCACCCAAAATACACACCCAATCATACACTCTCTCTCATTCTTACCACACACACACAACACACACCACACACACACACACACACACACGGAGTAAGGTCCCTGATAATTTTTGGTTTGCAAAGAAGAAAGAGATAACATCTAGGTCAGAAAGAGCTGTCGACGAGCTAAAGTAGTAGATAAATTGTTGGCCTCGTATAAGGTCTCCACTACCATAGGGAATGTGTGCGACTAAGAGAATAGGCAAATACGTAAAAGGGAACAGATCGACCTTTGAGGATCACCTAAATGGTGCCAAACAGATGGGAGAAGTACTCAGGAATGCTAAAATTGCAAAGTGATGAGGATGGGAGAAGTGGGTTCGTTAAGAACGAGAATCTTTCAAAAGAAGATAGAGAGAAGCTGAAACTGAACCTTGTCCGAGGCAAAACGTTTCATGAGAACAAAAGAAGAAGAAAGCAATTTTTTTTCCCTTTACAAAGTTAGGGGTAGGACAAACCGTAAAGTGGTACATAAAGGCAAACAACAAAAACATAGAGTAGAGGAGGAGTGAAGAATAAGGAGAGGGGGAAACAGTTCCTGGAAGATTGCATACACCAACATAGATGGATAGAGTCGAAGATACTGGAGGTTAAGTGATATAATACAGCTGGGGCAAACACACCGATTGTTGCCTCCGGAGACAAACTTGAAGATGTTTTGTTAAAATGAGGTCAGTATTCCCAAGGGGGCTACTCAATTTGAGACGGACAGAAAAATTAGGATAAGGGTAGTGGCGTTGCTGTGCTGGTGAAGAACCATAAAGGTGAAGGAAATAATGTACTGCCAATCCACAAGAAGATTGACACAATAGCACTAGAGATACTGCCATGAGGATGATACAACTAATGATAATAAATGCATTACGTCCCCGCAAGCAGCACATGGTCAAAGGAGGATCTAGTATAGTAAACGAGAAGGTCTTCTAACAATAATGAAGAGATTATAGCGAGGAGCGATAACGTAGATCATCGACTGATTGATAGTAGTGACTTCAACTTATAATCCCTAGACTTGGAAGCATATGATGTCTAAAACATGAAGATTTTTTGGACCTGAATTTTAGACCTCATCCGGGAAACATTCTTGTATCAACATGTTACAAGCATCGGAGGAATGAGGAAGGAGGACGTTCCCTCCATGCTAGATTATATATTTACCAGGAAGGAGGAAGAGATATTTGACATTCAGCTACCTTCCTCCCTTGGTAAAAGTGACATGTCTTTTTGGGAATAAGTATGCAATGCGGTATAAGCTGAGAAATAAGAGGTTGAAGCAGTATGAGAAACCAGACTTCAGGAGAGGACATTATGGCCACCTTAGAATTATTTTTTAGTGAGTATATTGGACGACTTGATGCTAGCAGGAAGTGAATGAGGATGTATGTCAACGTTTTGTGAATAATGATAGAAAGAGTGCACAAAAAAATTTATACCAAAACAGAGATGCAAACTAGAAAACAGGATTGGTTCATAGAATTGCGAGAGATGCTAGAGACCAAAAGACAAATTTGGAACCAATACAGGCTAGTGGCCGAACCCCCAAACATACAGCGTACAAAGATGCGAGAAACAACTAAACCAAAACACGGCAGTGAGAGAAGAGGCAGAGAAGAATTTTGAGAAAAGGGATTGCAGACAAGTAAGTGTAAAACAGAACCAGGCCTATTCTATAAATTCATAAACAAAAATTGCAGGTAAAGGATAATATTCAGAGGTTGAAAATGGGAAATAGATTACACGTGAAGATGAAAATGGAAATGTGTGAAACATAAACGATATTAAGTTCCAAAGTGTGTTTGTATCAAAATGAAATCTAGGGAACCAGAACAATAAGAATCCAGAGAACAACAAGAGCACATAGAGGTGTCTAGAAGACGAAGTGGAAAAAAAATGTAAGGAGCAGTGTAAGAACAAATGCAGTTGGTCCGGATGGAGTTTTCACCACCCATGGGTTCTGAGAGAATGTGCCCCTGAGCTCAGCATTCCACTTTCAACTGATTTTTTCAGGCATCCCTGTGTACAGTGAGCTGTAGCTGATGTTGTGGAAAAAGGCTAACATTTTCCAATCTACAAAAGTGGAAACAGGAAGACCCCCTTATTATAGACCTTTATCATTGACAAGTTAGTAATAGTCAAAATATTGGGAAAAATAATTAAAACTAAATGGGTAAGAACACCTGGAGGAAAACGATATAATATCAGACAGACAGATGGTTTTCTAAAAAAGCAGAAATTCTGGAAGATCCTGTGTAACAACTTGCTCATTGTTATGATCGAGCCACAGAGATTTTACAAGAAAGAGATGGTTGGGTTGACTGCATCTATCTGACCCCTAAAAAAGGCTTTCGACAGAGATCCCATTAGAGGTTGTTCTGAAAATGGAACAATATTGCGAGAGGTGACAGGTAAGTCTTACTAACATGGATGAAAAATTTCCTTAACTGACAGAAAAATGGGGCCACGATCAGAGGCAAGGTATCGGATTGGAGGGAATGTTAGAGTGGAGTACCTCAGGGTTCCTTCTTGCACCGTAAGTTCATTGTTTCACATAACGATCTACCAGTGGGAATACAGAATTACATGAACATGTTTGCTGGATGATGCTAAGATAATAGGGAAGGATAAGAAACTTAGATGATTGTCTTGCCCTTCAAGAGACCTGGACAAAATAAGTATGGAGCACACTTGGCAAATGGAATTTAATGTTGAATAAATGCCATGTTTATGGAATGTGGAATGGAGAACATAGACCCCACACAACCTATATAATTATGTGAGAAATCTTTAAAGAATTCTGATAAAGAAAGATCTAGGGGTGGTTTTAGATAGAAAACTGTCACCTGAGGACCACATAAAGAATATTGTGCGAGGAGCCTATGCTACCTTTCTAACTTCAGAATTGCTTTTAAATACATGGATGGCGAATATAAAGAAATTGTTCACGACTTTTGTTAGCCAAAGCTGAATATTCAGGGTTGTATGGTGCCCATATCTTACAACTGAGGTTTCTAGTTTTCCTTTCTGGTGGACACCTTTTTTGTTCATGGTTTCCTTGCCCGCTCTATGAGCCCGGCTCTCACGCCTTCGGATATTCTCCGTACATTGTCTGTGTTAGCAGTGGGGCTCATTTTCTGTGTTCTTGTGTGTTCTGCAGTTGCGACCTGTAAATGACATCAGATCGTTTACATCAAAAAGTCTCGGATCACATTCCCCTTTTAGTAAGCCCTGGCTCTTCCAAATCCTCCCCACTATAAACCAGGAAAAGGAAAATAATAAGTTACATCATTGGTTAAACTTTATTTTTGCAATAGTAAATACAATGGGGCCTCGATTTACGATGCTAATCCGTTCCCAGAGACGGATCGTATGTCGAAATATCGGAAGTCGAAGCGAATTTTCCCATAAGAAATAAAGGGATTTGAATCAATTCGTTCCCCACCCTCCAAAATATTAACATAAAAATACATTTTATACTGAATACAATGTTTTTTTCTAACTACAATACAGTACCAAAACTTCACTTACCTTTATGGAGGGATTTCGATGGCGTATGTAAGATGGTGATGAGGGGGAGGAGGAGAGTTGTTACTGTTTGGAAGGGGAGTCTCCTTCCATTATCACATCAGGTAGTGATGATTTCTCTGGGGTACTCTCCTACATTTTGCCTGAATACCACTAGGACCTGGTTGTGGTTCAGTGCTTGTTTGTCTCACTACAAATTTGTCAAGAGACATTTGTTTTTCCATTCGATTTAACATTTGTCTGTAATGATGCATCACTTTAGCACCCATAATGTCCTTTTTCTTAACCAGTATGGTGGATATCGTTGACTGAGATTTGTTGTACTGCCTAGCCAGTTCACCGACCCGCACACCGTCTTCATATTTACGAATGATCTCTTGTTTCTGCTCTATGGTCATTCTTACATGGGATCTCATATGTTGAGCCTTACCACTGACTTTCTTGGGACTCATGGCGCGATAGAAAATAATTACTTTAATGTTCAAAATGCAAAAAATCACCACAAAAGCGGAATTTCTTATAGGCGCGATCGTCACTAAGCGGGTAGCTGTAGTAAACTGAGGCAGGTCGGACCGCGTGACCGGGAACCACGCGCTTGGCCGACCCGAATGTGTACCAACAAAAATCGGATGTCGAGTCGCATTTTTTTATGAAATTTATATCGAAACTCGAATTTATCGTAAGTAGGGGCAATCGTATGTCGAGGTGCCACTGTATTATAATTCAACTGATATACAAAACAAATTTAATCAAAGAAATTAAAGGTGATTATTTAATAACAAAAATTAAGAAGAAAATTAATAAAATTTATTTGAGAACTGCAACTACTGTACTGTATTATCCTCAGAGTTTCATTCAAATCATATAACTATAATGAGCCATGAGCCTCATGCTGAGAAACTAAATGACAAAACTGAGGAATAAAACACACACATTTTGCTTGAAGTTCATTGGTTAACGGTTGTGAGGTAATTACCTAAGTGTAATTACCTAAGTGTAGTTACAGGATGAGAGCTACGCTCGTGGTGTCCCGTCTTCCCAGCACTCTTTGTCATATAACGCTTTGAAACTACTGACGGTCTTGGCATCCACCACCTTCTCCTCTAACTTGTTCCAACCGTCTACCACTCTGTTTGCGAAAGTGAATTTTCTTATATTTCTTCGGCATCTGTGTTTAGCTAGTTTATATCTATGACCTCTTGTTCTTAAAGTTCCAGGTCTCAGGAAATCTTCCCTATCGATTTTATCAATTCCTGTTACTATTTTGTATGTAGTGATCATATCACCTCTTTTTTCTTCTGTCTTCTAGTTTTGGCATATTTAATGCCTCTAACCTTTCCTCGTAGCTCTTGCCCATCAGTTCTGGGAGCCATTTAGTAGCATGTCTTTGCACCTTTTCCAGTTTGTTGATGTGCTTCTTAAGATATGGGCACCACACAACCGCTGCATATTCTAGCTTTGGCCTAACAAAAGTCGTGAACACTTTCTTTAGTATATCGCCATCCATGTATTTAAAAGCAATTCTGAAGTTAGAAAGCGTGGCATAGGCTCCTCGCACAATATTCTTTATGTGGTCCTCAGGTGATAGTTTTCTATCTAGAACCACCCCTAGATCTCTTTCTTTATCAGAATTCTTTAAAGATTTCTCACATAATATATAGGTTGTGTGGGGTCTATGTTCTCCTATTCCACATTCCATAACATGGCATTTATTAACATTAAATTCCATTTGCCAAGTGGCGCTCCATGTACTTATTTTGTCCAGGTCATCTTGAAGGGCATGACAATCATCTAAGTTTCTTATCCTTCCTATTAGGTGGGAGGAGCTTCATGCTACTCCTTCAGCACTGGAACTTTTGTTGTTTTGGCCCTGGTGGGCACTTTGTTCATTTGCAGCTGACTTCTTCGTTTTTGGCAAAGAGTGAATCGGTTGACTTCTGAAGAGGCCCTATGTTGTTGGACAACTGGTTGGTTTGGCTGGGGGTACATGATGTGCTGTGTCTGATAACGGCTTTATGCCACTACCTTTGTGCCGCTGCTTCTGCTTTGGTGGACTCCTTTTGGGTTGATCTGGTTTCCCTAGTTCCTTGTTCCAGGGCCCATGTTTCTCAGGTCATCCACAGTTATAAAGTCTAGCCAGCCTGCAGTCTACCCTTGTGCCTATGATATGCGTAAGTATGGCACTCTTTTTGGCAGTTTTTGCCAATGTCTTGGGATGATAATTGGGCATGGGGCTTTTGGTTATTGAACAGGATTTTGGCGGCCATGTATCTTCTGTGAACGTTCCTGGTCCTCAGCAGCCTTGTGTGGTCTTGGATCGTGTGTCGTGGCCGTTGGTCTATTCTTTGTTTTTTGATACCTGCTGTGCTTCCTCCTCCCTGGTAAGCGCCCTTTTCTTCTTCTCCATGGGTAGTAAGCTTCAAGGAGCCCCCTTCCCCAGAAAACCTGCATTAACCCTTGTATGGCGCCTGGCTATTTAGCATGTGTTACAGGCGCATACCAAAAAAAAAAAAAAAAAAAAAAAATTTTCTTCTAAACCTGTTAATTTGTGTTCACTGACCATGGGAAAAATAATAAAAAAATCGTAAGTGGCATATATTGCCCGCTATAAAACTGATCTCTAACCCTGTCCATGGAGGACAGAAGAAAATGTATATATGCTGGTTAGCATTGTAAATGTGTGGCCACGTCTGTGGTGGAAAATAATAATAAAAAAAAAAAAAAATGCCCGATAGCGGGGAAGTCTGGCAAAAAACAGGCGCTGACTCAGCGTACGTCCCACACGGTCTGTTGCTCGCCAGCTGTCAGGCCAGAGTTGCCACAAAGAGATAATTACCTAATTATTTCAATGTCTCTGATTGATTTTTCGTAGTTTTTTGCTGTAATATTATTCAATAGTGTGTAGTGTGATATATAATAAAATGAGTGAATCATCGCTGTACTCAAAAATATGGTGTGCATATTGTTGATTCAATTATGTTCAACAAACAGTGAACAAATACTTTGTCGGTTATTACACTATATACACAGGTTATATACAAGTATCTGCATGTTTTATTCACCATAATGAACCACTAACTTGCTATTATGAGTCAAAAAGTAACGAGGAGTAACCGCCGTGTACCAGCCAGTCACTCACTCCCTCAACACCTCACTCGCCCACATTCTCCTCCCACCATACTATTTTTGCTTTTATTCACTATATACAGACGTTATATATAAGTATCTACATTCGTGTTCACCATAACGAACCACTAAGTTGGCATGCTGAGTGGCAGTGCCAGTGGCAGCCCGCCACTGGCTGCTACTTCCTCCCTCCCTCAAGTCACCTGACTCATCCACATTCTCCTCCCACAATACTGTTTTTCTGTTTTTGCTTTTATTCACTATATACAGACGCTATATATAAGTATCTACATTCGTGCTCACCATAACGAACCACTAAGTTGGTATGCTGAGTGGCAGTGGCAATGGCAGCCAGTGGCAGCCCGCCACTTGCTGTCACTCCCTCCCTCCCTCACCTCACCTGACTTGCCACCATTCTCCTCCCACCATACTGTTTTTGCTTTTATATACAGACGTTAAATATAAGTATTTACGTGTTTTGTTCACCATAACTGTACATCTAAGCTTGTATGGTGAGTAAAGGCACAAAGACGTAGCTACTCACACAGTCAGCTGGTGGCGGCCGCCCTCAAGGCCAGACGCACTAATATTTCTCCTCCAACAATACTGTTTGTGATGTTATTACACTATATACACACATTATATATAATTGTCTACCTGTTTTATTCACCATACTTGTACAAGTAAACTGGTATGGTGCCCAAAGACCATAGTGGTCACCAGTAAACATGATAAGTCGTGCAGACGACGCCACCTCCCTCACCAAAATGGTAGCTCCCAACCTACTCCTATTGCTGTTTATACCCTCTATACACACGTTATATATAAGTATCTACATTTGTGTTCACCATAGCGAACCACTAAGCTGGCATGGTGAGTCCAGTCAATAAAAGGTGGCCACACACAGTCAGAAGACACTACCACCACCCTCCCTCCCACAGCATTACTCCTCCCTCCATGAAGCACAGCGCTAAATATCACCACAATCCTGCTATTATCAGAACCCTGTTCAGTTTTATCACAGTCAGGGGTCTTCTGTAATATCATCGCTACATAATAGCATGAACAAGTATATTATGGCATTTTTAGGCAATGCTGTGGTCACAAGCTGAACAGCAGTGCTGTGAGCTCATGCTGCGTGCATCAGGCTTGGTAGCTCACTCAATACTGAGGCCCCTAACACCCGGGAATTTGGCCCACAATTTAAAAAAAATAATGGCGTCTGTTTACAAGAGCCCTGATGAAGGTGTGGTGAACCCTGTGTATCCGCGGGCCGTTTAAATCTTGCGTAGTACTCCAAAGTATCATGTGATGCGATGCGCAATTTACTGCAAGTCGGTCAAAGCATCATATGATGCGATGCGCAACTAAAGGGTTAAATGTAATGAAATGCCAATTTCAGGATGAGCCCAGTGACTTCCTGAACCCTCCCTTTCCCAAAGTGCCTGGGTGGTTTCCATCATAAAAACTTGTGGTGGAGCACCCGGCTGACCTGGTCTACCTCCCTCCTTTCCCTAAACGAGGAGTGGGGGAGAGAGAGATGGGCCTAATTAGCTTGCACGAGTTTCACAAATTTTCTATAGTTTCTTTACATTGTTCGGGGAGTTCTCTTTTGACTGTTTTGAGGCTGTGGTCTGGTTTCTAACCAAGCAGTGGTCTTTTTTTTGTTTGCTGACTTTATTGGTTCCTTCCCTTGGTGGTGGCATACATGAATAAATTTACATAAAATTGTTCATAGTGCCACTGCTCCCTGTTCCTTTCTGAGGGGACCAGGTTCTTTCTGCTCATGCAGAAAGAACAAGAAAGTTTGCTCATAATCCCCGGTATACCTGGTTACCTGGAGAGGGTTTTCAGAAGTTCTTCTACTCCCTGAACCTGGCCTGGGGCTAGGCTTGACAATAAGAACTCCACTACTGATGGCACCTTGTAGTTTGGTACTGTATCAGTTTCATGGGAGCCACTGGGGCTCGTGCAGAAATTGGCATTTCATCACATTCACTTCTAGTTTTTCACTTATTTAATGTAAGTAATTGGCAAGTGTTTCCATATTGAATTGGTATAAAACTACAAATCATTTGAAATGATTTCAGAGAAGTTAATGTTCACTATAAATATTTTGTTTAAAATACCATCCCACACTGACACTTTTGTGTAAATAAAAGGAATGGCTATTGATGATCATAATTTTTAGGCTCTGTGCTTGTCACCAACTATGGAGCTGGCACTGCAAACACTGGACTGTATCAAGCAGATGGGTAATAAATGCAAGGACATCACCATTCGCTCTGCTGTTAAAGGAGAATCAGGTAAGAAGAATTTTTTGTGGTTCTATATACTCCTTTATTTGTAATTTGAACACACATGTGCTGGTGCATTTTGTGTTAATACTTTTTTGGGGGGAAGCTCTGTAAGCTCCCTGGAGCTATCCAGGTTGATATGTAACTATTAGCTTTCTGGTGTGAGTCAAAGTGCATGGAGTTCTTGCCTACCGGGGACCACGAGCCCAGAACCTGGCCCCCCTCAGAGAGGCACGAGGAGCAATGGCCTGTAGAAACCCTTGTGTGGTTGGAAGCATTCTATATCTGCCATTGACTGGGTCTGTCACCCAGAAAGATAGGCGCCCCAAAACAAACCCCTATTCTGGTGAAAATATTGCTACCGAAAGCCAAACGAGTGGACAGAACGCCCCAAATGAAAACTAGCAACTAGCATGACATCATGATGTCGTCACGCTGCCGTCTGTGCATTCCCCCCAAGAAGGGGAAGGGGGAGCCTCCAGACCCCCCGGAGGGGGAAGGGGGAGCCCCAGACCCCCCGCACCGGTGATCCAACTGGCAGTTCTTGGCTGATGTGATACTGGCTGGTTGGGTGCATCTGACTCCAGTTTTGTTTTCAGTTACTGCACCTTGTGGTGTGGTCTGTCTTTACAGGTGGTGTGAGAGCCAGGAGTAATATTCTACTGTACTCGGGCTGCATGTGCCTAGGGTTTACTTCCCTAGGTCCCCTGTAAGTACTGCTCTTGGGGCTTGGGGCCACCTTCCACAAGTCACCTTGGGGTCTACCTCCCCTGTGTCTTTGTCCTTGGAATCAGCTGGTGTCTTGTTGCCCTTGTTTACCTCTGGGTGGGAGGTAGTTTTTGTCATTGGTAGGGGCACAGAGTGCTGCACAGCTACTTATCACCTATTATAGCGGCCGGCTCTGTTCTGCCTGATTACGTTGTCCTCTTGTGGGGTTTTTCCTTTGTTTTTTTCCTGCCAGGTGGGGAAGTCTGCCTTTGGTTGATTACCCCCTCTTTGTTTTAGGGTCCTTCTCTTATATATATAGGTGTTTTGGTGGTACCCCTGCTTGGAACCCAATGAGTGGACACGTTCCGGGGTTCAGCTTTTCAAGTTTGCTTAGTAGTTTTGAGCGTCGGTTCGCAGTACACTGCCTGGGCTTCCCTTAGCATGTTATCAAGGCTAAGGGCCCTGGGAAACCCCACAGGGGGCTCTGTGGTACAATGGATGTGTGACCCCTCGAGTCCTTCCTCACTTCGTGCGAGGTTGATGGTTGCTCTGCCCCCTTGTCTCAGGGTGACGTTCACCCTGCCATGCTGCCTGTAGGGTAGGTGGTTCTCTTGACCCGGAGTCATGCGACATTGTTGATGTGTGCTCCAGTTCACCCTCATTACTGACCATGATCTGAGGGTGCAGGCAGCAGCAGCTGTTTCATGCTAGGTTCTGGTTGCTGTAACGCGGTGGGTTGGTTGCTTCCCCAGATGCCCCGAGACTGCCCAGTTTGGTTTTAGGGACCCGGCCTTTGGGGTGGAAGTAGCTTCGCCTTTGGTACCTTTCACTCCTCCTTTCCCCTTCTGGTGTGCGTCCGGTCCTTTCCCTCAGTGGCTTCCGGCTTCGACCCTTCCACGGGTTCGGAGGTGGGCACGGTCTAGTTGGTGCTGAGACTCGGGCTGTTTCGAGGGTGTCCCCTTCCGGGGTGGCGACAGAGGCATTCAAGCTTGTTCCTCCTGCCGATGCATATGGGTCTGACCAATGGGCTCGGGGACTGCTCGGTTCTGGGTCCTCAGAGTGCAGTTCCCCTTGGGGTCTTGGGCCTAGTTGGACCCCACCTGGGTTTTTGTATCCTTGGGGTGGGGCTTGGTGTTACAATGAGAGGGGGTTCTGTTTCGCTCCCTCTTTGTACGAATTGGTATTGGCGTCTACCCCTCCCTGGGTTCGGTTCTGTGATCCCGTGCGTTTCTCGATCCCGTCTTCCAGAGGTTTTCGGCTTCCCGCGTCCCTTCTCATGTGGTGCGGGATGCCCTTGTGGCTTACTTCCTATGCATAAACCCACAAAAGTTTATGCCTTTGTGGTGAATCCGTGTTCCTTCGTGTATGGATTTTTTTGTCTGTACTGGGTTCGTTGTGATGTTCCGAAATCGTCCTGGTTTGCAGACTGCCTTCTCTTCTCGTTGGAGGCTTGGCGCCAGTTCTGTTGGTCCCATGCTCGTGCGTGGAGGATGGCTGAAACGAAGTTGTAGGTTTTCCTGGGGGGCAATTTTGAGCATCTCCATGCATGTTTGTTCGCCCCTGCCCTTCCGCAGGTTGTTGGTGTAATACAGCTTTATGTGCGGGTTTCTTTCCTTTCGGCTGCCTTGGTCGTGGAGGTCTTGTGTACACATGGTTCTTAGATTGGCTTGCGTTGGATGTGGAGGCACCTCTGGGTCTGGTGCGTTGCCCTCGGCGGTGCGTGCATCGGCTGCATTGTTGACACTGTTCGCACCGCTCCCGTGGGATGCGGTTTTGCGTTTTTTACTTCTTGCCTCGCATTTTGGCAGACGGTGCTTGCTTCTTTCTTGGGTTCCGTTTGGGCCCTGGCTCTTAGGTTGTCCTCCCCTTTTTGTCTGTTGCTGTTGCAGAGTCTGCTGTTGTGCAGTCTCTGCAGGCGACTTCGGCTAGTTGCCGTCCTATGTCGGACTTGTCGGTCCTCTGGGGGGACTCGTGGGCCTAAGAACTACCGGTTGGATCACCGGCGCGGGGGTCTAAGGCTCCCCTTTTCCCCTTCTGGGGTAGAGTGTGGGGGGGGGGGTTTCGCTGACGGCGGCACAACGACGTGAAGACATCATGCTAGTTGCTAGTTTTCATTTAGGGAGCTCAGTCAACTCGTTCGGCTTTTGGTAGCAATATTTTCACTAGAATAAGGGTTTGTTTTGGGGTGCCTATCTTTCTGGGTGCCAGACCTGGTCGATGGCAGACACAGAATGCTTCCAACCACATGGGGGTTTCTATAGGCCATTGCTCCTCGTGCCTCTCTGAAGGGACCAGGTTCTGGCTCCTGGTTCCTGGTTTAGCAAGAACTCCATGCACTTTGACTGATGCCAGAAAGCTAATTCAGTAGTTACATCTCAGCCTGGATAGCTCCGGGAGAGCCTCCAGGGTCTCGCCCAGAAAATGGTATTTCATTCATTAAACGCTGGTTTTTTCAATGTTGCTCTCTCTTTTCAGTTTCCCGTGGGCAAAAAATCACTGAACATATTGTAATTGGCACCCCAGGGAAGGTAGTTGACTGGGTCACGAAATACAAATGTCTTGATCTGCGTAATTGCAAGGTTTTTGTACTTGATGAAGCTGATGTGATGATTGCTACTCAGGGTCATCAGGTACCTGATAGACTTCCACTCAAGTCTATAGACTGATGTATTTGTTATAAATTTTTGTATAATTTTTTCTAAACTATATTGCATATTAATTTGTCTAACAAATTCTTCAAAGTTAATCATATAGGAATAAGTTAATTAACTTTAATATTATACAGGACAATAACAGTGCACATTATTTTCACAGGATCAGTCTGTCCGTATACACAAGCAACTTCCACAAAATTGTCAGATGATGATGTTTTCGGCCACATATGTTGATGAGGTTGTCACTTTTGCTGAAGCCATTATTAAGGATCCAGTGACACTCCGGTTAAAGAGGGAAGAAGAAACGCTGACAAATATTAGACAGGTAGGGCAGAGCCCTTTTTTTTTCTCCTAATTACTCGCCTAGTTGTGTTAACGAGTGTCGAGCAATAGCTCTGCCATCCGTCATCTGGTTAATTAATACAATAACTTTCATTCCTTCTGTTTCTCTGTTTATTTTGTGCTTTGCAGGGGCCAATTAAATTTGCTTAAAAATCACCCCTTTTTATCCTGCTCTATTTACTTGCAACCTTACAGTGAAGTTTTCCCTGGCATTTCTCCAGTTTATCCGTCTCGCTAGCTTCCATCTTTACCCTCGGGTGCTGCTATTTCTCACTTTGAACATTATCTCTTTGTCCACCTTGTGAATTTCCTCTAATATCTTGTATATTTTCATCATTATTTCGCTGCTTTGCCTTTCTTCCAATGTGATACGATTGAGCTCATTCAACCTTTCACAGTATGCACGTCCATTAAGTTTGGGACAAGTATAGCCATGTATCTGTACTTTCTCTATATTTTAGGCTTCTACAGATGAAGACTCATAAGGTGCTGCATACTTGAGAGTTCGTGTTGCATAAAGTTGTATATTGTGTTCTGAAGTCCTCATCCTCCAGGCTCTTGAAAGCTATCTCATGTGTGTTTCTCAGGTGACAGGCTTAATGTTATATCTAATCCCAGATCATTCTCCTATTACTTTTTTTAGAGCTGCCTCATTGTGAACCCATATTGCCCTTCATTCCTTTATATAGCAGTTATTTTTAATTTGTTAGGGTTAAAGGTAAGCAACTATCTGGCCATTGATGATGCACATCTAGATCTCCCTGTGTTCCCTTGCAATAATTTTTGTTTATAAATCTCATAAAATTTACATGTAAAAAATTGGATGTAGATTACATGTGCTTATTTCTTCTGCCAGGTCACTAACATGTATCAGGAATAATGGGTCTCAATACTGCTCCTTGATGCATGTCACTTGTAGCTTCTTGCTATCCTAACATTTCTCCTTTCATTACTACTATTGGAGAATACAATAGTCTTGTCTATTCCCATTTGCATTTGTTATGACATTTTCTCCTCTGTATGCAAAAGATTTAGATGGGATTAAAATTAAATTTTTTAAGTAGATATGTACCTGGAATAGAGTGTAAGTTCCCAAGTTTCCATCATACTTATGACTATATATTTTCAGATGTATGTCGAGTGTCGTAATCAGGATGAAAAATATGAGGCTATTGCCAACATCTACACAATCCCGGTGGGCAGTGCAATGTTTTTCTGCCATACCAAGCAGAATGCTAATTGGTTAGCAACACGTCTTAAGGAAGATGGTCACCAAGTAGCGCTACTCACTGGTAAGGGGGAAAACCGCCAGTTAAATCATTCTCTCAAATAGATTTGTGCTAGAATAACATGGAAAAAAGCTACTGTGTGTGTAATTACCTAAGTGTAGTTACAGGATGAGAGCTACGCTCGTGGTGTCCCGTCTTCCCAGCACTCTGTCATATAACGCTTTGAAACTACTGACGGTCTTGGCCTCCACCACCTTCTCACTTAACTTGTTCCAACCGTCTACCACTCTGTTTACAAAAGTGAATTTTCGTATATTTCTCCGGCAGCTTTGTTTCGTTAGTTTAAATCTATGACCTTGTTCTTGAAGTTCCGGGTCTCAGGAATTCTTCCCTGTCAATTTTATCGATTCCTGTAACTATTTTGAATGTAGTGATCATATCACCTCTTTTTCTTCTATCTTCTAGTTTTTGTATGTTTAATGCCTTTAATCTCTCCTCGTAGCTCTTATCCTTCATTTCTGGGAGCCACTTAGTGGTATGTCGTTGCACCTTTTCCAGTTTGTTGATGTGCTTCTTAAGATATGGGCACCATACAACCGCTGCATATTCCAGCTTTGGTCTAATAAAAGTCGTGAACAATTTCTTTAGTATTTCTCCATCCATGTATTTAAAAGCAATTCTGAGGTTAGAAAGTGTAGCATAGGCTCCTCGCACAATGTTCTTGATGTGGTCCTCAGGTGACAGTTTTCTATCTAAAACCACCCCTAGATCCTTTTCTTCATCAGAATTCTTTAAAGATTTCTCACATAATTTATAGGTTGTGTGGGGTCTATGTTCTCCAATTCCACATTCCATAACATGGCATTTATTCACATTAAATATTATTTGCCAAGTGTTGCTCCAAATACTTATTTTGTCCAGGTCTTCTTGAAGGGCATGACAATCATCTAGGTTTCTTATCTTCCCTATTATCTTAGCATCATCAGCAAACATGTTCATGTAATTCTGTATTCCCACTGGTAGATCGTTTATGTAGACAATGAACATTACCGGTGCAAGAACTGAACCCTGAGGTACTCCACTCGTGACATTCCTCCAATCCGATACCTTGCCTCTGATTATGGCCCTCATTTTTCTGTCAGTTAGGAAATTTTTCATCCATGTTAGTAGCTTACCTGTCACTCCTCCAATATGTTCCAGTTTCCAGAACAACCTCTTATGGGGAACTCTGTCAAAAGCCTTTTTTAGGTCCAGATAGATGCAGTCAACCCAACCATCTCTTTCTTGTAAAATCTCTGTGGCTCGATCATAAAAACTGAGCAAGTTCGTTACACAGGATCTTCCAGATCGAAAACCATACTGTCTGTCTGATATTATATCGTTTTCCTCGAGGTGTTCTACCCATTTAGTTTTAATTATTTTTTCCAATATTTTGACTATTACACTTGTCAATGATACAGGTCTATAATTAAGGGGGTCTTCCCTGTTTCCACTTTTGTAGATTGGAACTATGTTAGCCTTTTTCCACACATCAGCTACAGCTCCTGTAAACAGGGATGCCTGAAAAATCAGTTGAAGTGGAATGCTGAGCTCAGGTGCACATTCTCTCAGAACCCATGGTGAAACTCCATCTGGACCAACTGCTTTGTTCTTACCTAGCTCCTTTAGCATTTTATCCACTTTGTCTCTAGACACCTCTATGTGCTCTATGTTGTTCTCTGGAATTCTTATTGTGTCTGGTTCCCTAAAGATTTCATTTTGTACAAACACACTTTGGAACTTTTCGTTTAGTGTTTCACACATTTCCTTTTCATCTTCCGTGAATCTATTTCCCATTTTCAACCTCTGAATATTATCCTTTACCTGCAATTTGTTGTTTATGAATTTATAGAATAGACCTGGTTCTGTTTTACATTTGTCTGCAATCCCTTTTTCAGAATTTCTTTCTGCCTCTCTTCTCGCTGCCGTGTAGTTGTTTCTCGCATCTTTGTATCGCTGGTATGTTTGGGGGTTCGGCCTCTTCCTGTATGTGTGTGTGTGTGTGTGTGTGTACTCACCTAGTACTCACCTAGTTGTGTTTGCGGGGGTTGAGCTCTGGCTCTTTGGTCCCGCCTCTCAACCGTCAATCAACAGGTGTACAGATTCCTGAGCCTATTGGGCTCTATCATATCTACACTTGAAACTGTGTATGGAGTCAGCCTCCACCACATTACTTCCTAATGCATTCCATTTGTCAACCACTCTGACACTGAAAAAGTTCTTTCTAATATCTCTGTGGCTCATTTGGGCACTCAGTTTCCACCTGTGTCCCCTAGTGCGTGTGCCCCTTGTGTTAAATAGCCTGTCTTTATCTACCGTGTGTGTGTGTGTGTGTATGTGTGTGTGTGTGTATTCATCTAGTTGCTTGTGGGGGTTGAGCTTTGCTCTTTTGGCCCACCTCTCAACTTTCAATCAACTGTTACTAATTACCGACGTAACTTCACCCCCCCCACACACACACACCTCAGGAAGTACCTCGGGGTTCAGTTCTTGCACCGGTAATGTTCATTGTCTCTATAAACAATCTACCAGTTGGAATACAGAATTATATGAACATGTTTGCTGATGATGCTAAGATAATAGGGAAGATAAGAAATCTAGATTATTGTCATGCCCTTCAAGAAGACCTGGACAAAATAAGTATATGGAGCAACACTTGGCAAATGGAATTTAATGTGAATAAATGCCATGTTATGGGATGTGGAATTGGAGAACATAGACCCCACACAACCTATAATTATGTGAGAATCTTTAAAGAATTCTGACAAAGAAAGGAATCTAGGCGTGGTTGCAGATAGAAAACTGTCATATTTACACTTCCTTACACAGGTTCCTGATGGCAGTTCTGTTGTTAGCCAGCCTCGCATACGCCGCAGATGTTATTCTTTTGATGTGGGCTTCAGGAGACAGGTTTGTGTGATATCAACTCCCAGATCTTTCTCTCTGTCCATTTCATGAAGGACTTCATCTCCCATTCGGTATCCTGTGTCTGGCCTTTTGTTTCCACTGCCTAGTTTCATTGCCTTACATTTACTCGGGTTGAACCTTAGTAGCCATTTGTTGGACCGTTCATTCAGTCTGTCTGGGTCATCTTGCAGCCTCATACTATCTTCCTCCATCTTAATCCTCCTCATAATTTTTTGCATCGTCAGTAAACAATGAGAGGAATGATTCTGTACCATCTGGACTTCATTTACATATATAAGAAACAGTATGGGTCCAAGGACTGAACCCTGCGGACTCCACTGGTGACGTCTTGCCAGTCTGAGACCTCACCCATCACATTGACTCACTGTCTTCTGTTACTTAGGTACTCCCTTATCCAATGGAGTACATTCNAAGTGGCGAGTGTCACCAGCGGAGTCCCACAGGGCTCAGTACTTGGACCCATCCTGTTTCTAATATATGTGAACGATCTTCCGGAGGGTATAGACTCATTCCTCTCAATGTTTGCTGATGATGCAAAAATTATGAGAAGAATCAAGACGGATGAAGATAGACAGAGACTACAGGATGACCTGGATAAACTGGAGGAATGGTCTAGAAAATGGCTGCTAAAGTTCAACTCGGGAAAGTGTAAGGTGATGAAATTAGGAGAAGGGAGCAGGAGGCTGAACACAAGGTATCATTTGGGAGGGGAAATCCTACAAGAGTCAAATAGAGAGAAAGATCTGGGGGTTGATATCACACCGAACCTGTCCCCAGAAGCCCACATCAAAAGAATATCATCAGCGGCATATGCTAGACTGGCCAACATAAGAACTGCCTTTAGAAATTTGTGTAAGGAATCTTTCAGAACCCTGTATACCACTTATGTAAGACCAATCCTGGAGTATGCAGCTCCAGCCTGGAGTCCATACCTAGTTAAACACAAGACAAAGTTAGAGAAGATTCAGCGGTATGCCACCAGGCTCGTCCCGGAACTGAGAGGATTGAGCTACGAGGAAAGGCTAAAGGAGCTGAACCTCACATCCCTGGAAAACAGAAGAGTAAGGGGAGACATGATAACCACCTACAAAATTCTCAGGGGAATTGACAGGGCGGACAAAGAGAAACTCTTCACCACGGGTGGGACACGAACAAGGGGACACAGGTGGAAACTTAGTACCCAGATGAGCCACAGAGACGTTAGAAAGAATTTTTTCAGTGTCAGAGTAGTTAATAAATGGAATGCACTAGGAAGTGATGTGGTGGAGGCTGACTCCATACACAGTTTCAAGTGTAGATATGATAGAGCCCAGTAGGCTCAGGAATCTGTACACCTGTTGATTGACAGTTGAGAGGCGGGACCAAAGAGCCAAAGCTCAACCCCCGCAAGCACAATTAGGTGAGTACAATTAGGTGAGTACAACTACCGCTATACATCACTACAGCCCCACAACTACCGCTATACACCACTACAGCCCCACAACTACCGCTATACACCACTACAGCCCACAACTACCGCTGTACACCACTACAGCCCCACAACTACCGCTATACATCACTACAGCCCCACAACTACCGCTATACATCACTACAGCCCCACAACTACCGCTATACACCACTACAGCCCCACAACTACCGCTATACACCACTACAGCCCCACAACTACCGCTATACACCACTACAGCCCCACAACTACCGCTATACCCACTACAGCCCCACAACTACCGCTATACATCACTACACCCACCACAACTACCGCTATACATCACTACACCCACCACAACTACCGCTATACATCACTACACCCACCACAACTACCGCTATACACCATTACACCCACCACAACTACCGGTAATCGCTAATGCTGTCATGATTATTCGTTGTTATAGATTCAGCTACTCGGAACAAGTTCCAAGTAGCACGGGCTATGGTGAGCCCGTAACTTACCTGGCACAGGAGCTGGGCAAGAAGCACGGGCTATGGTGAGCCCGTAACTTACCTGGCACAGGAGCTGGGCAAGAAGCACGGGCTATGGTGAGCCCGTAACTTACCTGGCACAGGAGCTGGGCAAGAAGCACGGGCTATGGTGAGCCCGTAACTTACCTGGCACAGGAGCTGGGCAAGAAGCACGGGCTATGGTGAGCCCGTAACTTACCTGGCACAGGAGCTGGGCAAGAAGCACGGGCTATGGTGAGCCTCGTGGACAGATGTCTCCCGTGTATGATTATTCGCTAAGCGATTGCTTATATAATCGGTCCACACCTCACCTCATCGTTCTCCAAGACGTTGGAAGGAATATGTTAACTGTTATTAGGGAAGATGTATTGGTTTTGTCTTAAGTGGATTAAGTTGACTTAACGCCCGTTGTCCTTAAACTAATGAGAGTTTGGAGCGAGCTAGTTTATTATTGACATGATATACTCGCTACAATACTTTATATAATGATATCTATGGCAGGTAGCTGCAGATAATGAATCCCCAATGGTGAACATTGCAATTGTAAACTATTTATTTATTTATATATATACAAGAAGATACATTGGGGGGTTAACAGAGAACATAAAGTTTAAGTTAAAATTACATTCTTGTAAAGCCACTAGCACGCATAGCGTTTCTGGCAGGTACTTAAACTAACCTCAGAGCAAATCCTTAAACTAACAGATGATTTTTTGATAATTAACAGTGAAATTGACAAAAATGTTTACAGATACTTTACAGCTTTACTTTACAGGTACAGATGATTTTATGTAGAATAATTACAGTAAAATTGAAAAAGAAAGTTTACAGGTACGTCACTGCAACAATTTTTGACACAAAAGCAGATTAGAATAATAGACAATAATAACAGTAGACAATAATGAAGAAGGATTACTAGGCACAATTAGCAACATCTCAGGGTTATACATTGGTTCATCTCAGGGGCACAATATGAGGATCATTACAAGGAATAATGCAGTACAATATGCACACAATACAACAACCATAATATCAGATGATCTAAGTTTAGAATGATAAAGAATATGGCTTAGGAACCTTAGATGGCTAGCCTTAGATGGCTTACTATGTGAACAAGTGCTAGGACATTACAACACTATATCTGTGATTGGCCTGTTATCAATGATTTCAGACCAAATGGTATGTGGTACTTTGAGCTCTGTACTTCATACACTTACAAATATTGGAAGATATTCTTATTCCCCCCCAAAAAATCAAATTCAAATTCAAATGTTTATTCAGGTAAAGTACATACATACATAGAGGTTACACAAAAATTAATATATTTATAGATAGAGCTAGTACATACAATGCCTAAAGCCACTATTACACAAAGCGTTTCGGGCAGGAAAAACATTAAAAGACTAAAACTTAATACCTGTACTAATTGAGATTAAAGTATAAAATGTGTTGAGTAAATATAAAAAAAGGGGGGAACATGGCAGAAAAAACAGGACAAATACAATTAGGTCGACAAACAGCGTTGTTTAACAAATAACAGACCAGCCTTTTTATGCAGACAAGTATAGACCCAGAACTAAACCTCTTATCCACTAGCTATGACAATCATCACTTTAATGATCAAAATTGCAGATATTATACAGCACATGATGTAAACAATGTATTACCTTTAGGTTACCTTGAGGTGCTTCCGGGGCAATCTGCACAATTATGTGCAGATTAACACATAATTACAATATCTCTGTAATCAACTTGAACGTTAGATCTCTAAGTAAACTCTTCGATGATGTTAGTGCCTTGATTGAAACTATTGACAACAAATTCTCTTTTATTATACTTACTGAAACGTGGTTAAAAGAGGATACTACTCAACTCTTTAACATGCCTAACTACTCAGCAATTCACAACTGTCGTCCAAAAATCGAATATTCTTTTTTTTTTTCCACACCTTACCCGAAACGCTATGCGTATTATAGTGGCTTTAGGTATTGTATGTACGAGCTCTATCTATAAATCCAACATTATGTTTGTAACTCATCTTCCATGTATATACTTTTACCTGGATAAACATTTGAATTTGAATTTTGTACCTAGATTTTGCTAGTGGAAGCTATATATAATAGATCAGCCTTACATTTTATGTTCTATCCTAATTCCATGTATTTTTATTTATTTATTTGTTAATTTATTTATTTGTACAAGTTCTTACATTCTTGTACAGCCACTAGCATGCATAGGGCCCTAATGTTCCCCGGAATATGACCCGCCAAATTGTTTAACAAGCAGGTACCCATTCACTGTCACTCCATAGGAGCTCCCCACACCCCAAGCACAAACCCTCCCTTGCCCCTACACAGTGCCATAGGAGCTCCCCACACCCCAAGCACAAACCCTCCCTTGCCCCTACACAGTGCCCACCTTACCACCCAAATCCTCCTTCCCCCTTACCCCGAGTACCCCCCCCCCCTCCCATCCCGTCCCCTTCGTTTTGCCCCAAGCAGGCCCAGGCAAGATCTAAGCCAAGCAGGCCCAGGCAAGATCTAAGCCAAGCAGGCCCAGGCAAGATCTAAGCCAAGCAGGCCCAGGCAAGATCTAAGCCTTCCATCCATAAACCCCTGTTAACTACTCCACAGGAGGACGAGCCCTCACCCCGAGCACTCCTTGCCCCCAACTGTGGTGGGTATATGTGGGCCTGCGGGCCGCTCCAAGCAACAGCCTGGTGGACCAAACTCTCACAAGTCAAGCCTGGCCTCGGGCCGGGCTTAGGGAGTAGAAGAACTCCCAGAACCCCATCAACCAGGTAACCCCGAGCACTCCCTCCCCTAGCTTCCACCCCTAGGATTTCTTCCTGTCCTAACCAGGCCTGGGCAAGATCTAAGCCCTCCATCCCCCACCCCACCTCCCCCCGAATCCCAGGTAACTACCCCACAGGAGGATGAGCCTACTCAAGTAGCCCTGGCCATGGAATGGCTTCCTATACCAGTAGGGAGGGTGGGTGAAAATGGATATAGGAAAGTGAGCTTCAAGGAAATGTACTCAAACATCGATGGGATTACCAATAAAGCAAGTGAACTGGCAGAAAGGGTGCAGGAAGAAAATCTAGATGTAATAGGACTCACAGAAACAAAATTGTCAGGAGTCATAACAACATTGTGTTTATCCTGGCCCAAAAGGAGAAAAATGTAAAGCAACAGAAGAATCCGTGGCTCAATCAGGGACTGAAGTGAAGCAGGGTAGGGTAGGGTAGTGAAGCAATTGAGTACAAGAACATGGAGCAACTTCAGGAATAACAGAACACTGAGAGAAGGGAGAGATACCAGAGGGCCAGAAAAGAGTACCACAGAGTAAGGACAGAAGCAGAGAGACAGTATGAAAATGACATCTCGAGTAAAGACCCAACCAAAACTGCTTCACAGCCACATCAGAAGGAAAACAGCAGTGAAGGAACAAGTGATGAAACTGAGAAAAGGGGAGAACAGATACACAGAGAATGACAAGGAAATTGAAATTGAAATAAGTTTATTGAGGTAAAATACACACAAAGGGATGAGGTAGCTCAAGCTATTCTCACCCCGTTCAGTACATCGTGTTAATACACACATAGACACACATCACAAACAATAAACATATTACTGAACATTCTGAGAGATAAACATGTATATTCCTCCTTTACACAAGTAAATGACAAGGAGGTGTGTGAAGAATTCAACAAGAGATTCCAGGTCCTCACAATAGAACAAGGAAAAGCCCCTGCACTAAATGAGGAGACGGCAAACCAAGCAACCTTGGAGGAATTTGACCTCACCAGTGATGAGGTCAAAAGGAATCATTGGAGCTGAATTTGACAAAGGCTGTTGGGCCTGACAGAATCTCATTGTGGATACTAAAAGAAGGTGCAGAAGCACTAAGTGTGCCACTCTCTATGGTGTATAACAGGTCACTGGAAACCAAAGACCTACCGGAAACTGGAAGACAGCTAATGTAGTCCCAATATACAAAAAAGTGACAGGCAAGAGGCACTGAACTACAGGCCAGTTTCTCTTACTTGTATACCATACAAGGTGATGGAGAAGATCGTGAGGAAAAGGCTCGTAGAGCATCTGGAGAGAAATAGTTTTGTAACACACCACCAGCATGTCTCCTTCTTTGTGTTCCACCCATGCTACAGAGTTTGTCTTTGTCTACCCTGCCAATTAATTCCCCTGAGAATTTTGTAGGTGGTTATCATGTCTCCCCCCTTTGTACAGTGACCACAACACAGTACCTGTAGTTGCAACATCAGGATCTGCGGGTTGGTACAAGAATTCAACCAACTACGAACCATTTAGTTTGATGAAAGGGAGCAGTAGAGCAACAGAAGTGCACTTACATCGCATCAGGCTTGGATACCCATGTGCATGGGAAATAGGCTTACAGGTTCCGGAAGATGAGAGGAAATGTCAGAACTGTGGAGAAATGCCCGACAGACCACTGGAACATTATCTAACACAGTGCACAGTTACAAATCCATTAAGGTTTCAACTTAGATTCAACAGAGAAGAAGTTGTTAAACACATATGGCAAAATCTTACTGAAGCGACCATACGAGTCATAAATACTCATACTCCAGCCAAGTAAAACAGAAACAAGCAACACTTAGTGGGCCAGCCAGAGGCTTAGGGCTCGCGCAGGAATATCCCTGAAAAAAATAGCCTCCCCTTATTCTTCTGTTTTCCAGGAACATGAGGTTTAGCTCCCTTAGCCTTTCCTCGTAGCTCACACCTCTCAGTTCCGGGACTAGTCTGGTGGCATACCTCCGAATCTTCTCTAACTTTGTCTTGTGTGTAACTAGGTATGGACTCAAGGCTGGAGCTGCATATTCCAGGATTGATCTGACATTAAGTATGTACGTTTGTATGTATGACTAACCATCCTGTGAGATGGGAATATTATATGAACTTATAGCTATTTTTTTTATCCACACTCTGTAATCTTTCATACAGAATAGGGTAGCAGCACGTTGCTGTGTACACCTAAGCTTGTTAATAAAAAAATAACAATTTTAGGGATCGAGGACATGAATGTTTAGAACTATTTTTACTTACTTCCCCATTACAATATTCAGGAGTTAAAGTTACATGTGAAGTTTTAAGGCTTGTTAGTGGATTTTTAGTATAATAAATTATATTTTTATGTTTTATATTAGTTAATATAATTGCGTTTAACAAAATAATAGTAAATATTTGTTATATTTTATATCACTGTGCCCGGTATATGAGCCGGAGACAGATATTGCCGATGTGTTGTCTGTGAAGAAAGAGCAGCGGCGGCGGACTTTACCTGCACTGCACCTACTATCAAGAAGAAGAAGAAAGACTTTACCTGCACTATTAACCTCACCGTCATATTACCTGCTCAATATGGGCGACGACTGGGCGAAGGCAGCCGAGGAACAGGAGGCAAAAGATCTGGTTGCTAAAGTACGTGTTGAAACTAGGTTTTCTTCTCAGAGTAGAGAAAACTGTAAGCGATGGCTGTGATAGCTCCGGCCAGCACTGTGGCTTTCCTCTATATATAGTGTCAAAAAAGGAAAACAAATAAAGGTCTTGCATTAGTTATTGTAAATTTTAAGGTCTGAGGTATGGCAAATTTTTTCGGTTCAGAGAATTAATAAAAGATCAGGATCTTTTGCAGATTTTATTAGAATTAGTTAATGATTGCTTCCTTAAGCATCATATTAAGGAACCAACATGGGAAAATAGTGTTTTAGATTTAGTGTTTTAACAAACAGGGATTTTTGTTTGACACTAGACAGACACAAATAAGACAAAGTTGGTAAGACACTCGCCTGGCGTTTCACGAGCGTTTTGTCCTGGGTTTGTATCCTGGCCGGGGAGGATTTACTAGGCATAAATCCTTAACTGTAGCCTCTGTTTACCAAACAGTAACATGGATACCTTGTTAAACGATTTGGCGGTTGTATTCTGGGGAACATAGGGTTAAGGTCTTGTCCGAAACACTATGCGTGCTAGTGGCTGTACAAGAATGTAAAAACTCTTGTGTACATACGGTCACTGACGCTCAAAGACCAGAAAGCAAGAATATAAAGAGCCATAATGTATTTAGATATATTTAGTAAACTCAAATTTGGCTACAATATTATGTTATTATGTTGAACTCAAATTCTGTTACAATGTACCAATTAATACTTTCACTTGTATTAGATTAAGGACCTGCCTGAAACGCTATGCATATTAGTGGCTTTGTAAGTACTGTACATATGTAGGAACACCAGAGTTCTGTATTCTATCAACCCAATGTATCAACGTGTGATCAGCATAAAACGTTCACTAGACATTGTGACATTGTAATTGCCAGAATTAGGCTAGGTTATTGATATATATGGCAGGTGGCTGCAGGTAATGAATCTCCCAATGGTGAACATTCCAATTGTAAACTGTGCAAACAAGAGCTAGGACATAGTCTACAACACTATATCTGTGATTGACCTGTTATAAGTGACTTCAAACCAAATAGTATGAGGTAGTTTGGGCTCTGTAACTACTTCATACACTTACAAATATTGGAAGATATTCTTGTGCTGTACCCAGAGTTTGCTAGTGGAAGCTAATATATCAGTCTGGCATTTCAAGTTCTCTCCTGATTTCATGTATGACTAACCGTCCTGTGAGATGGGGATATTAGATGAACTTATAGCTAGTTTTTAATCTACACTGTAATCTTTCATATAGAATATGGTAACAGCACATTTCTGTGTATACCTAAGCTTGTTAATAAGAAAAAGTGATCACAAGGAAATCAGATTTAGCATAGAGTGAAATAGATATGTAAGAAAAAATGTGTTAAGGTGCCAAGTTTCCAAAAAGCTGATTTTAATGGACTGATTTATTCTTCACAAGATATTTCTTGAGAATAGATTAACAGACCTAAACATGGGGAATAGGCTGGTCTTGAAATGTTATGTACGAGAATGTAAGAACTCTTGTATAAAAAAAGGGGAACCTAGCAATGCTGTAACAAAGGACTGCGATGTGTTTTCAAAATAACTTTATTTTTTTATTTTTGTAATATTCGTAGCAAAGCTCAGGAACATAGTATACCTTACAAATGCATTAGATTTACCTGAGGGCCACTAACACCAGTGGCCTCAACAAGGACTTGAAGCTGGCGGCTTATCAAAGGTCTCCCCCATTTGCCTTGGTAATGCTTTTCAGGTGGCTTTTAAATCCTAACAGAGTTTTGGCATTTGCAGCTTTGGCAGATCCATGGGTTTATAACCCTGGGGGTGAAAAAACATCTCCTGTTCTGAGTCCTACATTGTGACTTATTGAGTATGATCCATGGAATCAGTGACAGGTATATTATATCTGCTCTGCTAGATGTTTGGTTGTCCCAGGGTAGACCTCTTCTCGTTGGCATGGAACCAGTGACTTCATTCTTATATGGCTCCATTCTGTGATTGCAAAGCTCTCACAAGGAATACCTTTCAACTGGAATGATCAAGCTGGAGGTGCATTTACCTTTTCCTCCGGTTCACGTGTTGTCCTGGGTTCTGTCCAGTAGGTAGTTGTACTTGGGGAGGTTGATCCTTCTGGCTCCATGGTGGCTGGCCCAGCCTTGGAGTTTGGTAACTCGATATTCTCCCTTCTGAACACCTCTGGACCAATTGCGATTGAATAGGTAGTCGTGTTTTGATAAGTGATAGAATCCGCCCCCCCCCCGGCATGAAAAATCATTTTATGTACAAAAGTACATAATAATACATTATTGTTTCAGTAGTTACTTTAATCAAAACCCCACAGAATACTAGTAATACAGCAACAATAAATATGGGTACTAACCAAGTGTCCAGATACTTCTTCACATATGATCTTGGAGTGATGTATTGGTGAGTATGGTGGTATTAACTGAGGGTTGAATAGGACTATAGGTTGAACCAGAATAGGACCAATGTCATCAAGGTATCCTAGCCTCATAAATTGCTCGAAAGCTACCTTTGGTGTAGTTGATGCGTTAGGATTCGGTTTCCTTGGCACTGGGTGTAGAGGTGTCCACCCCGATAATTACGAAATGGCAGTGCGGTTCGGTGAGCGTGACGACCACAGGTACATACCTTCATAACACCTCTCGCTCTCCCTTACCACCACTCAGGGACAGTGTGTATGTGGCGGTCCTCAAAGGAACTGCTAAGGTCCCTGTGTTTCTGGTGCACATAAGGGTAAAGTGTCAACTCTTGATTACATGGGGAGGGGGGTTAGTGCTCGAGCACAGGCATAACAGGTCTTCTTGACCTGCTATGTCCAGAGACATAACGAGACATGGCTGAGTGGTCAGTGCTATGGATTCGTAGTCTTGTGGAGCAGGGACCGATTCCCGGCGATGGCGGAAACAAACGGGCAGAGTTTCTTTCACCCAGATGCTCCTGTTATCTAGCAGTAAATATTAGTAGTTAGACAGGTTAGCTGTCTAACCTGGGAGTTAGACAGCTGCTATGGGCTGCTTCCTGGGGTTGTGTAACAAAAAAAAGAGGCCTGGTCAAGGACTGGGCCATGGGGGATGCTAAGCCCCGAAATCATCTCAAGATAAAATCAAGATAACATGCTGAGTCAGAGAGAGAGAGAGAGAGAGACAAGAAGACATATCCAGGTCTTCTTGTTGGGCATGTCTTGAAGGGCATGACAATCGTCTTAAGTGATCTAAGGTGTGAGTGTGTGGCATACTACATAATTTACACTCCTAACATTATTCACTGACATCAACACCTTATTGCTAAAAATAATTGTATCCTACTCTTAATCTCGTGTAAATTGAGTCCTTCCATGTAGACTTTCCCTACCATAAGTAAAGAACAAATTTGTTTTTACTGTATTATTGCATAATGCTTAAGTGAATTACTTCTGTCCACCATTACTGTTCTCTTAACTTTTTCTTTATTCTCTTGGATTATCTTGATCTTTGTCTTTATTTGTTTCAAAGTTTTTTTTTACATACAACATTGACAAGAGTTTTTTCCGTGGCTCTCTTTGCTACCTCATCAACTACCTCATTCAACAATATTCCCACGTATGAAGGGATCCATATGAATGTTGCTTTATACCCATTTTCTGTGGGGAGCCCCTACGGCTCCCTGGAGCTTATCGGGCTGATGTATGTTATATTAGTTTTGTATGTTATATTAGTGTATATTAGTGAAGGGCCAGGTATATATTAGTGATTTTGTATATTAGTGATGTATGTTATATATTAGTACTAGTGGCTTTACAAGATTGTAATTACCATATTATATATTCTCACATTCCCAATGTACCTTCTTGTATATGAATAAATAAATAAATAAAAATAAATTAGACCAGGACATTAGCTATGGAGTTCAGACCTACCAGGGACCAGCGCCAGAACCTGGCCCCTTCAGAGAGGTTTCAGGGAGCAATGGCCCTGGAAAACCCCTTGTGGCTGGGGGTTTTCCTTATCTGCCATCGACCGGGGTTAGGCACCTAGAAAGGTAGGCATAACAAAACAAACCCCACATGGTAAGAAACTAAAACAAAAAACCGAACAGAGAGGTAGAAACTCCCTACAATCCCAAGGAAGCAAGCAAACAAGCAAACATCACACATTACTGCTGTGCCGCTCGTCCGCGCAGCCCTCCCCGTCCTTAGAAGGAGGGGGGCCCTGGACCTCACCACGCAGGCTGCCTAGCACCAGTTCGTAAGCTAATGTTAACCAGGACAGACGCTTCTCTGGCCTCAGTTTCCTAGGTGGTGTTTGCTTTCGTGGTGTTTACTGCTGTGTTTTTGTGTTGTGTGGTGGCCAGGTGTTCCTCATCAGTACCGGGGCTGCATGTGCTTAGGGTTTCCTTCCCTAAGTGCCATGTGAGTACTGCCCCTGCGTGACAGGGTTATCATCCCTGGGGCGTTCGGGAACCATACCCGTAGAGGTTCTTGCTGTTCAGCATTTGCCTCACCCTTGGGGCCAGCTGGGGCTTGGGGCCCTTGTTTGGCCCTGGGTAGGGACTGGTATTGTGCTGGTTAGGGCATCAAAGTGTTGTGCGACCTGCTACCTTCGCGGCAGCCAGTTCCTGTTGCCTCTGGGGACGGTGTACTTTTGCGGGGGTTTTCTTTTGTTTTTCTTTTAATTTGCCTGGTGGGGGGCCTGCCTAGTGTGGCTATAGTTCCACTAGTAGTGTTTGGTGGTCCTCTGCTAGGTCCTGGTGATTGTAAATGTTGCAGGGGTTTTCAGTGTTGCATCCCCCCCCTTGTTAGCTTGGGTGTTTAACCGGTTAGCAACATCTTGCCCGGGCTTCCCGTAGCAGTCAGTCTACGGGCCCTGGAAAACCCTGTTGGGGCTCGGTGGACCAATGAATGAGTCTTCCGGGTTCCATCCCATCTTGTGTGGGTTCATTGGTTGCTGGCCCCTTGAGTCTTGCGAGTTATGTTCTCTGCTTGTTTTCCAGTACTCTCCTGATGTCCTTACTGTTCAGAGTACAGGCGGCATCCGCGTTGCAAGCTCGGTTTAGGTTGTTGTAACGCGCTAGGTTGGTTTTCCACCCCGGATGCCCCGGGGCTGCCCCATTTTGGTTAGGTGCTGTTCGCCCCTTTCCCTCCCTGTTCCCGGCTCCTGACCGTCTGCGGGTTTCGGGGTTGGGGCGGGGTTTAGTTGGTGCCGAGACTTGGGCGGCTTCGGGGGCTGCCCTGTTCGGGTTGGGGACGGAGGTTTTTGAGCCTGTTCCTCCTGCCAAGGCTTCTAGGTCTTGCCAGCGGCCTATCTTTGCTGCCTTTCCCCTGGACTCTTCCTTTTCTTTAAGGCCAGAGGGCATGGAGGACGGCTCTGCCTCGGGGCCTCTGTTGCAGGTTCCCGGGGTTGTGGGGGACGCCCGCTTGCAGTTTTGGGGCTGTTTGCCCCTGCCTGGGTCTTCTGCTTCTGGGCAGGGTGTTTCGTCCCTCTAGTTTGCTTCCTTCCCACATTTGCTGGCGTATTTCGGCTCTTGCGTCGGTCATGGCTCCTTTGTTTTGGTGGCCATTTTCTTTTCTGCGGCTGACTCCCAGCTTGGCCACGGGCGGCGCTGCTGTTTGTCTACTGGCACCTGGGTGTGCGAGCTGGCGTTTTGGGCGAGTTTTCACCTCTTTTCAGGGGTTTTATCCTCCTGTTGCCGTTTCTTTGTTTTTCTGGGGTGTTCTGCCCGTCTTCTGTTCCTCTGGGAATGTTTGGGGTGTTGGTTTTTACACCGGTTTTTGCATTTTCTCTCTGTTTTGGGTCTGGGCCCTAGGGTTTGGGCTCAGTGTCCCTGTCTGTTTACACTTGCTCCCACACCTTGTCCCTCAGTTTTTGGTCTGTTTTTACCGTTTCCCTGGGGGTTCTGTCTGGGTGCTGTGCTTTGCCTTTCTGTGGTGCAATTCCGCCGGCAAATGTGGTAGTTTGGGCTTCCCTGGGTTCGATTCTGGGTTCCTTTGGGTTCTTTGGTTTTGTTCCAGAGGTTTCTTCCTCTTGGGCCCCCTTTGTGGATTCAGGGGGCTTTGTTACCTCGTGTGTGACCCAGTTCTGCCTTCTGGGGTTACGGGATCTTCCTGGCTTGCGGGCTGATCTTTTTGAGTCTTGGCATGTGTTGTGGTCATGCCCTGGCCTTGGGTTCTTGTTGTCAAGGTGGGCCTTTTGGTGCAGTTTTTGTGCTCTCTTGGTACCTTCTTCGTCTGGCCGGCGTGGTGCTCTCTGCCCACCGGTCGGCGGCTTGTCTTTTTCTTTTCTTTACTTTATTTTTCATTTTTATTTACATGTATGTATGTATGTTTTTATACATTGTGTGTGTGTTTTTATACAGTGTATGTATGTTTTTATATATTGTGTATGTATGCATGTATATATGTATACTGTATATATGTATATATGTACATGTATGTACTGTATGTGTGTACAGTATTTATATATACATACGGTATAGTTTTTCTTTTGGAAGGGGTTCCGTTCTCTTGGCTGTTGATGGGGCACTGGGGGGGGGGGGCAGGTTGCTCTGTTGGGTTTCGCTTGGTCCCACAGTTTGTGGGCATTTTTGGTTGTCTTCTGGCCTCTGGTGGCGTTGGGCGGCTTCTTCCCCTTTTGGGGGTTCGGGGCTGGCGGGGTGGGCTTCTTCTCCTGCGCTTCATCGTGTCATCTTAGTGTGGGTGTGTTTGGATGCGGTCGTTCCGCCCCATCCTTCCGAGGTTCCCGCCTGTTCTAGTGCAGACACGGGTCTTGCAGCTCTTCTGGACTTATGCAGTCTGTGCCCTGATTTCTTTGCCCTCTTCAGAAGACTGTTGTCTTCGGTCCGGCTTCTGTTGGGGCCGGGTGCCTGGATGGTGTCCCTGGACCTCTGGGTCATTTCTTGGCACGTTCCTCTCCAGGGTTCTGGGACTGGCACAGTTGGTGGTGGGGCATCAGGCTTGCCGCTCTTGTTGCCTTCCCTAGTTTGTAATTGGCACTTAGTGTATTTATGCATCTTTACCGGATCTTGGTGACCTGTCTGCGTCTGCTCAGGATTCGGTTTCTGGCCTACCTCGACGACTGGCTGGTGTGGGCTCCCAGTTTGCTCGCCAGGGGTGTGGTTCTTTCCAGATCACCGGGTTCGGATTCCTGGTGATCTGGAGGCTGTTCCATCTGGTTCTGTCCCGGGTTCGAACCTGGCTGGGTCTTGTTTAGGACTCTTGGACTTAGGACTCTTCTTGTCTTTCCCTCCAGAAGCGTTGCTGCGGCTGTGGTCCCGCCTTCGGCTGTTTGAGGGGGTCTCGGGTCACTTGGCGGTTGCTCGCGCAGTTGTGCGGGAGTCTGAACTTCGCCGTGCTGGTCTGCCCGTCAGGTCGGGTTGGCTTCGGCGTCTGTTTGGTTCCTTCGGAGACTCCCTTTCCGCCTCTCTTGCAATCGTTGGGTTCGTCCTCCGGAGATCTTGTGTTGGTGCTGCGTCACCGGCTTTCTCTTTGGGGTTTTCAGGGTTCTGTGCCCTGGCGCCTCCCCGAGCCTTTGCTCGATGTGTTTACGGACAAGTCATCTTTCGGCTGGGGCTTTGTGGCCAGTGCTCACCAGGCCGGTCAGGGATGGTGGGGTTCGTCCGTCCATCTGGCTCACAGCACGGTTTGGGAGTTCGTGGCTGTCTGGTTTGCGCTTCGGAGGGTTCGGGTCACTTGGAGCTATACCATCTGGCTCCATTCGGACTGTTCTTCGGTGGTTCATTGGCGGAACCATGGGGGATTCTCTTAGGTCGTTGACCTTTGGCGTTGGTCCCTTCGAATGACTCCTCTGCTGGATTCTCGGGGTTTGGCTAGCTGTGCGTTTCGTGTCCGGGGTGTCTAGAGACACTAGTGGTCTCTAGAGTGGAATGCTTCTGCACAATGACAGCCCCTTTCAAAGCTAGAGAAATTGCTGACCTGGAGAGTGTGCAGAGATTGTTTACTGCTAGAATCCACTCGGTAAAACATTTAAACTACTGGGACCGACTAAAGAGCCTAAATCTGTATTCTCTTGAGTGCAGGCGGGAGAGATACATAATAATTTACACATGGAAAATAGTAGAGGGGCTGGTTCCAAACCTGCACACAGAAATAACAGCACATGAGACCAGAAGGCATGGCAGGATGTGCAGAATACCCCCATTGAAAAGCAGAGGTGCAACAGGTACTCTGAGAAAGAACTATCAACATCAGAGGTCCGAGACTGTTCAACACGCTTCTGCTACACATAAGGGGCATAACTGTCCGACCACTCACAGTGTTCAAGAGAGAACTTGACAAACACCTCCAAAGGATACCTGATCAACCAGGCTGTGATTCATACGTCAGGCTGCAAGCAGCTGCGTCCAACAGCCTGGTTGACCAGTCCAGCAACCAGGAGGCCTGGTCGACGATCGGGCCGAGGGGTCGCTGAGCCCCGAAATCACCTCAAGGTAAGGTGTCCTACGTCCTGGCGGATGGCCTGTCTCTGTTCATTCCTCTGTTCACGGATTGGCCAGTCGTTGCCGACTCGTTTCGTTGGCTATGCCGGACGTACGGACTCCTGGACATGGACATCTTCGCGTCGGCGTGGTCTCGGCGTCTCCCATTCTATGTGGCGCCCTTACCCACCTGTGAGGTGTTCGCGGTGGAGGCTTTTCGGCAGGACTGGTCGAGGTGGAGTTACCCGTTCCTCTTCTCCCGGTCCAGCTGTTGCTTTGGGTTCTGGCTCGGTTGGAGTCCTTCCCAAGGAGACTAGTCCTCGTGGTCCCTTGGTGGCCGGCCCAGCTTTGTTTTCAGACGCTGCTTGATATGTGTCCGAACCCGGGGCGTTTCCCGCGGCTCCGCCTCTTTCAGCAGGTCAGACCGGTCCTGTACGTGACTGGTTCAGCCTTCTCCTCAGCTCTTCGCGTCTGCTCTTTTGACGGGTGTATCACCATCTCTATGGTGATCAGGTGGCTTCGTTGATGGTGTCCCACCTGCTAGCTTCGTCTCGGTGACAGTATGATGTTCCTGGCGTTTCTATTCGCCATTTTCTTGCTCTTTATAGGGTGTCTTCTCTTTCACATTGGGTTGTCTTGTCCTTTCTTGGGTTTTCAGGATTGTTCATTGATGTTTCTTACTGTCGCCTCATATTGTGTGGCACTGGCAGAGCCGCTCCAGCTTGTGTTCGGGGTGGACGTCACATATGTCCCGTTCTGTACGCTTTCCCCGTGTTTTGTTTCACCTCTGGCCTGCTCATGTGCCGCCTGAGCCATCCTGGTCCTTGATCAGGGTGCCCTCTTATCCTTCCTCTCCTCAGTTTGTGGTAGCCCCTTCGGTTCAAGATTGTTTTTCATAGGCCATATTTTGTTGGCATTGGCCTCTGTGGGTCAGGTCGGGGAGCTTTCAGCTCTCCTCCAGCGCAGGGGTTTCTGCTTTTTTGGTACTGGTGGTAGGTTTGTACGTTTGCAGCCTTTCTCCGCCCTTCTGGTGACAGGCGAGACGGCTGCTTTCCGGAGGGGGTCCTTGGGTTATTGATGCTTGGTTGGTTCAGCCGGGGGTGCGACATGTGTTGTCCGGTTACGGCTCTTCGCAGTTACCTGTGTGCAGTGGCTGGGGATGCGCTTTGGGTTGATCCGGTTCCCTGTGTGCCGTGGCTGGGGATGCGCTTTGGGTTGATCCGGTTCCCTGTTTCAGGGCTCAGGTCTCCCAGGTCGTCCACAGTTTTCTTAAAAGTCTAACAGCCTGCAGTCTATCCTTGTGCCGGTGCCGTTCGGACGTTTGCAGCTTTCGCTGCTGTGTTTGGTGACGTCTTGGGCTCATTTCAGGCGTGAGGATTTGGGGGTCATACAGGTTCCTGGCTGCCCGTTCTTTTGTGAGCATGTCTGCTCCTGTGTGTTCTTGTGTTGCTTTGGGTTGCAGGTTGCTGCCTGTTGTCTTGACTTCGCGTTGCAAAGTTTGGGGCGGCCACCTCCCAGGTCAGCCCTTTCTTTTCCTGGGTGTGTAGCTCCAAGGAGCCGTAGGGACTCCCCACAGAAAACCAGCGTCAACGCTGGTTTTCTGTGGGGAGAAAAATGTAATGAAAAGCCATTTTCTGGGTGAGCTCCGGAGGCTCCCTGGCAACTGTCCCTCCCACCGGTCGGGATTTTTTTCGCGTTGGTTGAAGCTTAGCTTCTGAACTAGTGCTAGGCAGCCGACGCGGTGAGGTCCAGGGAGCTCCCCCTTCCCCTCTCGGGCAGGGAGGGATGCGCGGATGAGCGGCGCGGCAGTAAAGTGTGATGTTTGCTTGTTTCCTTGGGATTGTAGGGAGTTTCTACCTCTCTGTTCGTTTTTTTGTTTTAGTTTCTTACTATGTTGGGTTTGTTTTGTTATGCCTACCTTTCTAGGTGCCTAATCCCGGTCGATGGCAGATAAGGAAAACCCCCAACCACAAGTGGGTTTTCCAGGGGCCATTGCTCCCTGAAACCTGTCTGAAGGGGTCAGGTTCTGGTGCTGGGCCCTGGTAGGTCTGAATTCCTTACCTAATGTCCTGGTCTAATATAACATACATTAGTCCGATCAGCTCCAGGGAGCCTCCGGGGCTCACCCAGAAAATGGCATTTCATTACATTCAATGCTGGTTTTTTGCTAATGTCTTAATAGTCTCTTTCCACTCAATTACAATATGTTGATGTGTTATATATTATCTGCAGGTTGAGAGCCTGAATCTTCCCAAAGTTGAAGATGAAAATATTAAGGAAAAAGCGCCCTCAAATGATGCAGAGGAAAATATTTCTCCAGCTGAGCTGTCACTCATGAGGAAGGTGATGAGAAAAGGGATTAAAGAAACTAAGAACAATGTTGAGGTCTTGCGCAAGGATCCTAAAAATCCCCTCTATTGCGTCAAGACTTTTGAAGAGCTTAACTTACGGAAGGAGCTCTTAGAGGGGATATATGAAATGGGATTTAAGCTTCCCTCAAAGATTCAAGAAGTCTCGCTTCCAACTCTTCTAGCTGAACCGTAATTATATAGTCTGGTTTTTATATATTTTTCTATTTTCAGTGTTCACTATCTTAATAGACCTTACCCGCCAAACAAACGATGACGGTACAAAGTTGTTACAACATTCGAACAAGAACACCTTTTAACAAGTTGTAACAATTATCTAATAAGTTGTAACAATTATCTAATAAGTTGTAACAATTATCTAATAAGTTGTAACAATTATCTAATAAGTTGTAACAATTATCTAATAAGTTGTAACAATTATCTAATAAGTTGTAACAATTATCTAATAAGTTGTAACAATTATCTAATAAGTTGTAACAATTATCTAATAAGTTGTAACAATATCTAATAAGTTGTAACAATTATCTAATAAGTTGTAACAATTATCTAATAATTAGTTGTAACAATTATCTAATAAGTTGTAACAACTTTCTAACATGTCATGAAACTTTCTAACAAGATGTAACAACTTTGCAACATGTAATAAGGTAATAATAGTAACCATTATGCTGTGTGCTTGCAGGGTAGATGCTCTTTATAATTTGTAATAGTACATTTTCAGCTCTATTTTTGCTTAAAGTTCAGGTGATTTAGCCGATTCATACAAATTCTGCAGGATAGAATTACTTGGATCTATGAAAAAACCTTACACCTCAAAGTACATCTGTCTTCAAAGTTGTCACCCTGATTGTGAGCCCCCAAAAATGTCATACCAAAATTTTGGCCAGGTCATTGGTTGACATTCCTTCTGGCATTCGTCAGCTTTACATTGTGATGAGAACCAGGACCAAACATAAAATACTGTTTATTTTTTTAAATTAACTATATTGAAAAGTAAAGAATATATGTGCAAAAACAAAAAGAATACCAAAATAAATAAACTGTCTATTGTCCAGTGAATTTCTTTGTTGGCCAGGTCAGTGAAGTCATCCACATATGTTTATATTGGGACCAGGAACTGAAGACTGTCTAGCTCCTATTTATTATGTGGCCTCCCATGACTGCTGGGAAATACCATTGAGCTGTTGAACCATATGGCCAACATTTATATTTAAGCACTCACATAAAATATAGATCTTCATTTGACAATGATAGCATATTTGTTGTAAAACTAATTATTGTGGGAGAGCCCCTTTGGCTCCCTGGGCTATTGGGCTAATGTGTGATACATTAGACCGGGGCATTAGCTATGGAGTTTGACCTACCAGGGACCATAGGCCAGAACCTGGCCCCTTCAGAGGTTGCAGGGAGCAATGGCCCTGGAAAACCCACCTGTGGTTGGGGTTTTCCTTTTCTGTCTTCGACCGGGGTTAGGCACCCAGAAAGGTAGGCAAAACAAAACATAACCTCCGTCATGCTGCCTTTTGGGTGAACAACACCTTTGACCCGGAGTCTTGCGAGTCGTGTTCTCTGCTTGTTCTCCAGTATTATTCTGATGATATTACTGTTAGGGTACAGGCAGCATCCGCATTGCATTCTAGGATTAGGTTGCTGCAATGCGCTAGGTTGGTTTCTCACCCAGGTGCCCCAGAGCTGCCCTGCTTTGGTTATAGGGACCCGGACCTGGGGGCGTTAGTTGCTTTGACTTTGGTTCAGTCCATGCTTCTGGCTCCCAAACGTCTGAGGGTTTCGGAGTTGGAGCAGGGTTTAATTGGTAATGAGACTCGGGCAGCTATGGGGGCTGCCCCATTCAGGTTGGGATGGAGGCATTCGAGCTGGTTATTCCTGCCGAGGCTTCTGGGTCTCACCAGCAGGCCCCCTTCTTGTCAATCTTTTCCCTGGACTCTGCCTTTTCTTTAGGAGTAGAGGGTTTGGTGGAAGACTGCTCAGACTGTCCCGACTTGGGGGATCCCAGGGCTGGGAAGGAGTCGACCTGGGGTCCTTGGGGGCCCCTTTTGACCCTGCTTGGGTGCTAGTGCCCTCCGCAGAACACTTGTTGCAGGGGTAATGGTTTTCTTACCCCCTTTCCCTGTATGAGTACGATTTGAGGTCCTTCGTGGGTTTGGTTCCAGGCCCCTTTGGGTACCTCGGTCCCGTCTTTCCGGAGGTTTTCTGCCCCTCGTATCTCCGCAAAGGAGGTTTGGAGGCTCTTCCTGCATACCTCTTGCGAGATCCGGATTCCACCTTTATTATGGATCCATTCTATTTTGAGTTCAGTTCTTCTTCCCCTTATTGGGTGCATTTGGAGGCTCTGGAGCCTAACTGGCTTGCAGACTGCCCTTTCTTTTCGTTGGGGCATTACATGGGTAGTCGGTCCTGCACACCTGAGTGACGAGAAATGTCTACCATTCTGCAGGTTTACTTGGGTAGGGAGTTTGAGTGCCTAAGAGAGAGAGAGAGAGAGAGAGAGAGAGAGAGAGAGAATGCGAGAGAGAGAATGCGAGAGAGAGAGAGTGAGTGTGAGAGTGCGAGTGAGTGTGAGAGTGCGAGAGAGTGTGAGAGTGCGAGAGAGTGTGAGAGTGCGAGAGAGTGTGAGAGTGCGAGAGAGTGTGAGAGTGCGAGAGAGTGTGAGAGTGCGAGAGAGTGTGAGAGTGCGAGAGAGTGTGAGAGTGCGAGAGAGTGTGAGAGTGCGAGAGAGTGTGAGAGTGCGAGAGAGTGTGAGAGTGCGAGAGAGTGTGAGAGTGCGAGAGAGTGTGAGAGTGCGAGAGAGTGTGAGAGTGCGAGAGAGTGTGAGAGTGCGAGAGAGTGTGAGAGTGCGAGAGAGTGTGAGAGTGCGAGAGAGTGTGAGAGTGCGAGAGAGTGTGAGAGTGCGAGAGAGTGTGAGAGTGCGAGAGAGTGTGAGAGTGCGAGAGAGTGTGAGAGTGCGAGAGAGTGTGAGAGTGCGAGAGAGTGTGAGAGTGCGAGAGAGTGTGAGAGTGCGAGAGAGTGTGAGAGTGCGAGAGAGTGTGAGAGAGTAGGTGCGAGAGAGTGCGGTGGCAGAGATGCGAGAGAGTGGGAGAGTGCGAGCAGAGAGTGCGAGAGAGTGCGAGAGAGTGAGAGAGAGTGCGAGAGAGAGTGAGGTGCG
>WNGS01001312.1:5494806-5506999 GCA_020271785.1 Procambarus virginalis | reverse complement strand
TGGTAGAGTACCACCGGCATACAGAGGTAGAATGGTAGAGTACCACTGGCATACAGGGGTAAAATGGTAGAGTACCACTGGTTATACAGGGGTAAAATGGTAGAATACCAGCCTCGTGTAGGAGGTAGAGTTGTGTGAATGACACCGTCGAGTGGAGCGGTGCCACACCGTCGAGTGGAGCGGTGCCACACCGTCGAGTGGAGCGGTGCCACACAACATCCACTGATGAAGACTTTGGCAGTGCGCCTTCCCTCCCCCCCCCCTCCCTGCCAGGGAGGAGCTGGCTGTAGAGGGGGAAGAAGGTTGGGGGAGGATGAAAGAGTATGTGGGAGGGAGGTAGGGAAGAAGGAGGGGTGTTATTGGGGAGGAGGGGGGAACGGAGAGGTATAGGAGACAGTCTGGGAGGTGTGCCAAGCATACAAGTAAAGGCGAGGGTGGAGGGAAGGTGGGGAGGGTGGAGGGAAGGTGGGGAGGGTGGAGGGAAGTTGGAGAGGGTGAAGGGAAGGTGGGGAGGGTGGAGGGAAGGTGGGGAGGGTGGAGGGAAGGTGGGGATCTTATGGTATAAAACACCGTTGCTGGAGTGTGGAGTGGCGATTTCGGCGCCATCTATGGACCTACACTCCAACTCCCAGGTATTAGATGAAATGCAGACAACGCCGTCGTGTTGATAGTGATGTGGCATCGGTGATGAAAGGCTCCTGTTTCATACGTCAGTTAGGAAGTGAGCTCGATGATGATGACCTCTGGTGGGTGCATAATGATATCAACCCCATCTAGGTTGTGAATACAATTACAACTTCAGTTTCCCGGTGGAAGAGTGTTATCCTATCGGTACCCCCCCCCCCCCCCCCGAAGTATACTGTCTGTCTAGGTAATGACATTTATGTTCACAGAAGTGACGTGAGGATACGATTGCGCTGAGGAGAGAAGTTCACCTTGGGGAGTCCAGAACTCCTGACTTGTTCCTGTGAGAGGACAAAGTGGCCGCCGTCGGTAGTAGCAGTGTGTTAGCTGCTGGACTTGTGTAGTATTGTATGGACCGACGTACCCACGATTTGGCCAAGAGGAGTTATGAGGCGACAGTTGTGTTCGTCTGCTGAGAAGTGCTGCCAGGGTGTTAGCTACCCCTGTACGAGAACCTTGTTAGCGTGTTGCTGAAACCCTCTGCCAGTGTGTTTCTGGAGAGTGGAGGTGGGGTATTGGGACACCGTGACGATACGGTGTTAGGACGGGCCCATGATGAGGGAAAGTGAACTCGCCGGGTGTTGATGAACGCTGCAGATCTATTGAGTATCCTGAGTGAAAGCGACACAGTGTAAATATGTGTAGTTATACTTCTATAGATAATATATTGGGAAGGTGTAATTGCGATTGTTATCCCCCTTTATTCTTTGCACTATTTACTTGTTCCACAGCCAGTTCTTTGAGATCTTACCATTGGGCTGGGGGGTAGCGATCAGGAAATAGAAGTTTATAAGACACGTTACAGAAGGAGCCCGAGGTTACTGGCCCAGGCTCGCACCGTAAAGGGGCCGGGCGGGGGGGGGGGAAGGTGAGGGAGTAAGAACTAAAACCATCACAACCATTTTCCCAACTACTACTACTACCACCTACAAAAGTATAATAACACCTACACTCACACAAACAACCACACCACCTCCACCACAAGACAACCTCTACAATCATCATCTCCACAACCACGTAACCCTCACAGTCACTAGGAGCACATTCATAACCACCACCAAAACAACCTTCACCACAAGCAACATCAGAACTACCATAACAATCACTATAAGAACCATCACCAACTTTTACATCCACCAGAAGAACCATCACCACAACCACAAGAACTCCCTCCATGTGGTTGGTGTGGTTCAGCTGTGGTAGAGGCGCCGGGCATGGTATATTTTGATCAAGTTTTTATAAGTTCCACACTTGGCAAGTCGGGGGGGAAACGTTGGTGGCATTAATTGTAACAGGTGTGGGGGTGCTGGCTGTGTGTTGTACTGTGCTGTGTTGTACTGTGTTGTACTGTGTTGTGTGGTACTGTGTGGCATGGTAGTGTGCTTGTACTCGCCTAGTTGTGTTTACGGGGGTTGAGCTTTGGCTCGTTGGTCCTGCCTCTTAACAGTCAATCTACTGGTGTACAGATTCCTGAGCCTATTGGGCTCTTATCATATCTACATTTGAAACTGTGTATGGAGTCGGCCTCCACCACATCACTGCCTAATGCATTCCATTTGTTAGCCACTCTGACACTGAGAAAATTATTACTAATAAAATTATTACTAATTTCTCTGTGGCTTATTGGGTACTAAGTTTCTACCTGTGTCCCCTTGTTCGCGTCCCATCCGTGCTAATGGGTTTGTCTTTGTCCACCCTGTCAATTACCTGATAATTTTGTAGGTGGTTATCATGTCTCCCCTTACTCTTCTGTTTTCCAGGGACGTGAGCTTCAGCTCCCTTAGCCTTTCCTCGTAGCTCACACCTCTGTTCCGGGACGAATCTGAAGGCATACCTCTGAATCTCTCTTAGTCTTGTGCTTAACTAGGTATGGACTCCAGGCTGGAGATGCATATTTCAAATTGGTCTAACATAGGTGGTATACAAGGTCCTAAACGATTCCTTACACTTGTCGTACAAGTACTTGTGGTAATGGTTTGGTAGTGCGCTGTAGGTTGTGTGTGTAGTGTGCTGTGTGGTAGCGTGTGGCGTGGTAGTGTGTGGCATGGTAGTGTGCTGTGTGGTAGCGTGTGGCGTGGTAGAGTGCTGTGTGGTAGCGTGTGGCGTGGTAGTGTGTGGCATGGTAGTGTGCAGTGTGGTAGCGTGTGGCGTGGTAGAGTGCTGTGTGGTAGCGTGTGGCGTGGCAGAGTGCTGGAATGCAGGCGAAAGTGAGCTTCAAAGTGATGTACACAAACATAGATGGGATTATGAATAAAATAAGTGAACTTGTAGAAAGAACACAAAAAGAAAACCCTGATGTAATAGCACTCACAGAAACAAAAATTCTCAGGCATCATAACAAATGCAGTGTTTCCACATGACTACCATACAGTAAGGAAAGAGAGGGAGGAGGAGGCGGAGGAGTGGCTCTGCTGATAAGGAAGGCATGGAGTTTCAAAGAGATGGACATTCCAGGATGTGAAGATTTCAGAGACTACATAGCAGGCTCTATGACAATGGGAGGACCAAGGATAGTAGCAGTAGTAATATATACCCCCCACCCCCTTTTAAATGACAGAAGTATGACAAGAACAACATGGCAACCATTAACATAAGAGAGAGAGCAGCTTCTATTGCCTGCAGGAAGAAATCTAAATTGTTGATCATGGGTGATTTCAACCATGGAAAGATAGACTGGGAAAATAGAGAACCACACAAAGGGACAGAAACATGAAAAGCTAAACTATTAGACGTGGTGACAAGAAACTTTCTATGCCAACATGTCAAGGGGCCCACAAGAATGAGAGGGAATGATTAACCGACCAGATTGTATCTGGTATTCACCCTGAACGAGTCAGACATAACTGAAGTCAAATCAGAAGCCACTTATCAGAAATCACTTATGCCCGTAGGCATAAGTGACCACAATGTCCTAACATTTGAGTATCTGGTGGAAGTAGGATTAATCCATCCAAGGACTGGACCAAAAAGTAAAAGGCTGGAATACCGTAGGGGAAACTATGATGAAATTAGAACAGTTCTAACAGGAATACCATGGAAGACAGAACTCCACTGAATTCTGTTAGGTGTTAGGTTATTCTATGACCAAGCAACAGGCATTAACCAAGAAGGAGAAGGATGGACAGACTGCATTTTCTTGAATGTAAGAAAGCTTTTAACACAGTACCCTATAAGAGATTGTTGCATAAGTTGTAAAAACAAGCTGGAGTAAGTGGTAGGGTGCTCCAATGGATAAGGGAGTACCTAAACAAGAGGAAGCAGAAAGTTACTGTGAGGGGTGAGACTTCACCCCGCACAGTAACTGGTGACATCTTGGCGTGATGTCACCAGCGGAGTCCTGCAGAGTTTTGTACTCGGACCTATCCTGTTTCTGATATACGTAAATGATCTTCCAGAATCATTCATTCATACACTCATCCCTCTCAATGTTTGCTGATGATGCTAAAATTATGAGATGGATTAAAACAGAGGACAGCCAGAGGCTACAGGATGACCCGGACAGATTGAAGGAATGGTCCAACAAATGGCAACTAGAGTTTAATCTCGAGCAAGTGCAAAGTGATGAAGATAGGCGTAAGGAGCAGGAGGCCAAACACACAGTACCAGATGGGAGAGGAAATCCTTCAAGAGTCAGGACGAGGGAAAGATCGGGGGGGGGGGGTTATATCACACAAGATCTGTCCCCTGAAGCCAACATCAAAGAGATAACATCAGCGGCGTATACAATTCTGGCAAACATAAGAACTGCCTTCAGAAACTTGTGTATGGAAAGGATACCTGATCAACCAGGCTGTGACTCATACGTCAGGCTGCGAGCAGCCGCGTCCAACAGCCTGGTTGATCAGTCCAGCAACCAGGAGGCCTGGTCGATGACCGGGCCGCGGGGACGATAAGCCCGGAAGCACCTCAAGGTATCCTTAAGGTATCTACCACGTATGTCAGACCAATACTGGAATATGCGGCGCCATCGTGGGCTCCACATCTAGTCAAACACAAACTAAGTTATAAAAGGTTCAGAGGTGTGCCAGAAGGCTAGTCCCCGAGCTGAAAGGAATGAGTTATGAGAAAAGATTACTGGAACCAAACCTCACGATACTCGAAGACAGAAGAGTTAGGGGAGACATGATCACTACCTACAAAATTCTCAGAGGAATTAACAGAATAGACAAATTGTTTAACATGGGTGATACGCAAACAAGGGGACACAGATGGAAACTGAGTGTCCAAATGAGCCACAGAAACGTTAGAAAGAACTTTTTTCAGTGTCAGAGTAGTTAACAGATGAAATGCATTAGGCAGTGATGTGGTGGAGGCTGACTCCATACACAGTTTCAAATGTAGATATGATAGAGCCCAGTAGGCTCAGGACTCTGTACACCTGTTGATTGACGGTTGAGAGGCGGGAGCTGAACTCCCTCACAAGGCAATTATCAGGGAGAAAGCGCTAAGCCATTATGACTGTATAGCACTGGGATAAGGATTTGGGATGGGACGGGGGAAAGGAATGGTGCCCAACCACTTGGACGGTCGGGGATGGAACGTCGACCTGCATGAAGCGAGACCGTCACTCTATCGTCCAGCTAAAGTGGTTGGGTGAACCCCCCCCCCCGCAAGCACAACTAGGTGAGTACACATAACACCGCACATATGAAACATCATACAAGATACACATAGTCAACCCGTGACAAAACCCGGGAAGGACTGACTGGGAACCAGTTCACAATTGTTCACCCTTGTTCACCCATTAGTAATTGCATGGAGGCCTGGCAGCAAACCGATTAGCGGGTATTGTTCCAGGGGAAAACTAGTAAGACTTATCAAGAGCTATGTGAAAGGAAAACCCAGCTTGCTAACAACAGTCAGAAGGCATCTACTTCTGTATCCACCTATGTAAAACAAAACAAAACAAAAAAGAGGGAGAGAGCGCGCGAGACGTAGTGCGCGCTTCACTAACTGCTCACACTAGTACAGGCGTCCTTGCTGGATGGGCCGGGTGATGTGACGTCAGATATAATTCTGAGCATTTACACCTACATTTTATCATGATTTGTGCATCATTATTGTCGGGATGGGCATAGCTGGTAGTGGGCAGGCTCCCCAGGCGGTGCTTTAAAGCTCACCTGTCTGCCTGAAAGGGGCGCAATATGAAAATATTCGTCCAGATCGAAATATATTGACAAATGTTAAACAAAGTTCACGTTATTTGGCATCAGCGTCGTGAAAATTTCATCCCAATATGTTAAAAACATGGATTTTATACGATTTTTTTATAATAAATCCGTGCGGGACAGGCCGCAACCGGTATTGATGATAATAACTTGTAGGCGATGAGTCACAATAACGTGGCTGAGGTATGTTGACCAGACTACACACTAGAAGGTGAAGGGACGACGACGTTTCGGTCCGTCCTGGACCATTCTCAAGTCGATGAGATCGATTTGAGAATGGTCCAGGACGGACCCAAACGTCGTCGTCCCTTCACTTTCTATTGCGTGGTCTGGTCAAAATAACAATAATTTCTCCTATTACTGGAACTGAGGGATAATGGAGGGATAAAGAGTTGCAAGCACCTGTCCGACGCACAAAGAAGAGTAGCAGTAAGGAGAGTCTACAAAGTGGATATGCAGCTGGTGCATCCTAGCATCGCTGAGTACTACCTGGAGAGTAAAATTTCACACTTTATAATGAGTGTGTTATTTTGTTGCATTTTATTATATATCATATAAATCCATTGCCCAATGCCAATATTTCTTATGTCCCTTTGTACCAAAATCTGTCAACTAATTTTTTTTCTCTCCTTTGTTTCTCAGCTAGTTTTGTTGTGGCTTCTACATCTTGGAGAATGTATACCGTCACTAAGCATGTGAAGTTGCAACCAAATTAGTCAACATGTAAATCAGCCACAGGTGGCAGAACTTGTGACTTTCTCTGTTTTTAATAAGGTATTTACAGATTTCAAACTCTATTCTCTTTCTCTCTTTAGGCTGTTTTGCTGAATGGGGACCAGATGAGCGCCTTATCACTTATATATGGGCAATCATGGGGACCAGATGAGCGCCTTATCACTTATATATGGGCAATCAACTTACTGAAATATATATTTATCCCTATATTTTTTTTGGGGGGGTGGGGGTATTTTTTCTTGACTTCATTTCAACACATCGGCCTATAACTTTCCCATATTCATGTACGAATACCAAGCAATATTTATTAAATCTTACAAGGAAATCTATAATGTAGAACGACCATATTTACTGTCGTGAACTTCATCTTCAATTTTCACTAAAAACCAGATTTTCAACTTTGATATCCTAAAAAATAAGTTTATGATCGATTCTCACCATTTTCACATATTATATGCAAAGTTCTTTGTTCTAAAGATTCTATTGGTATTTATTCATAAAACTCATAACTTTTGTGGTTGCAAATTTTTTTCGTCTAAATTTGGCGCATATGGAAGGCCACATTGACAATTTTGTTTAAATTAAACTATTCTGCCAAACTTAACTCAAACTACTGAAAATGATCATCATATGTCATTCTTAGACCATAATGAATGCAAGACAAATTGGTGATATTTTAATAGTTTAATAATTTGAAAATTGACATTTGTCAATTTATTAAAACTTATTTTTTGTGTTCATGTTACAATGTTGATCCATTAGGAACAGTTGGAACATTTACATTGTAGATGATGGAAAAAAAAGTATTTGAGAGAGTTTGAGCAAGTTTGTGATTTTCGGAATCCACCCCCTCCTTACCCCCCCCCCCTTAAGTCTTCCTAGCGCGCATTCTAAGAGCCGCACCCAAACTTCCCGCCCTCCCCATCAACACGCACCCACCTCAACCCCCCCCTACCGCCCCACTTAAACCCCCCTACCGCCCCACTTAAACCCCCCTACCGCCCCACTTAAACCCCCCTACCGCCCCACTTAAACCCCCCTACCGCCCCACTTAAACCCCCCCTACCGCCCCACTTAAACCCCCCCTACCGCCCCACTTAAACCCCCCTACCGCCCCACTTAAACCCCCCTACCGCCCACTTAAACCCCCCTACCGCCCACTTAAACCCCCCCTACCGCCCCACTTAAACCCCCCCTACCGCCCCACTTAAACCCCCCTACCTACCGCCCCACTTAAACCCCCCTACCGCCCACTTAAACCCCCCCTACCCCCCCCCCCACACTGAAATGCAGACAAGAATCCCATGGTTTAATCAGAGATGTAAGATAGCAAAACAACTATGTACAAGGGCGTGGAGAAACTATACGAATAACAAGACACTAGAGAGCAGAGAAAGATACCAGAGAGCCAGGAATAAATACGTCAGGGGTGAGAAGAGAAGCAGAACAACAATATGAAAATGACATAGCAAGCAAGGCAAAGACTCAACCTAAGTTGCTGCACGCCACATCCGGAGAAAAACTACAGTAAAGGAACAGGTAATGAAATTGAGGAAAGGGGGCAAATTCACTACAAACGACAATGAAGTGTGTGAAGAACTCGATAAGAAATTCCAGGAGATCTTCACAGTAGAGCAAGGAGAAATCCCAGAGATAAGAAAGGGAATATCTAACCAACACACTAGAGGAGTTTGTGATTGCTACTAAAGTTCAACCCAAGTAATTGTAAGGTGACGAAACTAGGCAGAGGAAATAGGAGGCCAGACACTGGATACCGAATGGGAGATGAAGTCCTTCACGAAACGGACAGAGAAAAATATCAAATGCCCACATCAAAAGAATAACATCGGCGGCGTATGCGAGGCTGGCTAATATCATAACTGCCTTCAGAAACCTGTGTAAGGAATCCTTCAGAACCTTGTATACCACATATGTAAGGTCAATCTTGGAGTATGCGGCCCCAGCATGGAGCCCATACCTTGTCAAGCACAAAATGAAGCTGGAAAAAGTTCAGAGGTATGTCACTAGTTATGAGGAAAGGCTGCATCAACTGCACTTCATGTCGCTTGAAGACAGAAGAACTCGGGGAGACATGATCACCACATACATAATTCTCAGGGGGAATTGACAGGGTAGACAAGGATGGATTATTTAACACTGGTGGTATACGCACAAGGGGACACAGGTGGAAGCTGAGTACCCAAATGAGCCACAGAGACATTAGAAAGAACTTTTCAGTGTCAGAATAGTTAGCAAATGGAATGCATTAGGAAATGATGTGATGGAGGCTGACTCCATACACAGTTTCAAATGTAGATATGATAGAGCTCAAGAAGCTCAGGAATCTGTACACCAGTAGATTGGCGGTTGAGAGACGGGACCAAAGAGCCAACAAAGTGATTTGTTGTAGCGCAATACAATGGCTACAGCTAAAAATCTTGAGGCTTTTGTATAAATTAAGGTTGGTATCTCAGCAAGGGTACTAGACTTAGTTTTAAGAGAAATTATTATATCTTTTACATCTGAGGAATTAGCTGGAGTAATGTAAAGACTCATGGCTAGACTGTTAATGGGCATTCCAGAAGCAATAGGGCAGCTGACCCAGGACAGGAAATGGTTGGGTATGAGTACGTGGATGGAGACTAAACACCACCTTCTGGCTGACTGCTATATGCGGCGATGGCTCCAGTACTTCCAGGTTTACTTTATCTCGGTGAAAACTATTGCTGACAAAATATGAGCAGTAACAATGACAACAGCGAGAGCCTCAACGTCAATGACAACAAATGTGCAGTCATCGGGAGTATATATGAACCCTTCATGGAAGTTAGTTAGTTTAGTTCATATATTATGCACCCCATACCCATCCCGTGGGCGGTAGTGGAAAGGGTTACAGAGGCACATAATGGGCTCAGGGACTGAACCCAACAATTCATTTAGCTAAGCAAGTTACAATCTTGATGAGCTAGTTACAAAATTCAATATAAGTCGTCACATCAACAATGGGTTCGAGATCGACCTCAAGTACAGGTTCTAAATTAAGCAAGTGACATATGTGGAGAGCTAGTGTCAAAATTTATGGAAGCCGCACGATAATGTATTATTCTTATTACTAATGCTTTTGTCCTACTATTAATGTATTTGTTGTTATCAAATACAACAAATATATTAATAGTACAACAATTAGTAATAAGAATACAGCATTATCAATAATAACATGACACCTTAGTAAATAATAATAAAGTATTAACACAAGACAAAACAAGGTATAAATACCGTAACTAGAGACTCACCTACCTATTGTTTTGACGATGTCGAAGTCGTGAAGAGAGTATTGTCTGAGGGACGCCACTCCGTTAGTGGAGGGCGAGGGCGGCTCCTTAGTCACGCCCACCTTCCGTCGGCTGCCCACACGCCCACTAGAAATCATGGCGGTGGTGGCCGACACACTCACTACCTTCACCTGTGCCACTGTGGTGCTGTTATCCACTCCTCGTTATCACACTCCTGTACAGGGCCGCCTGGGTGCCCGCCCCCCTCGGTCACTGGTGAAGGGGACCTCGAGTAACACAGCTGAGGGACCTTCTGGCAGCACAGGTGAAGGACCTTCTTGCAACACAGGTGTGGGGTCCTCAGTCAACACAGGTATGGGGTCCTCTCTCAACACAGGTGTGGGAGTTGCAGCAAGTGTCACCACCTTTTCATCAGTGAGCCGGTCGGCCGAGCGGACGGCACGCTGGACTTGTGATCCTGTGATCCCGGGCGCCGGCGAGAAACAATGGGCAGAGTTTCTTTCACCCTATGCCCCTGTTACCAAGCAGTAAATAGGTACCTGGGAGTTAGTCAGCTGTCACGGGCTGCTTCCTGGGGGTGGAGGCCTGGTCGAGGACCGGGCCGCGGGGACACTAAAGCCCCGAAATCATCTCAAGATAACCTCAAGATGTCAAGATAACCTCAAGATGTCAAGATAACCGTGCTCCACACATCACCAGCATTATTATGCCTCCCGCCTCCCTACTGTCGTAACAGCTTACAAGAAGGTCAACATTGGTGCTCTACACCACGCCTCCCACTCCACCCACTGGATGTTCCGCTCCACAGCCAGTATTTGTCACTCCACACACTGGATATACCACTCTTGGTTATTGGGCATTCTCAACATAGGCAGATTTCTTCATCAGATGAAAAGATGACCCGTGCCATGAGCCCAGCAGACAGATAGCAAGCGCACAGATGGGGCAGGAAGGGTTTAACACCACGCCACTCCTAGCACCACCGTCTCCTCACACCAGCACTCTTGTCATACACATCCAGAAGTCAGCCTCTATAGGTGCGACTTACTCTACATTTCCGTCTCACGCCTGACTGAACGCTCACTTCTGTGCGTCCGGAAAGGTCCAATAGGATATCAGCTTGGGTGAAGTCCAAAGCATCAGGGTCCTCCCCACTTTCCTCACACGAACCTGGCCATTTAAATAAGGAGATTTAAACAGTAGGCGGAGGACACGTCAGGAAGCAAGCCTCCGCCAGGCTCCCTCGGTAATGTCAACGATCTTGTACACGTACACTGATCCGTTCACCGTAGCCAAGGTTCGTGCCACACTCACCACCCGCCCGTCACGGTACCGTCATGTTCCACAAAATATTGGAAGTGGATCAGAAACGGGATTTAAAAACAGCAGACAATAGTGAGGTAGGATTAAATCTGTCCGTAGAACAGCCTAGCTCTCACCGCGGCCAGAGCCACACTGACAACGCACCAATAACTTTCTAGCTGGACTCTCGCCTCTACTCTCAGACACAACACACACATGCAACGCACGCACGCAAAGACACATGCGTGATGCAAGCTCTACTTAGGAACAAAAACATTTGATACCAATCTTTGTGGTAACGACGTTAATAATGGCATGATCAACCAAGGCGTCAACACTTAGCGTTGCCAAATGCCTCGAGAACAATGATTAACTGCGATCTATAGTATAAGGGCCCTTGCATGGTAATTGAAGGTTCGTCTGGTCTATACAACAGTAGAACACAACACCACCACCATACTCCGCCACGACAACCACTGCCGCCATACAACCCACCACCACCAACGCCACAATACCACCATCACCATAAACTGCCAGCACACAACCCCCCACACACCACCACCACAACCCCCACACACCACCACCACAACCACCACCAGCACCACAGCACCACAACCCCCACACACCACCACCAGCACCACAACCCCCACACACCACCACAACCCCACACACCACCACCAGCACCACAACCCCCACACACCAGGTGAGTACAACTAGGTGTGTACACCACCACCACTATACTGTACATCACTTCAGCCACCACAACTACCGCTATACACCACTACACCCACCACAACTACCGCTATACACCACTACAGCAACACAACTACCGCTATACACCACTACACCCCACCACAACTACCGCTATACACCACTACACCCACCACAACTACCGCTATACATCACTACAGCAACACAACTACCGCTATGCCCACTACACACCCACCACAACTACCGCTATACACCACTACAGCCCCACAACTACCGCTATACACCACTACACCACCACAA
>WNGS01001312.1:5477343-5493806 GCA_020271785.1 Procambarus virginalis | reverse complement strand
GGGCCATATCTGGCAGTATGACCAACACGGGGGGCCATATCTGGCAGTATGGCCAACAAGGAGGGCCATATCTGGCAGTATGGCCAACAGGGGGCCATATCTGGTAGTATGGCCAACAAGGGGGCCATATCTGGCAGTATGGCCAACAGGGGGGCCATATCTGGCATATGCAACAAGGGGGGCCATATCTGGTAGTATGGCCACACGGGGGGCCATATCTGGCAGTATGGCCACACGGGGGCCATATCTGGCAGTATGCCAACAAGGGGGGCCATATCTGGCAGTATGGCCAACACGGGGGGCCATATCTGGCAGTATGGCCCAAGGGGGGGCCATATCTGGTAGTATGGCCCACAAGGGGGGCCATATCTGGCAGTATGGCCAACAAGGGGGCCATATCTGGTATATGGCAACATGGGGCCATATCTGGCAGTATGGCCACAAGGGGGGCCATATCTGGCAGTATGGCCAACAAGGGGGGCCATACTGGCAATATGGCCAACAAGGGGGCCATATCTGGCAGTATGGCCAACAAGGGGGGCCATATCTGGTAGTATGGCACCAAGGGGGCCATATCTGGCAGTATGGCCAACAAGGGGGGGCCATATCTGGCAGTATGCCAACAAGGGGGCCATATCTGGTAGTATGGCCAACAAGGGGGGCCATATCTGGCAGTATGGCCAACAAGGGCCATATCTGGCAGTATGGCCAACAAGGAGGGCCATATCTGGCAGTATGGCCAACAAGGGGGCCATATCTGGCAGTATGGCCAACAAGGGGGGCCATATCTGGCAGTATGCCAACAAGGGGGCCATATCTGGCAGTATGACCAACAAGGGGGGCCATATCTGGCAGTAGGCCAACAAGGGGGCCATATCTGGCAGTATGGCCAACAAGGAGGGCCATATCTGGTAGTATGGCCAACAAGGAGGGCCATATCTGGTAGTATGACCAACAAGGGGGGCATATCTGGCAGTATGGCCAACAAGGGGGCCATATCTGGTAGTATGACCAACAAGGGGGCCATATCTGGTAGTATGGCCAACAAGGGGGGCCATATCTGGCAGTATGGCCAACAAGGGGGCCATATCTGGTAGTATGGCCAACAAGGGGGCCATATCTGGCAGTATGGCCAACAAGGAGGGCCATATCTGGCAGTATGACCAACAAGGGGGCCATATCTGGTAGTATGGCCAACAAGGGGGCCATATCTGGTAGTATGGCCAACAAGGGGGCCATATCTGGCAGTATGACCAACAAGAGGGCCATATCTGGCAGTATGACCAACAAGGGGGCCATATCTGGTAGTATGGCCAACAAGGGGGCCATATCTGGTAGTATGGCCAACAAGGGGGCCATATCTGGTAGTATGGCCAACAAGGAGGGCCATATCTGGTAGTATGGCCAACAAGGGGGCCATATCTGGCAGTATGACCAACACGGGGGGCCATATCTGGTAGTATGGCCAACAAGGGGCCATATCTGGCAGTATGGCCAACAAGGGGGGCCATATCTGGCAGTATGGCCAACACGGGGGGCCATATCTGGCAGTATGGCCAACAAGGAGGGCCATATCTGGTAGTATGACCAACACGGGGGCCATATCTGGCAGTATGGCCAACACGGGGGCCATATCTGGCAGTATGGCCAACACGGGGGGCTATATCTGGCAGTATGGCCAACAAGGGGGCCATATCTGGTAGTATGGCCAACAAGGAGGGCCATATCTTGTAGTATGGCCAACAAGGAGGCCCATATCTGGCAGTATGGCCAACCGGGGGCCATATCTGGCAGTATGGCCAACAAGGAGGGGCCATATCTGGCAGTATGGCCAACAAGGGGCCATATCTGGGAGTATGGCCAACACGGGGGCCATATCTGGCAGTATGGCCAACAAGGAGGCCATATCTGGCAGTATGACCAACAAGGGGCCATATCTGGCAGTATGGCCAACAAGGGGGCCATATCTGGCAGTATGGCCAACAAGGAGGGCCATATCTGGCAGTATGGCCAACACGGGGGGCCATATCTGGTAGTATGGCCAACAGGGGGGCCATATCTGGTAGTATGGCCAACAAGGAGGGCCATATCTGGCAGTATGACCAACAAGGGGGCCATATCTGGCAGTATGGCCAACACGGGGGGCCATATCTGGCAGTATGGCCAACACGGGGGGCATATCTGGCAGTATGGCCAACAGGGGGGCCATATCTGGCAGTATGGCCAACCGGGGCCATATCTGGCAGTATGGCCAACAAGGAGGGCCATATCTGGCAGTATGGCCAACAATGGGGCCATATCTGGTAGTATGGCCAACAAGGGGCCATATCTGGCAGTATGGCCAACAAGGGGGGCCATATCTGGCAGTATGGCCAACACGGGGGGCCATATCTGGCAGTATGGCCAACAAGGGGGCCATATCTGGCAGTATGGCCAACAAGGGGGCCATATCTGGCAGTATGGCCAACAAGGAGGGCCATATCTGGCAGTATGGCCAACAAGGGGGCCATATCTGGCAGTATGGCCAACAGGGGGGCCATATCTGGTAGTATGGCCAACAAGGGGGCCATATCTGGTAGTATGGCCAACAAGGGGGCCATATCTGGTAGTATGGCCAACAAGGGGGGCCATATCTGGTAGTATGGCCAACAAGGAGGGCCATATCTGGCAGTATGGCCAACAAGGGGCCATATCTGGCAGTATGGCCAACAGGGGGGCCATATCTGGCAGTATGGCCAACAAGGAGGGCCATATCTGGTAGTATGGCCAACAAGGGGGCCATATCTGGCAGTATGGCCAACAAGGGGGCCATATCTGGCAGTATGGCCAACAAGGAGGGCCATATCTGGCAGTATGGCCAACAAGGAGGGCCATATCTGGCAGTATGGCCAACAGGGGGGCCATATCTGGCAGTATGGCCAACAAGGAGGGCCATATCTGGCAGTATGGCCAACAAGGAGGGCCATATCTGGCAGTATGGCCAACAAGGAGGCCATATCTGGCAGTATGGCCAACAAGGGGGCCATATCTGGTAGTATGGCCAACAAGGGGGCCATATCTGGTAGTATGGCCAACAAGGAGGGCCATATCTGGTAGTATGGCCAACAAGGAGGGCCATATCTGGTAGTATGGCCAACAAGAGGGCCATATCTGGCAGTATGGCCAACAAGGGGGGCCATATCTGGCAGTATGGCCAACAAGGGGGCCATATCTGGTAGTATGGCCAACAAGGAGGCCATATCTGGTAGTATGACCAACAAGGAGGGCCATATCTGGCAGTATGACCAACAAGGGGCCATATCTGGTAGTATGGCCAACAAGGGGGCCATATCTGGCAGTATGGCCAACAAGGGGGCCATATCTGGCAGTATGACCACAAGGGGGCCATATCTGGCAGTATGACCAACAAGGAGGCCATATCTGGCAGTATGACCAACAAGGGGGCCATATCTGGCAGTATGACCAACAAGGAGGCCATATCTGGTAGTATGACCAACAAGGAGGCCATATCTGGCAGTATGACCAACAAGGAGGGCCATATCTGGCAGTATGACCAACACGGGGGGCCATATCTGGTAGTATGGCCAACAAGGGGGCCATATCTGGCAGTATGGCCAACAAGGGGGCCATATCTGGTAGTATGGCCAACACGGGGGCCATATCTGGTAGTATGACCAACAAGGGGGCCATATCTGGCAGTATGACCAACAAGGGGGCCATATCTGGCAGTATGACCAACAAGGGGGCCATATCTGGTAGTATGGCCAACAAGGGGGCCATATCTGGCAGTATGACCAACAAGGAGGGCCATATCTGGCAGTATGGCCAACAAGGAGGGCCATATCTGGCAGTATGACCAACACGGGGGGCCATATCTGGTAGTATGACCAACAAGGGGCCATATCTGGCAGTATGACCAACAAGGAGGGCCATATCTGGCAGTATGGCCAACAAGGAGGGCCATATCTGGCAGTATGACCAACAAGGGGGGCCATATCTGGTAGTATGGCCAACAAGGAGGGCCATATCTGGCAGTATGACCAACAAGGGGGCCATATCTGGTAGTATGGCCAACAAGGAGGGCCATATCTGGCAGTATGGCCAACAAGGGGGCCATATCTGGTAGTATGGCCAACAAGGAGGGCCATATCTGGCAGTATGACCAACAAGGGGGGCCATATCTGGTAGTATGGCCAACAAGGGGGGCCATATCTGGCAGTATGGCCAACAAGGAGGCCTTATCTGGCAGTATGACCAACAAGGGGGCCATATCTGGCAGTATGACCAACAAGGGGGGCCATATCTGGTAGTATGGCCAACAAGGGGGGCCATATCTGGCAGTATGACCAACAAGGGGGGCCATATCTGGCAGTATGACCAACAAGGGGGGCCATATCTGGCAGTATGACCAACAAGGGGGCCATATCTGGCAGTATGACCAACAAGGGGGGCCATATCTGGCAGTATGGCCAACAAGGAGGGCCATATCTGGCAGTATGACCCTCCAGTATGAACAAGGGGGGCCATATCTGGCAGTAAGACCAACAAGGGGGGCCATATCTGGCAGTATGGCCAACAAGGGGGGCCATATCTGGCAGTATGGCCAACAAGGGGGGCCATATCTGGTAGTATGGCCAACAATGGGGCCATATCTGGCAGTATGGCCAACAAGGAGGGCCATATCTGGCAGTATGGCCAACAAGGAGGGCCATATCTGGCAGTATGGCCAACAAGGGGGGCCATATCTGGCAGTATGGCCAACAAGGGGGGCCATATCTGGTAGTATGGCCAACAAGGAGGGCCATATCTGGCAGTATGACCAACACGGGGGGCCATATCTGGCAGTATGGCCAACAAGGAGGGCCATATCTGGCAGTATGGCCAACAAGGGGGGCCATATCTGGTAGTATGGCCAACAAGGGGGGCCATATCTGGCAGTATGGCCAACAAGGGGGGCCATATCTGGCAGTATGGCCAACAAGGGGGGCCATATCTGGTAGTATGGCCAACACGGGGGGCCATATCTGGCAGTATGGCCAACACGGGGGGCCATATCTGGCAGTATGGCCAACAAGGGGGGCCATATCTGGCAGTATGGCCAACACGGGGGGCCATATCTGGCAGTATGGCCAACAAGGGGGGGCCATATCTGGTAGTATGGCCAACAAGGGGGGCCATATCTGGCAGTATGGCCAACAAGGGGGGCCATATCTGGTAGTATGGCCAACAATGGGGCCATATCTGGCAGTATGGCCAACAAGGGGGGCCATATCTGGCAGTATGGCCAACAAGGGGGGCCATATCTGGCAATATGGCCAACAAGGGGGGCCATATCTGGCAGTATGGCCAACAAGGGGGGCCATATCTGGTAGTATGGCCAACAAGGGGGCCATATCTGGCAGTATGGCCAACAAGGGGGGCCATATCTGGCAGTATGGCCAACAAGGGGGCCATATCTGGTAGTATGGCCAACAAGGGGGGCCATATCTGGCAGTATGGCCAACAAGGAGGGCCATATCTGGCAGTATGGCCAACAAGGAGGGCCATATCTGGCAGTATGGCCAACAAGGGGCCATATCTGGCAGTATGGCCAACAAGGGGGGCCATATCTGGCAGTATGGCCAACAAGGGGGGCCATATCTGGCAGTATGACCAACAAGGGGGCCATATCTGGCAGTATGGCCAACAAGGGGGCCATATCTGGCAGTATGGCCAACAAGGAGGGCCATATCTGGTAGTATGGCCAACAAGGAGGGCCATATCTGGTAGTATGACCAACAAGGGGGGGCCATATCTGGCAGTATGGCCAACAAGGGGGCCATATCTGGTAGTATGACCAACAAGGGGGGCCATATCTGGTAGTATGGCCAACAAGGGGGGCCATATCTGGCAGTATGGCCAACAAGGGGGCCATATCTGGTAGTATGGCCAACAAGGGGGGCCATATCTGGCAGTATGGCCAACAAGGAGGGCCATATCTGGCAGTATGACCAACAAGGGGGCCATATCTGGTAGTATGGCCAACAAGGGGGCCATATCTGGTAGTATGGCCAACAAGGGGGCCATATCTGGCAGTATGACCAACAAGGAGGGCCATATCTGGCAGTATGACCAACAAGGGGGGCCATATCTGGTAGTATGGCCAACAAGGGGGCCATATCTGGTAGTATGGCCAACAAGGGGCCATATCTGGTAGTATGGCCAACAAGGAGGGCCATATCTGGTAGTATGGCCAACAAGGGGGCCATATCTGGCAGTATGACCAACACGGGGGGCATATCTGGTAGTATGGCCAACAAGGGGGGCCATATCTGGCAGTATGGCCAACAAGGGGGGGCCATATCTGGCAGTATGGCCAACACGGGGGGCCATATCTGGCAGTATGGCCAACAAGGAGGGCCATATCTGGTAGTATGACCAACACGGGGCCATATCTGGCAGTATGGCCAACACGGGGGGCCATATCTGGCAGTATGGCCAACACGGGGGGCCATATCTGGCAGTATGGCCAACAAGGAGGGCCATATCTGGTAGTATGGCCAACAAGGAGGGCCATATCTTGTAGTATGGCCAACAAGGAGGGCCATATCTGGCAGTATGGCCAACACGGGGGGCCATATCTGGCAGTATGGCCAACAAGGAGGGCCATATCTGGCAGTATGGCCAACAAGGGGGCCATATCTGGGAGTATGGCCAACACGGGGGCCATATCTGGCAGTATGGCCAACAAGGAGGGCCATATCTGGCAGTATGACCAACAAGGGGGCCATATCTGGCAGTATGGCCAACAAGGAGGGCCATATCTGGCAGTATGGCCAACAAGGAGGGCCATATCTGGCAGTATGGCCAACACGGGGGGCCATATCTGGTAGTATGGCCAACACGGGGGGCCATATCTGGTAGTATGGCCAACAAGGAGGGCCATATCTGGCAGTATGACCAACAAGGGGGCCATATCTGGCAGTATGGCCAACACGGGGGCCATATCTGGCAGTATGGCCAACACGGGGGGCCATATCTGGCAGTATGGCCAACAAGGGGGGCCATATCTGGCAGTATGGCCAACACGGGGGCCATATCTGGCAGTATGGCCAACAAGGAGGGCCATATCTGGCAGTATGGCCAACAATGGGGCCATATCTGGTAGTATGGCCAACAAGGGGGCCATATCTGGCAGTATGGCCAACAAGGGGGGCCATATCTGGCAGTATGGCCAACACGGGGGGCCATATCTGGCAGTATGGCCAACAAGGAGGGCCATATCTGGCAGTATGGCCAACAAGGGGGCCATATCTGGCAGTATGGCCAACAAGGAGGGCCATATCTGGCAGTATGGCCAACAAGGAGGGCCATATCTGGCAGTATGGCCAACAAGGGGGGCCATATCTGGTAGTATGGCCAACAAGGGGGCCATATCTGGTAGTATGGCCAACAAGGGGGCCATATCTGGTAGTATGGCCAACAAGGGGGGCCATATCTGGTAGTATGGCCAACAAGGAGGGCCATATCTGGCAGTATGGCCAACAAGGGGGCCATATCTGGCAGTATGGCCAACAAGGAGGGCCATATCTGGCAGTATGGCCAACAAGGAGGGCCATATCTGGTAGTATGGCCAACAAGGAGGGCCATATCTGGCAGTATGGCCAACAAGGGGGCCATATCTGGCAGTATGGCCAACAAGGAGGCCATATCTGGCAGTATGGCCAACAAGGAGGGCCATATCTGGCAGTATGGCCAACAAGGGGGGCCATATCTGGCAGTATGGCCAACAAGGAGGGCCATATCTGGCAGTATGGCCAACAAGGAGGGCCATATCTGGCAGTATGGCCAACAAGGAGGGCCATATCTGGCAGTATGGCCAACAAGGGGGCCATATCTGGTAGTATGGCCAGCAAGGAGGGCCATATCTGGTAGTATGGCCAACAAGGAGGGCCATATCTGGTAGTATGGCCAACAAGGAGGGCCATATCTGGTAGTATGGCCAACAAAGAGGGCCATATCTGGCAGTATGGCCAACAAGGGGGGCCATATCTGGCAGTATGGCCAACAAGGGGGGCCATATCTGGTAGTATGCCAACAAGGAGGCCATATCTGGCAGTATGACCAACAAGGAGGGCCATATCTGGCAGTATGACCAACAAGGGGGCCATATCTGGTAGTATGGCCAACAAGGGGGCCATATCTGGCAGTATGACAACAAGGAGGCCATATCTGGCAGTATGACCAACAAGGGGGCCATATCTGGCAGTATGACAACAAGGAGGCCATATCTGGCAGTATGACCAACAAGGGGGCCATATCTGGCAGTATGACCAACAAGGAGGCCATATCTGGTAGTATGACCAACAAGGAGGCCATATCTGGCAGTATGACCAACAAGGAGGGCCATATCTGGCAGTATGACCAACAGGGGGGCCATATCTGGTAGTATGGCCAACAAGGGGGCCATATCTGGCAGTATGGCCAACAAGGGGGCCATATCTGGTAGTATGGCCAACACGGGGGGCCATATCTGGTAGTATGACCAACAAGGGGGCCATATCTGGCAGTATGCCAACAAGGGGGCCATATCTGGCAGTATGACCAACAAGGGGGGCCATATCTGGTAGTATGGCCAACAAGGGGGCCATATCTGGCAGTATGACCAACAAGGAGGGCATATCTGGCAGTATGGCCAACAAGGAGGGCCATATCTGGCAGTATGACCAACACGGGGGGCCATATCTGGTAGTATGACCAACAAGGGGGCCATATCTGGCAGTATGACCAACAAGGAGGGCCATATCTGGCAGTATGGCCAACAAGGAGGGCCATATCTGGCAGTATGCCAACAAGGGGGGCCATATCTGGTAGTATGGCCAACAAGGAGGGCCATATCTGGCAGTATGACCAACAAGGGGGGCCATATCTGGTAGTATGGCCAACAAGGAGGGCCATATCTGGCAGTATGGCCAACAAGGGGGGCCATATCTGGTAGTATGGCCAACAAGGAGGGCCATATCTGGCAGTATGACCAACAAGGGGGGCCATATCTGGTAGTATGGCCAACAAGGGGGGCATATCTGGCAGTATGGCCAACAAGGAGGGCATATCTGGCAGTATGACCAACAAGGGGGGCCATATCTGGCAGTATGACCAACAAGGGGGGCCATATCTGGTAGTATGGCCAACAAGGGGGGCCATATCTGGCAGTATGACCAACAAGGGGGCCATATCTGGCAGTATGACCAACAAGGGGGCCATATCTGGCAGTATGACCAACAAGGGGGCCATATCTGGCAGTATGACCAACAGGGGGGCCATATCTGGCAGTATGGCCAACAAGGAGGGCCATATCTGGCAGTATGACCTCCAGTATGAACAAGGGGGGCCATATCTGGCAGTAAGACCAACAAGGGGGGCCATATCTGGCAGTATGGCCAACAGGGGGGCCATATCTGGCAGTATGGCCAACAAGGGGGGCCATATCTGGTAGTATGGCCAACAATGGGGCCATATCTGGCAGTATGGCCAACAAGAGGGCCATATCTGGCAGTATGGCCAAGGAGGGGCCATATCTGGCAGTATGGCCAACAAGGGGGGCCATATCTGGCAGTATGGCCAACAGGGGGGCCATATCTGGTAGTATGGCCAACAAGGGCCAAGGAGGGCCATATCTGGCAGTATGACCAACACGGGGGGCCATATCTGGCAGTATGGGCAACAAGGAGGGCCATATCTGGCAGTATGGCCAACAAGGGGGGCCATATCTGGTAGTATGGCCAACAAGGGGGGCCATATCTGGCAGTATGGCCAACAAGGGGGGCCATATCTGGCAGTATGGCCAACAAGGGGGGCCATATCTGGTAGTATGGCCAACACGGGGGCCATATCTGGCAGTATGGCCAACAAGGGGGCCATATCTGGCAGTATGGCCAACAAGGGGGCCATATCTGGCAGTATGGCCAACAAGGGGGGATATCTGGCAGTATGGCCAACAGGGGGGGCCATATCTGGTAGTATGGCCAACAAGGGGGGCATATCTGGCAGTATGGCCAACAAGGGGGCCATATCTGGTGTAGTATGGCCAACAATGGGGCCATATCTGGCAGTATGGCCAACAAGGGGGCCATATCTGGCAGTATGGCCAACAAGGGGGGCATATCTGGCATATGGCCAACAAGGGGGGCATATCTGGCAGTATGGCCAACAAGGGGGGCCATATCTGGTAGTATGGCCAACAAGGGGGCCATATCTGGCAGTATGGCCAACAAGGGGGGCCATATCTGGCAGTATGGCCAACAAGGGGGCCATATCTGGTAGTATGGCCAACAAGGGGGCCATATCTGGCAGTATGGCCAACAAGGAGGGCCATATCTGGCAGTATGGCCAACAAGGAGGGCCATATCTGGCAGTATGGCCAACAAGGGGCCATATCTGGCAGTATGGCCAACAAGGGGGGCCATATCTGGCAGTATGGCCAACAAGGGGGCCATATCTGGCAGTATGACCAACAAGGGGGCCATATCTGGCAGTATGGCCAACAAGGGGGCCATATCTGGCAGTATGGCCAACAAGGAGGGCCATATCTGGTAGTATGGCCAACAAGGAGGGCCATATCTGGTAGTATGACCAACAAGGGGGGGCCATATCTGGCAGTATGGCCAACAAGGGGCCATATCTGGTAGTATGACCAACAAGGGGGGCCATATCTGGTAGTATGGCCAACAAGGGGGCCATATCTGGCAGTATGGCCAACAAGGGGGGCCATATCTGGTAGTATGGCCAACAAGGGGGGCCATATCTGGCAGTATGGCCAACAAGGAGGGCCATATCTGGCAGTATGACCAACAAGGGGGCCATATCTGGTAGTATGGCCAACAAGGGGGCCATATCTGGTAGTATGGCCAACAAGGGGGCCATATCTGGCAGTATGACCAACAAGGAGGGCCATATCTGGCAGTATGACCAACAAGGGGGGCCATATCTGGTAGTATGGCCAACAAGGGGGCCATATCTGGTAGTATGGCCAACAAGGGGGCCATATCTGGTAGTATGGCCAACAAGGAGGGCCATATCTGGTAGTATGGCCAACAAGGGGGGCCATATCTGGCAGTATGACCAACACGGGGGGCCATATCTGGTAGTATGGCCAACAAGGGGGGCCATATCTGGCAGTATGGCCAACAAGGGGGGGCCATATCTGGCAGTATGGCCAACACGGGGGGCCATATCTGGCAGTATGGCCAACAAGGAGGGCCATATCTGGTAGTATGACCAACACGGGGGCCATATCTGGCAGTATGGCCAACACGGGGGGCCATATCTGGCAGTATGGCCAACACGGGGGGCCATATCTGGCAGTATGGCCAACAAGGAGGGCCATATCTGGTAGTATGGCCAACAAGGAGGGCCATATCTTGTAGTATGGCCAACAAGGAGGGCCATATCTGGCAGTATGGCCAACACGGGGGGCCATATCTGGCAGTATGGCCAACAAGGAGGGCCATATCTGGCAGTATGGCCAACAAGGGGGCCATATCTGGGAGTATGGCCAACACGGGGGGCCATATCTGGCAGTATGGCCAACAAGGAGGGCCATATCTGGCAGTATGACCAACAAGGGGGCCATATCTGGCAGTATGGCCAACAAGGAGGGCCATATCTGGCAGTATGGCCAACAAGGAGGGCCATATCTGGCAGTATGGCCAACACGGGGGGCCATATCTGGTAGTATGGCCAACACGGGGGGCCATATCTGGTAGTATGGCCAACTAGGAGGGCCATATCTGGCAGTATGACCAACAAGGGGGGCCATATCTGGCAGTATGGCCAACACGGGGGGCCATATCTGGCAGTATGGCCAACACGGGGGGCCATATCTGGCAGTATGGCCAACAAGGGGGGCCATATCTGGCAGTATGGCCAACACGGGGGGCCATATCTGGCAGTATGGCCAACAAGGAGGGCCATATCTGGCAGTATGGCCAACAATGGGGCCATATCTGGTAGTATGGCCAACAAGGGGGCCATATCTGGCAGTATGGCCAACAAGGGGGGGCCATATCTGGCAGTATGGCCAACACGGGGGGCCATATCTGGCAGTATGGCCAACAAGGAGGGCCATATCTGGCAGTATGGCCAACAAGGGGGCCATATCTGGCAGTATGGCCAACAAGGAGGGCCATATCTGGCAGTATGGCCAACAAGGAGGGCCATATCTGGCAGTATGGCCAACAAGGGGGGCCATATCTGGTAGTATGGCCAACAAGGGGGGCCATATCTGGTAGTATGGCCAACAAGGGGGCCATATCTGGTAGTATGGCCAACAAGGGGGGCCATATCTGGCAGTATGGCCAACAAGAGGGCCATATCTGGCAGTATGGCCAACAAGGGGGGCCACATCTGGCAGTATGGCCAACAAGGGGGGCCATATCTGGCAGTATGGCCAACAAGGGGCCAGTAGCATGTGGTATTACAAACACGGAAGTCATGGCCGCAGTATTGCCAGGACGGAAGGCATAACCTATATTTAGGGATACTCGACTCGGTGAGGGAAAAGTGAGAGATTAATATGGTAGAAGTGAGGTACCCCGGGGGTGGGGGGGGGGGGAGAGGGGGGGAGAGAGAGAGAGACGGGGGGGGGGGGGGGGAGAAGGAGAGTAATATAGAGGCAGGTGTAGGAGAGAGGTGAAGGATCACTGTAGAATGTATGAGTGTGGCACCACTATTTACTACCACTAACACGCTGGTCACCATCACACTACCGTGTCACCATCACACAGGTGGTAGAATGGTAGAGCACCACCGTCTTACAGAGGTAGAATGGTAGAGCACCACCGTCTTACAGAGGTAGAATGGTAGAGCACCACCGTCTTACAGAGGTAGAATGGTAGAGCACCACCGTCTTACAGAGGTTCCCGCCCCTTGTTAACTATTCTGCCACTAATGTAAAAGAGAAACGAAAGGAAAATAGAATGAATGAATAATGAAGTAATGAATGAGGGTTTGGGGTGAGGGAGGTAGAGAGGAGGGAGGAGTAGGTGAGAGGGAAAGTGGGAGAGAGGCAGAGGAGGAGAAGGAGTGGTAGAGGTAGAAGGGCAGATATGTAGAAGTAGAAGTAGAAAGTGCTACCACCATCCATTCTAGTTCATTACATACACTACAAGGAATGGAACTTGTCTGTACTTTAAGCTGTTAACAAATGTCATTAATGTCATCTATCATCTGTATCATAATCGTGTTCCACGTACCAACTGTAACCAGGTACAACTATGTAATGTGTCAACTGTAACCAGGTACAGCTATGTAATGAGTCAACTGTAACCAGTTACAGCTATGTAATGAGTCAACTGTAACCAGGTACAGCTATGTAATGAGTCAACTGTAACCAGGTACAGCTATGTAATGAGTCAACTGTAACCAGGTACAGCTATGTAATGAGTCAACTGTAACCAGGTACAGCTATGTAATGAGTCAACTGTAACCAGGTACAGCTATGTAATGAGTCAACTCACAGACTCTCGCCTCAACTCTCAAAGTTGTAGGGAACCAAATTAAAGACAATTTAAACAAGTTAATCAACATATATTTAAGCAATGATAAGTAGCATCATTGAAGCACTGGAACTGAAGGTTCACTCTGTCAGGACTACTATACAACGTGAGTCATTACACAAAACTTTGAGAACCATTACAGCTGTCTGCCCGCAAGATAATCACACAACACAATTGTAACCACGACTAAGTTACCTTAATGTTCAACTCACCGAAGACTGCCTAAGTTGAATAGAGAAGTGGGGGGGGGGGGGAGGATGGTCTCAAGTTGACAGGCAGCACCCCCCCCCCGTCTGGCCGACAGCCTATCTCGGTAGCTGTCTTCTGCCCTGCTCTGCTGTGCTGTCTCTCTCCTATTGCTCCCGATACAGTTCCCTGGGTATTTATTGGAAATCTAATAGCAAACTCCGCCTACAAGTAGAAAGCCCCAGGCCCTCTACCAAGCCACACCTAATGGCGGCTTGTTTGAACGACGCACCCGCCTATCAGGCTACAATTATCAGATTAGCAGATGCCAGGTCAGATCACACGACCTGATCACAGGTCGACTTGAGGTCATTAACACTTAGAGGTGTGAGTTTCTTAATTACTAGAGACCGCCAACGTGGCGCCTCTTACAATCTTGTTTGTGACTCCTGTACTATGTATATATACATACAAAACACCTTTACGGTGTTACAGTACCACTGGTATACAGGGGTAGAATGGTAGAGTACCACTGGTATACAGGGGTAGAATGGTAGAGTACCACTGGTATACAGGGGTAGAATGGTAGAGTACCACTGGTATACAGGGGTAGAATGGTAGAGTACCACCGTCATACAGGGGTAGAATGGTAGAGTACCACTGGTATACAGGGGTAGAATGGTAGAGTACCACCGGTATACAGGGGTAGAATGGTAGAGTACCACCGGTATACAGGGGTAGAATGGTAGAGTACCACCGTCATACAGGGGTAGAATGGTAGAGTACCACCGGTATACAGGGGTAGAATGGTAGAGTACCACCGGTATACAGGGGTAGAATGGTAGAGTACCACCGGTATACAGGGGTAGAATGGTAGAGTACCACTGGTATACAGGGGTAGAATGGTAGAGTACCACCGGTATACAGGGGTAGAATGGTAGAGTACCACTGGCATACAGGGGTAGAATGGTAGAGTACCACCGGTATACAGGGGTAGAATGGTAGAGTACCACCGGTATACAGGGGTAGAATGGTAGAGTACCACCGGTATACAGGGGTAGAATGGTAGAGTACCACTGGTATACAGGGGTAGAATGGTAGAGTACCACCGGTATACAGGGGTAGAATGGAAGAGTACCACCGGTATACAGGGGTAGAATGGTAGAGTACCACCGGTATACAGGGGTAGAATGGTAGAGTACCACCGGTATACAGGGGTAGAATGGTAGAGTACCACCGGTATACAGGGGTAGAATGGTAGAGTACCACTGGTATACAGGGGTAGAATAGTAGAGTACCACCGGTATACAGGGGTAGAATGGTAGAGTACCACTGGCATACAGGGGTAGAATGGTAGAGTACCACCGGTATACAGGGGTAGAATGGTAGAGTACCACCGGTATACAGGGGTAGAATGGTAGAGTACCACCGGTATACAGGGGTAGAATGGTAGAGTACCACTGGTATACAGGGGTAGAATGGTAGAGTACCACCGGTATACAGGGGTAGAATGGTAGAGTACCACTGGCATACAGGGGTAGAATGGTAGAGTACCACCGGTATACAGGGGTAGAATGGTAGAGTACCACCGGTATACAGGGGTAGAATGGTAGAGTACCACCGGTATACAGGGGTAGAATGGTAGAGTACCACTGGTATACAGGGGTAGAATGGTAGAGTACCACCGGTATACAGGGGTAGAATGGTAGAGTACCACCGGTATACAGGGGTAGAATGGAAGAGTACCACCGGTATACAGGGGTAGAATGGTAGAGTACCACCGGTATACAGGGGTAGAATGGTAGAGTACCACCGGTATACAGGGGTAGAATGGTAGAGTACCACCGGTATACAGGGGTAGAATGGTAGAGTACCACTGGTATACAGGGGTAGAATGGTAGAGTACCACCGGTATACAGGGGTAGAATGGTAGAGTACCACCGGTATACAGGGGTAGAATGGTAGAGTACCACCGGTATACAGGGGTAGAATGGAAGAGTACCACCGGTATACAGGGGTAGAATGGTAGAGTACCACTGGTATACAGGGGTAGAATGGTAGAGTACCACCGGTATACAGGGGTAGAATGGTAGAGTACCACCGGTATACAGGGTAGAATGGTAGAGTACCACTGGCATCAGGGTAGAATGGAAGAGTACCACTGGCATACAGGGTGAATGGTAGAGTACCACTGGTATACAGGGGTAGAATGGTAGAGTACCACCGGTATACAGGGGTAGAATGGTAGAGTACCACTGGCATACAGGGGTAGAATGGTAGAGTACCACTGGTATACAGGGGTAGAATGGTAGAGTACCACTGGCATACAGGGTAGAATGGTAGAGTACCACTGGTATACAGGGGTAGAATGGTAGAGTACCACTGGCATACAGGGGTAGAATGGTAGAGTACCACCGGTATACAGGGGTAGAATGGTAGAGTACCACCGGTATACAGGGGTAGAATGGTAGAGTACCACCGGTATACAGGGGTAGAATGGAGAGTACCACCGGTATACAGGGGTAGAATGGTAGAGTACCACCGGTATACAGGGGTAGAAGTAGAGTACCACCGGTATACAGGGTAGAATGGTAGAGTACCACCGGTATACAGGGGTAGAATGGTAGAGTACCACCGGTATACAGGGGTAGAATGGTAGAGTACCACTGGTATACAGGGTAGAATGGTAGAGTACCACCGGTATACAGGGGTAGAATGGTAGAGTACCACCGGTATACAGGG
>WNGS01001312.1:5381259-5443847 GCA_020271785.1 Procambarus virginalis | reverse complement strand
GCCACTCTGCCGAGACATATAAATGCAAGCACTTAGAATCTTTGTTCAATCCAATATTTTGCAACACTTTCATTAAGGGTGTAGGTTTAACAAAAAATTTGGTTTAATAACACTACCACAAGTATTGGTTTTTTTCTTCATTCAAACACTACGGTATTGTAGCAAATTTCTCCAAATAAATTATAACAATAGCTCTAATTCATTTGCTTCTTTATACAAAATAATAATACAGTATATATATATATATATATATATATATATATATATATATATATATATATATATATATATATATATATATATATATATATATATGTCGTACCTAGTAGCCAGAACGCACTTCTCAGCCTACTATGCAAGGCCCGATTTGCCTAATAAGCGAAGTTTTCATGAATTATTATATTTTCTCTAATTTTTTTCTCATGAAATGATAAAGCTACCCATTTCATTATGTATGAGGTCAATTTGTTTTATTGGAGTTAAAATTAACGTAGATATATGACCAAACCTAACCAACCCTACCTAACCTAACCTAACCTATCTTTTTAGGTTAGGTTAGGTTAGGTAGCCAAAAAAGTTAGGTTAGGTTAGGTTAGGTTAGGTAGGTTAGGTAGTCGAAAAACTATTAATTCATGAAAACTTGGCTTATTAGGCAAATCGGGCCATGCATAGTAGGCTGAGAAGTGCATTCTGGCTACTAGGTACGACATATATATATATATATATATATATATATATATATATATATATATATATATATATATATATATATATATATATATATAATGTCGTACCTAGTAGCCAGAACTCACTTTTTGGCCTACTATGCAAGGCCCGATTTGCCTAATAAGCCAAGTTTTCCTAAATTAATATATTTTCTCTAATTTTTTTCTTATGAAAAGATAAAGCTACCCATTTCATTTTGTATGAGGTCAATTTTTTTTCATTGGAGTTAAAATTAACGTAGATATACGACCGAACCTAACCAACCCTACCTAACCTAACCTAACCTATCTTTATAGGTTAGGTTAGGTTAGGTAGCCGAAAAAGTTAGGTTAGGTTAGGTAGGTTAGGTAGTCGAAAAACAATTAATTCATGAAAACTTGGCCTATTAGGCAAATCGGGCCTTGCATAGTAGGCTGACAAGTGCGTTCTGGCTACTAGGTACGACATTATATATATATATATATATATATATATATATATATATATATATATATATATATATATATATATATATATAAAATATACACACACACACCCCCATGTTTACATATACTGTATCATTGTTCACCAATCCTAGCACATAATTTGTGTTGTCACTGCTTGGGTACCCCATGGCAACAAAAGTGTTTTACTGTTTCTTCCCTACACTAACACTGTAATCACTGTTTTGCAACATAGCAGTGTGTTGCCACTGCTTAGCTATAGTTTCCCTAAATGCAGCAGTCAATTTTTTAGTTCTGGTCACAGATAAATTCCACCACCCGCTGTTCCATTAATTCAGGATCACAACACCGAACACTTGCCGAGGTCACAACTTCATCCAGCAGGACATTCAAAACATGCTCGTCTGCTACGTAGGACCAGAGGTATGTCCGTAGGAAGTGGGCATCTACTTGGACCTGCTGTAGGCCAAACCTGCTAAAAGTGCGTAAACGCACACTCTCCAGCAGTGTCTGGAAAAAGAAAGGAGATATGAATGTCCATTCTACAAATGCCGTTATATATACTGAGCAGCTGTTATCTTTATACATATACTATTGCTTTGGTACTGAATTACTAATAAAGCAAATACAAGAATTACTAATCTATTTTAGTAAAACTACCCCTTGTGAAGTCAGAACAGTAGTATTAGCAAGTTGGAGAAACTATTTAAACCTAATACAAAGGAGTAAAAGGCACAACATTAATAATTAAAGGCAACAGATATACTGTATTATGAGAAAATGTGGTATAAAGATATCAGATGGTCAAGAACAATTTAATAGAAATTTAAAAACAAATGAATATTACATGTTTATGAAATGTGATAATTACCTTAAGACTGATTTTAACAATTCCAGTTAAAATTGAGACCCTGGTAAATTCAACAGGAGCAAATATTTCAATGCGTTCTGACCAGAGTTTGTTGAGGTTAGCAACCAGGCTATTATCCAGTTGACTTGGAGTGTAGGATGACCAAGCCGAGCGACCACCAGTTCCTCCACGACAAGCATTTACACTAGCGAGTAAATTATTAATAATCATTCAAAAATTATTGTACTATACAAAGAAATCTGTCATAAGGAGAAAATGACCTTCCTGGCACGTAATGTAGAAAATATTTTATATAAAGAGATAAGATAATCCAACAGATTGCTTTCTCTCAGTTATTTAATGCACTATATATACATAGAGCCACACTTAGAAGGGTCAAGAAGATGAAACTATAACAACTAAGATCACCTGTGGAATGTGCGGCGAGATGAATCGGAAGACCTGTCTTGCCGGTTTCCTTCTTCATACAGGGCCCCAACCTGAAAGTTTATGCAGATTTCAGTTTACCCACGTTCTGGGTCACAGTACTGATGACTCTTGATAAAACTTTGTTATGCTCCTTTACAAAATCAACATTCCAATCACTTCTGTTAACATAAAACTGAATCAAGTCTAAAATCTGACCCATATAACTTAATGCACATGTATTGTATATAGATCAACCATAGCTAAAATACAATCAATCCTGGCAGAAAACTGTATTGTAATGATGATCATTTTTTCTGTCCCATTACAATTAATAACAATAATTATCTAGTTTAGTTATCCCTGTTTTCTGTGCTGACTTTGTTTTATTGTATCCTGTAGCCCCTGCCACACCATTAAATACATCACTGATTGTATGTTTGTGGCACAATCATGTCTCCCACCACTGCTTGCAAAAAGTTGACATGAAACTCCTCTACAAATGCAATATAACAATATAGATATTGGTGCATATCTCAATCCTTAAACACAATACAGTGGTACCTCGGTTTAAGAGTTTAATCCGTTCCTGGAGACAGCTCGTATTCCAAAAACTCGTATTCCGAAGCTAATTTCCCCATAATACAGTGGCACCTCGACATACAATTGCCCCTACTTATGATATTTTCGAGTTCCGATATAAATTTCATCAAAAAATGCGACTCGACATCCGATGGTGTCGTCGACATCCGATATTTGTTGGTACACGTTCGGGTCGGCCGAGCGCGTGGTTCCCGGTCACGCGGTCTGAACTGCCTCAGTTTACTACAGCTACCCGCTTAGTGACGATCATGCCTATAAGAAATTCCGCTTTTGTGGTGATTTTTTGCATTTTGAACATTAAAGTAATTATTTTCTATCGCGCCATGAGTCCCAAGAAAGTCAGTGGTAAGGCTCAACATATGAGATCCCATGTAAGAATGACCATAGAGCAGAAACAAGAGATCATTCGTAAATATGAAGACGGTGTGCGGGTCGGTGAACTGGCTAGGCAGTACAACAAATCTCAGTCAACGATATCCACCATACTGGTTAAGAAAAAGGACATTATGGGTGCTAAAGTGATGCATCATTACAGACAAATGTTAAATCGAATGGAAAAACAAATGTCTCTTGACAAATTTGTAGTGAGACAAACAAGCACTGAACCACAACCAGGTCCTAGTGGTATTCAGGCAAAACGTAGGAGAGAGTACCCCAGAGAAAACATCACTGCCTGATGTGATAATGGAAGGGGACTCCCCTTCTAAACAGTAACAACTCTCCTCCTCCCCCCTCATCACCATCTTCCATACGCCATCGAAATCCCTCCATAAAGGTAAGTGAAGTTTTGGTACTGTATTGTAGTTAGAAAAAAAACATTGTATTCAGTATAAAATGTATTTTTATGTTAATATTTTGGAGGGTGGGGAATGGATTAATTCAAATCCCTTTATTTCTTATGGGAAAATTCGCTTCGACTTCCGATATTTCGACATACAATCCGTCTCTGGGAACGGATTAGCATCGTAAATCGAGGCCCCATTGTAATGGGAAATTAATTAATCTGTTCCTGACTACCCCAAAAACCCCACTTCAAACTAAATTTTATACCTAATTCATCTAAACAAACTTACAAAACTATGTTCAAGTCATTACTTACCCTTGTTGTTGAATGCTGTAGGCATATGGAAGATGGTGAGGAGGGGGGAGGAGGAGAGGTGTTACTGTTTGGAAGGGGAGTCCCCTTCCATTATCACATCAGGCAGTGAGGACCTTTCTGGTGTGCACTCCCTGGCACGTTTTACCCGAGTACCACTTGGTCCTGGTTGTGGCTCACTGCTCGATTTTCTCACAACAAATCTGTCCATGGAAGCTTGTTTTTCCCTTCTTTGCAAGCTGTCTCTGTAGTAAGGCATCACATTGTCATTGAAAAGATTAAGGCAATGGCCTACTACAGCTTTCTCTGGGTGAGTCTTTTCAATAAAAGTTTGAATCTCTTCCCACATCTGACACACCTTAATTTCTGCAGAAGGGACATTTGCTACTGCCTCATCCTCCTCCATTGGAGAATCATCATCAGCTGGGTCGTCTTGCTGTTCCTTTTGAAGGGCTTGGAGTTCTTCGGTGGTCAGTTCTTCGTTGTGTTCTTCCACCAACTCCTCCACATCATCACCACCCAATTCCAAGCCCATTTGCCGGCCCAGAGTAACAATTTCCTCAACAATAGACGCATCATTAACAGGCTCAAACCTCTCAAAGTCTAGTTCTGTCACACATTCAGGCCACAATTTTCTCAAGCCAGAGATCAGGGTTCTTTGAGTCCCTTTTTGCCAGGCTTTGTCAATGAGTTTTAAAGAACTACAAATGTTAAAATGGTCTTTCCAGAACTCTTTGAGAGTAGGGTTTGTGGCTTCAGTCACTTCAAAACATTTCCAGAAAAGTGCCCTTTCACACAGTTTCTTAAAATTCGCTGATTTTCTGGCCCATAGGCTGAATTAGAGGAGTGGTGTTAGGAGGAAGGAACTTTATTGTGAGAAATTTACTGTATCTGTGCATCAATTCATCTTCCAATCCTGGAGGATGAGCAGGAGCATTGTCGAGGAGAAGCAGGGCCTTGAATGGCAAATGTTTCTCCTGCAGATATTTTTCTATGGCAGGGCACAGCACTTCATTCACCCACTCCGAAAAAAAAATCCTAGTCACCCATGCCTTTTTTTAGCCTTCCACATCACACACATTTGGGTTTTCTGCACTTTATACTGTTTGAAAACCCTTGGATTTTCAGAATGATACACTAGCAAGGGTTTAATTTTCAAATCGCCACTCGCATTTGAACACAGTACAAGCGTAAACCTATCTTTCATAGGCTTGTGTCCGGGCAAGGATTTTTCCTCCTTGGTAATGTATGTCCTCTTAGGCATTCTTTTCCAAAACAGTCCTGTTTCATCACAATTAAACACTTGTTGCGGTAGGTATCCCTCAGCCTCTGCAAACTCTTTAAATTCCTCAATAAATCGCCCAGCGGCTGGTTTGTCTGAGCTGGCTGCCTCCCCATGCCTTGTAACACTATGGATACCACTTCTTTTTCAAAATTTTTCAAACCAGCCCCTGCTTGCCTTAAACTGCATCACTCGTTGCAGGGGTTTTCTTTAGAAGGTCTTTGTGCAATACCTTGGCTTTCTCACAAATGATGGCCTCCGAAACACTATCATCCTTTAATTCCTTGTCATGTATCCAAATTAATAACAACTTTTCCACTTCTTCAAGTATTTGTGGTCTTTGTTTCGTCATTGTTCTTACGCTTTTTGCCACTTTAGCACTCATAATGTCCTTTTTCTTCTTAAGTATAGTGCATATTGTTGACGTGGCTTTGTTGTACTGCCTACAAAGTTCAATAACACGTGTAACATTTTCATGCTTCCGAATGATCTCTCGTTTCTCCTCTATTGTCATCCTTACATGGGCTTTCTTGCCTTGATCCTTACCACTGGGTTTATTGGGACCCATGGTGAGATATATATAATAACAACTTTTATGGTCAAATGACCAAAAATCCAACAAAACACTGAAAATCCGGGTAAGGAATTGACGTTGGATAGTCACTGGGCGCGAGGCACTGGTAAACTGAGGGGCGGAGGGGCGACGATCGCCGTACCACCACGCGCTAGGTCGGCCTGTACGCATACGCATATCAACGAACTCGTGTTCCGAGGTAACCCTCGCCTTCCAAGGCACATTTTCCGAGCAAATCCTGCTCGTATTCCGAAAAACTCGTATTCAGGGACACTCGTATTCTGAGGTACCACTATAATAAATGGAAACATTTAGCTCTGAATGTAACTTTTTGCTAAAATTCATAATGCTGGTCCTTTAAAACTTCACCAATTGAAAATTAGTACCATAGCTTGGGGGGGGGGGAGCCTATGAAATTTAGGTAAGGAAATAAAGATTCCCCAAACCATTCTAATACCTGAAGACCTGCTCTTTATTCAATAAATTTACATTCTAGTACAGTACTAACATTTTTTCTATAAACTAAAATTAATGCCCATAAAAGTCAAAGAGAAAATCAGTTTTGTCTTCCATGCTCAAATCCAACTTACCTGTGTGTCCATAGTAGTGATCTCGTCGAGGACTGTTCGCATTACTCTACGGACACTACGTGGCTCTCCACATCCCAGCCAGTCCTTCAGCTCAACACTGCGGCGCAACATCTGCATGGAGAGCAGGTTTTATACAAAATAAATACATTAAGGGGTTATCTTGAGATGATTTCGGGGCTTTTTAGTGTCCCCGCGGCCCGGTCCTCGACCAGGCCTCCACCCCCAGGAAGCAGCCCGTGATAGCTGACTAACACCCAGGTACCTATTTTACTGCTAGGTAACAGGGGCATAGGGTGAAAGAAACTCTGCCCATTGTTTCTCGCCGGCGCCTGGGATCAAACCCAAAACCACACGATCACAAGTCCAGCGTGCTGTCAGCTCAGCCGACCGGCTCGGTGAGTAGAGATGAGCCAATCCACATGCCAAACATGAAATTACTAATGTGAACCAGTTTTAAATGTATAAGATTTGTAATTTAAAAATCAGCAGATATTCTATGTGAGTATAAATTGGTGAGAACAATCACTGGTTTAATTATGAGGGAGCTTGATCTTATACTGGTACTTTTAATATACTGTATTTTATACTACCTGGATGGGGTTCTGAGCTGTTCTACTTCCTAAGCCCAGCCCATGGCCAGGTTTAACTTGTGGCTTGAGCCCAGACGCCATCTTCAACTTTTAAAGATGGCGTCTGTTTACAAGAGCCCTGAGGAAGCTGATGTGAACCCCATGTAGCCATGAGAGTTTTGAATGGAACGTGAAAAATACAAATACCCGGAGGCGCGTAGCGCACCCCAGACGTGGGCCTGCAGACGCGTTGAGCAGTTAAAGGGTTAAAAAAAAATTAAGTTAAAAAGAAATAGATAGGGAACCAGAAAATCATTGGTATGCTGGAGGGCAGCAATGTAAACAGTGCATCAAGATTTGTTCACTTCTCTCTGAGTAGAGCCGCTGTGAGGACATCCTTCAGGGACTGAACCCTCCTCCCTTTCTGGCTCGTTGTCGCTGTGAGGGGGCTTGGTGGGCAGCTGACAAGAGTGTGATGCTCCATGGGTCAGTCCTCTGTCCTTTTTGAGGCCTTATGCTCCGACTGCTGGCCTTACCAATTTTGGCCAGAACTCTTTTCCTTTTCCTTGTGTTTCGTTTTTCTCTCCCCCTCCCTCTTCTCCTTTCTAATTGTCATTTCCTGCCAACCTTTTGCCTGTTTTCATTATTCTCTTGGACTTCTTCTATTTTGACACCCGGGTGTTTGAGGAGGCATACTCTTGCACCAGTAGAACCGCAGTACCCGACGTCGAGAGCGAGGGGAATCTTTTATTGTCAATCCTCCTTTCATCACTGAACCCGATCTCGACGGACTCACGGTTCTTAAGGTGGTGTTTGTGGGGCGTATACTCACGACGCACCCCTGGGGGACTCCGGCATGATCGGCAATAGCCTCTTGTTGGGTGTCCTGCCTCTAATTGTGGCTCCATGGTGGGTGTGGGGCCACATTCGTGAATGAAAGTTTTTCCTCGTTTTCATGGCTGATAATGTTTCCCTTGTTCCTTCTCAGGCTCGTGGGGTGGGCGACCAAGCCCCCCCGAGTCGGACTGTGTTGGAAGACCAGGCCCTGTAGCCCCGACCCCCTGACTACTCTCCTCCCTCCTCTGCGGTAGGGTCGGGTTCCCAACCCCCAGTGGTGACCACCTCGTCCCCTGGCACGGCTCCATCTCTCATTGTGACTACTGTGCCTTTTACCCTCTCTCTCTCTCTCTGGGGGTTCTCAACGCCGTCCCCGCCACGGCCACACTCGCACGATCCCCTCCCATACTAATACTTACAACGCCTTGTTTGGTCCCTCTACGTGGGCTAAATACTTTTATCTCCACCATCTGGATTCTACTCCTCCTGATGATTTCTCCCTCCATAAACACCAAGTTGATTCAGTAGATGCCTCTGTTACTTTTAACTCCACCAGTTACGGTACGCGTGTCGTCGCTGCTGCTCCTCAGGATGCAGCTACTCGCTTAGCCGCTTTGTCCTGCATTGGAGAGACCCCTGTTTGGGTCTCCAAAAACGCTCGGTTAAATGCCAGTGTTGGCACTGTTCTCCTCCCACACAATGTTGCAACTGATGTTTGGGACCTCAAAGACTGCCATGAGGATATTAAACTTATCCTCGAAGCCCAAGGCCATTCTGTCCTCCAGGTGGACACATTTACTCGACCCCATCGTGGCCATCGCTGTCAGCCCCTTCGAGTTGTTAAAATCACCTTTGATAGTAGAGCTCTTCCGCCCTCTATTATTCTTGCTGGCGCCAGATGCTCCGTTCAGGAGTACATTCCCTCTCCTAGACTTTGCAATAAGTGTTGGAAGTTCGGGCACGGTGTCCTCAAATGCACAAGTACTGTGTATCTATGCCCCATGTGTGGGGACGATAGTCGTTCTAAGTCTGAGTGCACTTCTCCCCAGGCTCGCTGCCTCAATTGCAGTGAGGCCCACCCTACTTTCTCACGTTCGTGTATACACTACAAACTCGAGGAAGCCGTCCTCAACTTGAAACACAGTGATCGTCTGTCTTTTCCTTAAGCAAGACGCCAAGTTCGTCGTCTCGCCCCTTCAAAGTAGAAATAGACGAAATGTTCAAGCGGAATACTAACAGAACGAGGGGACATGGGTGGAAGCTGGAAACTCAGATGAGACACATAGATGTTTGGAAGTTTTCTTTTAGCATGAGAGTAGTTGAAACATGGAATGCACTTAAGGAGCAGGTTGTGGAAGCATAATTTTAAAACTAAATATGATAGGGAAATAGGACAGGAGTCATTGCAGTAAACAACCAATGGCTAGAAAGGCAGGATCCAAGAGTCAATGCTCGATCCTGCAGGCACAAATAGGTGAGTACACACACACACTCATAACATTAACTGGAACACTAGGTAATAATCATCATGTGTAACAAAAACAGTCTGGCATGCTTGAGAAGTTGTTCATCTTGAGAAGTTTATCATGAGCAGGTTAAACCTTGAGAGGAATGAATAAACAAAACCTGTAATGAAAACTTGCTCTTGAGAGATGTTTCCTTCAGCACACTTATCAGTTGCTCCTGCCTATCTCCCAACAATACAATAATTAAAGACTTTCACCTGACTGATGGAGGCTCCCTGTGTGTGAACATAATGGTTCAGAAGTTTTTGACCTGCCTCTCGCATGCCATCCGTGATGGTGTGAAGGTGCGTCAGGCCTGTCTTGTCCTCCAGTTGCAACTGTTCATCACAGTGACTCAGCTGGCAAGGAAGCAAATTGCAAATGATGATGGAAATATTAGTGATGAAAATATACATTTATACCTCCATTAATTAATATAATTTATATACTGTATATTCAATTGTAAAATAAGATGTTACAGAACACAATATGTTTGAAAAGCTGAAACAATCATATGCCTTCTAAAATATTACATTACATGTGCTATTTCTTATATATGGTTTTTCTGTAATCCACTCATGGTTACATTTCCCTCCAAGCTAATGCCTTTAATGATGACAAACTCTAAATCCAGTTTAAGCAAACAAATACACATAAATATAATAGTTTTCCTATAAAATTCAATTTGCAGAATTAACTTAGCTGGCAATAACACAAATACAGAATCTGTACTTATACTGCAGTGGAGGAGAAATTTTATGAAAATGAGAAATGAGGTGTAATAATAACTGTAGGAACCGCTGCTGATAATGAATGGTAATGTCATAATTAAAATAATAAATGTTGATTATGGTACAGTAAGTATATTGTGGCCATGTACAAGACTTACTAGGTAGTGGACAGTGGAAGTGTGCAGATCAAGACACATGCGAGAGAGGAGCAGCAGCAAGACTGGGTCTTTGTCCTTCTTCTGGCAGAACTGGAGCATTGTGTCTGTGATGTGCAAGAAGAAGGCCACCACAACTCCCTCTCTCACCAGCTCTCGACAAAATCGCCGACGAAACTCTGCACGCACTGCAAATGTGTGTTTGGGCTGGGTGAAAGCCTAGATGGGAACAGGGAACATGGTGTGTCAGACATTTAATTTTCCTTGACTAGATATGGCGAGTAATTCAGCGCATTTCTTTAATTATTCATACCATCGACCCTGACTACTGTACATGAATTACTTTCCTGTAAAACCACATGCTGAAGAAATTTAATTTCATATAGGAAAAAAACATATTAGAGTCCAGAAACCTAAATGAATGTGGGTGCTTGGGAGGAAACAGGAATAATTGCACAGTGCACAATCATGTTTGACAAATGAACAAGTCAGAGACTAGGCAGGAGGGGAATATTTGAGGTAAACACAAGTGGTGAGATACATTGCACATCAAAACACTTTCTCAAGACAAGTGCAATAACTTACATCTGGCCAAACCAGACCTCTTTATTTAGATAACTTATCACTTTAAAAAACATATTCAAGAATGAAGTTACAATGTATCAATCAATATACAAGTAATAATGGATCTTAAATAGCTCAAGCAGGGTAATAAAATTAATGATGCATTATTAATAAAATATTAACAAACACCATATTGTAGGATACAAAAAACACATTTATGTACATTATTTGTGTATTTTATGTAAAGATTTTAAACTACACGAAGTCTTTTGCATTCTCCAGAGTGCATTATCAAGGTCTGAGTAAATGGTTAGGATGGGACTTACATCTTAACGACTAATACGGTTGCTACCCAGAATCCAATCTTCCTATCCTTCTTGACTTCTAACAATGTCACCTCTATTTCTGACTACTGATGTTCCTGAAGGGATGTCTTCTAGGGAATTAAGATCAGGTGTCCTTTGTCATTCTGGGAATCTGATAACTGAAGTTATAAATAGTTATTCATCCAGATGCTATTCCTTGCAACACCCTTCATACACCCTTTACAAGTACTAACCCTTCTTCGCAGGGTGAGGATGCCACGTGGCATATACAGAGCAGGGGAAGATGATGGCGTGCATTTTAAAACAAGTCCCATAGTATTCGAACAATAAATGGAATTTTTACAAATTTTTAAATTTTTGATGCTGTTTGTGTCATTGGGCCTACTCCGTATTTTGGTATTATGACGTCAACACCATCATCGGGCCGCGAAAGCATTAAGTGAGACCATTACTTGAGTTTGCAACACCAGCATGGAACTCACACCTTGGGAATGTTCAGAGGTTTGTAACTAGATTAGTATCAAAAGTGATAGGAAAGGACTAAGCTATTAGGACAGGCTAAAAGAACTCGGAACTCATCCTCAGAACCTTAAGAGGAGAGAAGGAATAGAGAGAATATGGTCATTACATACAAGAACCTGAGAGGAGTAGACAAAGTGGACAAAGGAAGCTTATTTAAATTAAATAGAGGTAAGACAAGAGGACATCTGTGGAAGAAATCGAGTTGAAAAGATGTAAGGAACACTCAGTCCCTGTATGGGTGGTTGGCAAGTGGAATGTATTGAAGAGGTTGAAGCCAATTCCATCTACAACTTTAAGAAAAAATATGATAAAAACAGTAACGTTGATAGAGGTAATTAGTACAACAGGTATAAACAGCTTGGAGGCAGGGCATAATGAGCTAGATCTCACTCCCTCATAGTCATTGATAGGTAAGCACTGTATTATAATACACCATCACTGCAACCACTATGTTATAATACACCACACCATTACAATTGCTGCATCATAATACACCACAGCACAACCACCACTATATTACAATACATCACAGTACTACAGTAATGTATTATAATACACCACAGCACTACAACTGTAGTTTCATAGACAATAAACAGATCTAATTAACAAACCTGCAAAACTGTGACACGCTCCTTGATAGAGGCAGCAGTAGCAGCAACAAGACGTGTGAGGTGTTCGTTCAGTTGGCGGTGTGTTGATTCATTGCCATCCTGCGTCAAGTGTCTGGGGGCAGCCAGAGCGTGGCGTACATCACCTAGGCTGGATGCTAACCCATGTTTTAAAGAAGACAGTGATGACTCGCACCTTGCCATCCCAGCCTCGATCACAAGAATTAGAGCTGCGCTGCAAAATTAAATAAATTATTGAACATGATGCATACCTACAATTAAAAAAATGTGAGGAAATTGAATGCAGGTAATCTCCATACAATATTATTAACTCCAGTTTTCACACTTTATTATTGATTAAAATCAAAATATGCACAAAATGAGAAATATGTTGTATTGGATCTTAATAAAATTTGTTTGTAATTTGTTTAACAAGAAAATGAGTTAGAATTTTAACCATAATTATTCAGAACTAAAGCAAAACCAAGTAATCAATTTCCACTCAAGATAACAGAAAAATATATCATAAATGAGGGAGTTAGCTCAAGTATTACAATAATTACAAGTATTACTGGCTCACAAAATTTATAATATAACAAACTTACTCCCCAAAGTTTGTGTTTGGCAGGAGCTGTGTAATGGCATGAAGACGTCTGTGAAACTTATCAAGAGCAGTGGTGAGGGGAGCATAATGTGCAGTGTCAGGCTCGGCAGCAACCCGCACTCCCACAACACTAACATACTGCTCCACCAGACCTGCCACAAATTCCCGAAGTTTATCCATGGCAACACTTGATGATCGGCAACAGCATGGAATAAAACAAATACAGTACTGTATATAACCAGCATTGAATATAATGAAATGGCATTTTCTGGTTGAGCCCCGGAGGTTTCCTGGAGCTATTGGACTGATATGCAATATATTAGTCTGGGGCATCAGTTAATTGGAGTTCAGCTTTCCGGGGACCACGAGCCAGAACCTGGCCCCCTCAGAGAGGCATAGGTTCTAGAAAGGCACTACCTTTCTGGGTGCCTAACCCTAGTCGATGGCAAACATGGAATGCCCCCAATCACATTGGGGTTTCTATAAGCCACTGCTTCCAGTGTCTCTCTGAGGGAGCCAGGTTCTGGCTCGTGATACCCGGTAGGCTGAACTCCAATTGACTGATGCCCCAGACTAATATATATCACATATCAGTCTGATAGCTCCAGGGAGCTGATGTGGCTCCCCACAGAAAATTATATTTAGAAGTTAATGAAAACTACACTAATATCTACAACACTAGCACTAACATTACAGTACCTATACAAATGAAGAAGGTAAAAGAAGTAATTGGCTCTTATTATATACAGTATTTGACTGGGAAATCAAAATTAGCAATGTAAGTAATTTTCACTATATCTTGAGATGATTTCGGGGCTTTAGTGTCCCCGCGGCCCGGTCCTCGACCAGGCCTCCACCCCCAGGAAGCAGCCCGTGACAGCTGTCTAACACCCAGGTACCTATTTTACTGCTAGGTAACAGGGGCATAGGGTGAAAGAAACTCTGCCCATTGTTTCTAGCCGGCGCCTGGGATCGAACCCAGGACCACAGGATCACAAGTCCAGTGTGCTGTCCGCTCGGCTGACCGGCTCCTAACAAGTTGCACTAAAGTGCAACTTGAGTATTACTTTAACCATGATAAGAGTATAAAATCAAACATTAAGGAAAATTCTCACCTTCCTCCCTCTTCTGGCCTTCTGAGAAACATCTCCTTGTATGATGAGATTACCAGCCACAAGTTCCCAACAAAGGTTTCATGGCACACATCTACAAACTCCAGGATATCCTGTTACAGAATAATATTAAAGAGTGATTCCTTTCTTCCCTCAATATTCACTTAACATATCAATGAGCTCTTTTCACAAATTGTCAGCAAAAAAAAAAAAAAAAAAAAAAAAAAAAAAAAAAAAAATTGTGCATAACACTGACACTTCAGGCAATCACAGCAATTTAGGTCTGGAACTGTATACACGTTCATTATGAAATGAGCTTTCACAAGGTCACATGGTGGAACCATTCTAAATACAGTGATATCCAAACATTAAGTGACTGGTACCAGTGCTTCTATATCTGCATGCTTCCTGGATTTCTATAAAGTATTCAATTGCATTAGCTACATCATTGGCAGGATTCATGTTATATATCTGATCATATGATTCCCTGATAATTCTGAATCAGTGGTTAAAAACTTGAAACATGTTCAAAAAAAAAAAGTGTTGAATGTAATGAAATGACATTTTCTGGGCGAGACCCTGAGGCTCCCCAGAGCTATCTGGGCTGTTAGGAATGTATTAGACCCTGGCATCAGTCAAAGCGAATGGAGTTCTAGTCCTACTGGGGACCACGAGCCAGAACCTGGCTCCCCTCAGAGAGCCACGAGAAGCAATAGCCTATAGAAACCCCAGTGTGGTTGGAAGCATCCTATGTCTGCCATCGTTAAAATATTGCTACTGAAAGCCGAAGTGTGGGACAGAACTCCCCCCAAATTAAAAAAAAAAGCAAACAAGCATGACGTCACAACTGTCACCGCGCTGCTGTCTGCACAACTCCCCCCCTCCCCGGGAGGGGAAAGGGGGAGCCCAGACCACCGTGCCGGCTATCCACACTGTCACTTCTGAGGCTGGATGTCAAAAAACCCGCAAAAAACTGCCGACCGGATGGAGTTAGGGTTGCCAAGGAGCTTCCAGTTCTCACCCAGAAAATGGCATTTCATTACATTCAACGCTGGTTTTCTGGGGGAAGCCCCTTTGGCTCCCCGAAACTACTTAACCAAACACAAAAACAAGAGGGACTTATCCAGGAGGCAGTCGCCACTCGCTCCTCAACTCGAAGTCGAGGCAACTGGCTGCAACCGTCAACCCAATGCGACACATGCCCGACTAGGGCCAGGGACACTGACCGGGTAGCGTGCGGCCAGTACCCTGTTCGAGCTCCAAAAAAACCCTGTGACGAACGTCAGCCCAGGACATGTTACCAAAGACGGCAGCCAAAGCAGCAAACTTATGAAAGTCATGGGCACAAGGATAGATCGCAGGCTGGCTGGAGAGAATAACTCTGCAGACGACCTGGGAGACCCGAACTCTGGAACAGGGAAGAAGGCAAACCGGGTCAACTCAAAGTGCATCCCCAGCCACCGAGACCGTGGCACGCAGGTAACGGCAAAGAGCCACAATCAGGCACAACACATGATGCATCCCCAGCCGAACCAACCAAGCATCAACAACCCAAGGACCTCTCTGGAAAGCAACAGTTGCATTCTTCGCCAGAAAAGGAGACGGCTGAAAACTAACAAACCTACCATTAGGACCAAAAGAGTAGAAACCTCTGCGCAGGAAGCAATGACTCGTAGATAGAGTTTAGCTTTTGTGGTTGTTAATGCAAATGTTTCTCTTATTTAAAATACCTGTTTGTTTTATTTGTGTTAATTTTTATGTTTCATTTGTGTTTGAGATTATGTATTATTAAATGAGTATGATCCTGTGTGTAAAAGTTATCCCACACGTTTTCGTGAGAGGAGCGTCCCTGCACTCCATGTGGGAGAGAGGGCTGAGATACCTCACACACACAAGTTGTGTGGTGTGTGCTCATGAGGTACTCGCCTCACAGTGTGAGGTTATTGACCTCCATTTATATCCAAGTGAAGAGAACTGTATTCGTTAATTTGGTGAGTGAGTTTTTCCTTTTGTATTATCCCTTTTCCTGTGTTTAAATAAATGTAATGCATGCACTTTGGTTGTTTCTCGAATCCCACCAATGAAAAAATATGGTATGGGTCCCACGTGGACATTCTTGTATTTGAAGTGTGTATAAACGCCCATTGGTTCTACATTCCTAGTTTAACCCTTTAACTGCGCAACGCGCCTGCAGGCCCATGTCTGGGGTGCACTACGTGCCTCCGGGTATTTGTATTTTTCACGTTCCATTCAAAACTCCCGCGGCTACATGGGGTTCACATCAGCTTCCTCAGGGCTCTTGTAAACAGGCGCTATCTTTAAAAAAAAATCGTGGTCCACGTTACCGGGTGTGAGAGCCTCAGTAGTGAGTGAGCAACTAAGGCTGGCGCACGCAGCATGAGCTCACAGCACTGCGTTCAGCTTGTGACCACAGCATCGCCTAATAGTGTCAAAATAATAAATAAATAAATAAATAAATAATATATATAACTTGTATTATTTAGCCATGATAGTATTACAGAAGAGCCTGAGTGTGATAATGACTGTGTACAATGTTCAAATATTAGTGATTCAATGCTGTTCACGATGTTCATAGCACTAGACACAGCACCACAGCATTATTTCATCCATCTAGGAATCTTCAAATGACTTCTTAGGTTCCTTTACAAAATAAACTTGTGGTCAATTATGTATTTACAGGATTTAGTGACCAGTATTGTGATAACAGCAGGATTGTGGTGATAATAAGCACTGTGCGTAGTATTGTGGGAGGAGGAATTGTGGTGAGGGAGCGAGGGAGAGAATCTAGGTAGCCTCACTGGGTGGCAGCCACTCTTGTTTTGCTCATCATACTAGCTTAGTGGTTCACTATGGTGAACACATATGTACATGGGTATATACAATGTGTGTGTATATAGTGCAGTAACAGCAACAGGAGTATGTTGGGAGGAGCTATTTTGGTGAGGGAGGTGACGTAATCGTAGCGTCATCTGCTGGCTGCTGTGTGATTTCTCATGCAGTGTATGGTGGCTACTATAAAGTTTGACAATACCGGCTTACTTACATAGTTCTGGTGAATAAAACATGTAGATAGGTACTGTATACATAGCATGTGTAAATAGTGTAATACAAACAATAACAGTATGGTGGGAGGAGCAATGTTGGCAAGTAAGATGTTGGAGGAGTGAGGGAGAGACTGGATGTTGGAGGAGTGAGGGTGTGGCAGCTGACACTCGCAGAGTTCTGAGTGTGTTCATGGTGAATGTGTATAGTGTGTCATAGTGTATAGTGTGTAAAAAGACTGTATATATACATAAATTAGCATAATACAATGCAAATATGTGCCGGTACATGTGTCATGCACGTAACACAGTGTCTTCGGACAGTATGGATGTTCTTCTGCATAATATAGTGTACGTGTTCATTATACATAGGATTGGCACATGAAAGCATATAAACTGTGTTTGGAACTGTGCACAGAAAATGAAGAAAAATATATTCGCGGCAACTTGCGCATCCTGCCCCGAGCGCCCTACCAGCCCCGGGAATGATGGAATGGCGACCAGGGAATGAGGACATCACGCACGAACTTACAGACCCCATAGCAGCTAAAGTACTTACAATTTTGACCTTCTGTTACTATACCCTTACTCAGGGAAGGGTTTTTGACACTTTAAAAACAGAAAAGAATTTTTTCAAGAGATTTTATTTCCTGCGCACTGGGGGGTGTCATATTTGGAGGCCGCGCAGTTAAGGGGTTAAAGTAATGTACCTATACAGTATTGTAAATAAGAAAGTAAGAACGGGTTTCATGAGTTTGTACTCTAGGGTGCGGCTTTCAAGCTTCGTGACCTTACAAGGAGGAGAGCATGAAGCTCTCCAACCCGACCCCCAGAGGCCAATGCCCACGGGAAAAGAGCCTTTGCAAAGCCTGTTGCATTGTGGCCCCTTCGAACAGAAGGGGCACAACAGTAGAGAGTAGTGTAGAGATAAAGAGAGCACCTGGTCCAATGACCAGGACGACGACAGTAATTAGCATAAGATGACGGTCCTGAAACAACCAAGACAGGAAGGACAAGATAACCCAATCCGAAACAGAAGAAAACCTACAAAGGGGCAAGAAATGACAAAAGGACCACTAGGAAACTTCATACTGCCGCCGAAACGAGACACCCAGGTGGGACACTATCAAAGAAGCCACCTGCTCACCATACAACCATACAAATGGTGATAAACCCACGTCAGAAAGACCAGAAGCGAAGACTGGAGGAAAAGATCGAACCAGCCATGTAGCGAACTGGCTCTTTGCCTCTCCTGGATTTTGTATAATTCTTGTAACTTTAGGCAAAGGCGAGACCGCAGCCGCAGCAGAGCTGCTGGAGGGAGAGACAAGGAAGTGGTCCGAGAGTCCCACACTAAACCCAGCCAAGACCGAACCTGAAAGTGACCCAGATGAAACTTCCTCCAGTTCACCAGGAACCCGAACCCAGCGAGCCGGGAAAGAACCAAATCTCTGGCAAGCAGAGACACAGACTGGCTGGGTGCCCACACCAGCCAGTCATCAAGGTAGGCCGGGTAAGGTGTGTGAAAATGCGAGGTGCCAGATTCAAGCTGAATGGAAGATAACGAAAGCGGTAAGCCTGATTCCCAACAAAACCTAGCCAGTCCCTGAACCCCGGATGAATCTGGATGTGCCATTACACGTCCCGCAGATCCATGGACACCATCCAAGCACCCGGTTACAAAAGAAGACGAACCTGGGATAGAGTAGTCAGCTGAACGGAGGGGGCAATAGACCCAAAGGTTCAGATCAGACAAGTCCAGAATGAGCCGCAGGTCCGTGCAGTCCCATTTCAGAACCAGAAACAGGCAGGAAACCCACCAGAGAGACGAAGTTGTTTCGACCACGCCCAAGTGAACCCACTCCAAGACGACTTGACTGAGCGCAGGAGAAGAGGCTTGCCCCGCCAGCCCCGAACCCCCCAAAGGAGGGGCCACCCAATGCAGGCCACAAGAAACGACCCTAAATGCCCACAAATCATGGGACCATGGAAACAGCGCGAGCCTCCCCTCCCCCCATCGCTTTATCAATGGGACGAACCGCGAAAGGGCCGACACCCTTTCGAGAAGCTGACCGACGAAGAGAGCGATCACCTCGCTGACTAGACGTCGCCGGCTCTGAAGGCTGTGCCGGCTCAGAAACTGGCACCACTGGCCCACCATAACAGGAGGAACCCCAAGCCCTGGCACGACCCTTCTGGGAAGAACCCCCCACGGCCCCCATGAAGAACCAATAAATCCGACATGGGACGACAACTAGAAGAAATCGCTAGCAGATACTGCACCACCGCAGACTCTGCAAACAGCAAAGGACAAAAAGGCGAGGAAAACCTAAGAGCCAGGGCCCATGCAGATTCCAAGGAATGAGCGAGTACTGACTGATGGCATGTGAGACAAGAAGCAAAGAACAGAGACACCGCCTCCTATAGGATCGGTGTAAACAGCTTCAACAGCGCAGCCGACCCCCGCAACACCGAGACCAGTGCACCAACCCCAGGATCGGCACCCCCTTCCCTCTCCCAGGAAGAGGAGAGCTGCGCAGATAGCGGTGTGGCATTGATGGTGACATCATGCTAGTTTGCTTGTTTTCGGATTGGGGAGTTCTGCTAACTAGTTCGGCTTTCAGTTGCAATTTTTAACCGGCTGTAGTTTGTTTTGGGACGCCTACCTTTCTGGGTGCCTAACCCGGTAGATGGCAGACATAGAATGCTTCCAACCACATAGGGATTTCTATAGGCCATTGCTACTCACGCCTCTCTGAGGGAGCCAGGTTCTGGCTCGTGGTCCCCAGCAGATTAGAACTCAATCATATTGACTAATGCCACGGCCTAATACATACATACCAGCCCGTAAGCTGAAGGGGCTCTCTACAGAAAGACCTACCATAAATGTATAATGATTAACTGTGAATACATAGCTATTGAAGTGGAACAATCTCTCTCTTACTAGCTGACAGTATAATTATAGGAAGTGCAGGATATATGTATTTGTCCGGTAAGGTCTGATAAAGACCTTTTGTGTCCTCTGTAATCCTTTTTTTGCACTACTGCTCACAGGATGAGTATGGGGTGCACAATAAACTAGCCACATTTGATGGCAACAATCACATCAGCCTGACTACACTTAAAACTATCTAGCACTGAACCTGATATATGGAGCACAGCCAACAAAGGAGCATCAACCATTGCATTAAAAAAGCAAGTTTTATTAATGATGTCAATAAAAAGATAAAAAAGTGCATGTCTGTGTGTTCCAACTCACGTCGGGCTCTTACCAGTCTTATCAACCCCCCCACCCCCCCCCCCCCCATACATTACGTCCTCTTTTGATGGAGTGATAGACGGCCGACTAGCCTTAATAAAAACAATAAAAAGAAAAACATAATTTAACACAAACCAAACTGACAGCATTACTCACCATAGTAGTGCAGCCCCCTCTGTTTATTTTATCAGACTCTTCCTGCAGAGACATTTCTTTAGCATTTATATCTCCAGCCATTTCCTCTTCAGTATCTCTATCAGGCACCTCATCCCCACCTGATGTAAGTGCCGCTTCTGCCAATTTGGTTAAATTGGCCAGGTCTCCTTGCAGCATGGTGCGAGCGTGTGCCAAGAAGTCGTCACACAGCCCCTCAGCAGGCTCGCCCAGTTGCAGCAGCAAATCTACACACTCAGTTAAGTGACGGGCACTTCCCTGTGGGAAATAGTTATATTCATATAAATTTGTATAGAACTAAAAACTGAAAAAAGAATAGTATAATACCAGAAAAACAGGGTATGGATGAAGTTAGTCATTACAGACCTTATTAAAAAATATGTGCCAAAAAAAAACAGCGTTGAATGTAATGATACGCCATTTTACAACCTTTTTTGGGTGAGCCCTTGAGGCTCTCTGGAGCTATAGGACTGATAAGCGCTATATTAGTCTGGGGCTGGAGTCCTGCCTACAGGGGACCAGAGCCAGAACCTGACACCCCTCAGAGAGGCACAAGGAACAATGGCTTAAAGAGCCCCCCCCCCTTGTATTTGGGTGAATTCCTTGTCTGCCATCGACCTGGGTTAGGCACCCAGAAAGGTAGGCATCTCAAAACAAACTCCACATGGTAGAAATTGTAAAAACCCTAGACTAAACAGAGAAATAGAACTCCCCAAAAGAAAACAAACAAGCAATTGTCATTCACCGCCACCATGCCGCTTGTCTGCGCAGCCCTCCCCTTCTTGGGAGGGGAAGGGGGAAGCCCCAGACCCACGTGCCTTCTCCTCCTACCTCAGTTTGGAAGCTGAACATCAAAAACAAAACCACCAGCTGGAGGGAGGGAGGATGCTAAGGAGCCTCTGGGGCTCATCCAGAAAATGGCATTTCATTACATTCAACGCAGGTTTTCTGAGGGGAGCCCCTTCGGCTCTCTAGAGCTACATAACCACAGATAAGTAAAAGAGGGACTGACCCGGGAGGTGGCCGCCGAACCTGGGACAGAGCGATCATCCGAAAGGAGGGGCACTGGATCCAGGGGTTCAGGGGTTCAGACAGGACAAGTCCAGAATGAACCTCAGATCTGCACAGTTCCTTTTCGGGACTGGGAACAGACGGGAAACCCACTTGAGGGACATCGTCATTTCGACCACATCCAAGCGCACCCACTCCAAGATGACCCGACAGAGCACAGGAGAAGAGGCCTGCCCCACCAGCCTCGAACCCCCCTGGAGGAGGAGGAGCCACCAAACACCACCACAGGCCAGAGAATACGACTCAAAACACCCACAAATTGTGGGACCAGACGTGAGCAAACAGCGTGAGCCTCCCCCCCCCCCCCCATCGCCCTGTCAACAAGGTGACCCACGAAAGGGCCGATGCCCCTTATGAGAAACCGACCTTCGCGCAGAGTGAGCACTATGGTGACCAGATGCCATCGGCTCCAAAGGAAGTGCCGGCTCAGAAACTGGTACCACAGGCTACCACGACAAAAGGAACCCTGAACCCACGCACGACCCTTCTGGGAAGGACCCCCACGGCCACCCCAGAGAACTAACAAGCCTGACACAGGGCAACAGGTAGCTGAAGTTAGACAGCTAACCCCTGCTGAAACTGCACAACAGCAGACGACAAAACGGTGACGTAAACCTAAGAGCCAGGGTCCAAGTGGATTCCAAGGAATGAGTAAACACAGCCTGCCGGCACACGAAGCGAGAAGCAAAGAACAAAGGCACCGCCTCCTTCAGAATAGGCGCAAACAACTTCAACAAGGCAGCCAACACCCGTGCCGCCGAGGCAAGTGCACCGGACGCAGGCCCAGCACCCGGCGCTTCCACATCTTCCTCAGGCTAGTCCGAAGACAACTCGAGGAGGAAAAACAAATGCAAGACCGAAGCCAAATGTCCACGAGCAAGCAAAAACTCCGCTACTAAGGACGGCAAAAGGGAGGGAACATGCACGTGAAGCTGCACCAGGCCGATATCCTTAGGAAGAACAGGGGCGAACAAGCACGCATTGAGGCACTCCAATTCGCCCCCCCAGGTAAACCTCAACAACTGTAGAAGTCTCCCACCACTCAAGCGTGCAGGTCAACAGAACGTATGCCACACCCCAACAAAAAGAAAGGATTGTCTGCCAAGCAACAAGACTCCGGCACCTTGTAATGCACCTAATAAGGAAAAATAGAACCGAACTCAAAAGAGGAAGGGTCCATTACCAAGGTGAAATCTGGGTCGTGCAGGAGGTATGCCGCAATGGCCTCCCACACCTCCTTAGGTGGAATGTGGGAAGTCGAAAAACTACAAAAGGAAGGGACCGAAGAACCCAAAGGAACCAGGAACCGAACCTGGGGTGGAGCGGAAGCTATATCAAACTCGTACAGGGAGGGAGGATAAGAAAACCCCTCCCCCTGCAACAACAAGCCCTGTACCGAGGGTACCAACATCCAAGCGGGGTCAAACAGGGCCCCAAGCTCCCCCAGGCCAACTCCTCCCCAGCCCCGGGATCCTCTACACTAGGACCTGGGGCAGAGCCGTCCTCCAAACCCCCTGCCTCTGGAAACCCTGGAAAGTAAAGGGCCCCGAAACTACCCGAGTTTTCGAAAAGAACACATCAGCCTCAGAACTGGGCTTGGATGGCCGGTATGGGGGTCTGGGGCTCTCCTTTCCTCCTCCCAGAGAGGGAGTAGCTACGCAGACAGCGGTGCGGCTGCAGTTGTGACGTCATGCTTGTTTGCTTGTTTTTCGATTGAGGAGTTCTGCTTGATAGTTCGGCTTTCGGTAGCAAATTTTTAACTAGGTGGGGTTTGTTTTGAGGCACCTACTTTTCTGGGTGCCTAACCTGGTCAATGGCAGACATGGAATGCTCCCAAACATATGGAAGTTTCTATAAGCCATTACTTCTCGTGTCTCTCTGAGGGGGCCAGGTTCTGGCTCGTGGTCCCCGGTAGGCAAGAACTCCATCGAATTGACTGATGCCACAGTCTAATACATGCGTATCAGCCCAGTAAGTTCCGAGAACCCGAAGAAGCTCACCACAGAAAAGAGGAATTGTATTCAACTGGAATGGGGAGAAAAGTTAACCATTGACCCAGAGGTAAGTCCCATCAGATCTGGTCACTAAAACCTAAGGGTTGAAAGGAAGCCAAGCAGTCTCCTCAATCAACATCTACAACAAAGCAACCTCAATACCCAGAAAGGATAAGGTGTTGGGTGGCTGCCTGAAAAGCTGAACATGATGATGTGGGTCTGAGCAGGACTGCTGTCTGCACATGTGAGTTTACACTCTGACAGCTGAAAGCTATACTGTACCCAACAGGAGGAAGTCCAGAGGCAGGATGGATGGCTATCAGTGGTCAAACAGCACTAAAACAAATCTATAATACTGTATACAGTAAAATCAAGTTGAATCCTGGAATGCAATGCCCTTTCTTTCTATCTTCCCTTATGAAAGTTGGGCTCCTCATTCAGACCTATAGTGAAATGGTTGCAAAAGGAGCCGTCTTTTGATGTGCTAGTTAATCTGTTGTCAGTTATGTTTTGCTTGCCATTCATCAAAATATTTCTTGGATGGAGCGAATACATTGTGATCTACTTTCAGTCCTTTTGTGGGTGATTTGTTTTTATAATGAGTTGATCTTTGATCTCCATGTACTCCCCAACCCAGGAAGGGGGACAAGAGCCCCTTGTCTCAGGTTGGTAGTGTCTTACAGGTGTTTAGCATAGCTAATCTATCCTATCACAGAGAAATGTAGCTCAAGAGAGCTACCAAGGTGAATTCCCAGAAACATTCAGACATGCAAACAACTGGGTAACCCTGCCATGAAGAACAGTTTCAAGGATAAACTCATCACTAAATCACTTGACTAAATGCAAGGTTGGCTGCTCACTGCAACCCTGGTGACATGTAGGGTGCTACCATTTGGGAGATGGTCTGGAGTAGTGACCAAGTTGACTAACTATTAGAACAATGTTTGGTGATCCTTATGAGGCCAATTATTGCTTGGAGACATTTTGAGTTTAGTGTAATGAGCATTCTGGTGGTTATTTTGGGCTGGATAAAGTAATTTCCAGTGCCTCTTCCTTATTGTTACCTGGTGGGGATTTTTTTTTATAAATTCTTGCCACAATGCAAACAAAGCATTAGGTCATACTGTATGCTAAAATTACAGACAAAACATTTTAAAATATAAAAATAATTAAGGCTACAAAATGATTTACAAGTTACACAGTTTATACAAGGAAAGTGTGTACAAGCATATGTAATACTAAAAAATACATAAAGGCACTACACAGTACTGTATATGCAAGTGCATAAGAAAGTACAGCTTGCATTTTCCTTATATAGTGTGACTGCTCAAACATCCTACACATTTGTGAATTTCAGCACCCAGCTGAAATAAGCCATTTCAACAGCAAAAGGCAACAAACATCAAACTTTTACCAAAAAATTACCAAGTTATTTAAAACATGCTTCCTTTTGAAGCAGATAAGGTCTAGAACTAAATGATCTATTTGAGCAGTTGCACTAGGCTTTATCAATACAAATGAACTGAAAATACCACCCCAAACAAGCTTACTGTACCTCCTTAAGGGCGAGCTGCTCTTTGAGGGCCAGATTGAGACGACCAACAGCAGCTTCACAGTCATCATGGATGGCATTAAAGGATGGCATGTGACGGTACCGATGCAGAACTTCAGCAGTCTCAACATAGCTACGAACACCCTAAAATCAGACAACGTTATGAAGATTATGTACAGAGATGGGTTGGATTTCACTAGATCCTCTTTTAAGGGGCCAGGGTCTGAAATATATTGACAAAAAACCAGCGTTAAATGTAATGAAACACCATTTTCTGGGGCGAGTCCTGGAGGCTCCCCAGAGCTATCCAGGCTGATAAGGATATCCCTAACTTTTGCATCAGTCGATGTGGATGGAGTTCTAGGCCTACCGGGGAACACGAACCACCTGGCCCCCTCAGAGAGGCACGAGGAGCATTGGCCTGTAGAAATGCACATGTGATTTGGACGCTATATACACACATTATATATAAGTATCTACCTGTTTTATTCACCATACTTGTACAAGTAAACTGGTATGGTGCCCAAAGACCATAGTGGTCACCAGTAAATAACATGATAAGTCGTGCGAACGACGCCACCTCCCTCACCAAAATGGCGGCTCCCAACATACTCCTCTTGCTGTTATTATACTCTATACACACATTATATATAAGTATCTACATTTATGTTCACCATAGCAAACCACTAAACTGGTATGGTGAATGCAGCCAATATAAGGTGGCCACACACAATCAGAAGACGACACCACCACCCTCCCTCCCACAGCATTACTTCTCCCTCCATGGAGCACAGCGCTAAATATCACCACAATCCTGCCATTATCAGAATCCTGGTCAGTTTTATCGCAGTCAAGGTTTTTTTTGTAATACTATCATCATTACATAATAGCATTTACATATATATTTTGACTTTTTAAGCGATGCTGTGGTCACAAGCTGAACAGCAATGCTGTACACTCATGCTACGTGTGTCAGCCTTGGTGGCTCGCTCAGTACTGAGGCTCTCACACCCAGGAATGTTGGCCACGATTTTTTTTCTAGGTGGTGTCTGCCAACTATCGGTCGTGGCTGTACTATAGCTGCCTCTATCCCACGCGGAGCATTTAAATGAGAGCGCAAGACACTAAAACAGCTATTAATGTATTGCGCGGTATCGGTAATGTTACTCAAATCATCTATATATGTATTGTGCGGTCTAAGGGTTAAAGTATTATTAGTTATACAGTATGACAAAGAGTGCTGGGAATACGGGACACCACAAGCCTAGCTCTCATCCTGTAGGTACACTTAGGTAATTACGTTAGTCAATGATGTAGGATAACTTTCAGGATGTTGCCAAATTGCAATTTTGTTTCTTTTCCACTATATCCCATTTTGTTAGCTTAACTGACATTTTACTTTCTGATTAAATTCAGCAAATTTAATGACAGATACACAGATACCACTTTTAGTTTAAACAATGGAAACATGATTTATTACTGTATGATCACCTGTTTCATGACCAAGTTAAGTCTGTGGGATGCAGAGTGGACAGCCAGGATATCGCATTCCCTCGCAGTCACACTGATGCTAAAGAGAAAATGGATGGGTTTCGTGATTGATTATTTTCTTCTTGGGCCACTCAAACTTGACATTATATCTCCATTGCTCCCTAATACCAGTATGACCCCTGGAGGGACCATATGAAAAATTTCTTGTGGTGTCAATACCAAACTGCATGTTACAGCTCTTAACAAGATGGTGTAAACTTGCCTTAGTGTTTGTTATTAATTCTACTTAATGAGTTTTAAATTTTATAAATTCATGAACTAATTGCCATAGAGCACAAAAACAATATCACATTAGACAGTGTCCATCTCAGTTAACCAGGAAGTATGTAAGCAAATATATGAAGAAAAATAGTGTTCTGTGAGGTTTCACTACAAATGTACAGCATTTAACAATACAGTACATCACCATTAATTTTACATGGTTTTTCACATAAGATGTAACAAATTTCATATCTCACCTCAGTGAAATTTTTGTCAGCAATGCATTCATCAATCTTCTGAGGAAGATGGAAAAGGAACTCCAACTTCCTTAATGTCCCATGAACACCTAGAAGTCGGCTCAGGTGGCCTCGGCGCTCCTGAAAGAAAAGTACTGTACACTGTTGCCAAACTTAAGATGGATAAATATTTTTATTGCAACTAATGAAATTTTGTCAGCAATTTAAGATATTTTGCATCATAGTGTCTGCTAAGTATGCATTCTCTTAAACATTATGAGCTATAACCTCTAGGTCCTAATGTTGTATCCCCAAACTGAGTCCATTATAACAAATATAAATATAATAAATTTGTCTTTGACCATGAGGATATTGGCACCAAACCTTATGACCTTATAACCTGGAGCACTTGATCCACTGTGTCACTGTAGAAATGGAGATGCTCATAACTGATACATAAACTGCTACATGACTTCTCATTGAGATGTAGTGCTAAGCTTGGCTCTCATGGGTTGTCCGCAGCAGAACTTCTACATATAAACTCTTAAGGGGCCCGGTAATTGTGTACTGAAACTTCTTTAACCCTTAAGCTGCTAAGGAGTCCTGAGGAGATTTACACCCCTGTGCACAAGAAAAAAAAAAATCTAAAAAATTATTTTGTCTTCTAAAAATGTTAATTTGTATTCCCTGAGCATGGGAAAAAAATCGTAGGTGACATATTTTGGGCGCAATAGACCAAGGAAGTCTGGCAAAAAGTGGGCGTTGACAGAGCGGTCGTCAGAGTCGGTCAGCGTCACCCGAGCTGACAGGTGGAAGTTGCCATAAAGATATTATTACCTAATTATTTCAATGTCTCTGATTGATTTTTTCTTAGTTTTTTGCAGTAATATTATTCAATAGTGTGTAGTGTGATAGATTTATATAATAAAATGTGTGAATCATCACTATACTCAAAAGTATGGTGTTCATATTAGTGCTTCAATTATTACGTTCATAAAACAATAAACAAATAGTTTTGCAGTTATTACACTATATACACACATTATATATAAGTATCTACATGTTGTATGCACCATGACTGTGCACCTAAGCTTGTTGGGTGCATAGTGGCCACCCTCTACACAGCTAGACAAGTCATGCAGACGACGCCACCTCCGTCACCCAAATGGCTCCTTCCAACATACTCCTTTTGCTGTTATTGCATTAATACACACATTATATATCTAGTATCTACATTTGTGTTCACCATAGAGAACCACTGAGCTGGTATGATGAATGCAGATAATAACAGGTGGCCACACAGTCAGTAAACAATGCTATCTCCCTCCCTCCCACAGCATTACTACTCCCCACACAACGCTAATTATCACAACAATTCTGCTATTATCACAATCCTCGTCATTTTTATCACAGTCAGGAGTGTAATATTGGCATCGTTAAATAATAGCAGTTACATATTTATTTTGACATTTTTAGGGGATGCTGTGGTCACAAGCTGAACAGCAATGCTGTTAGCTCATGCTGCGTGCGCCAGCCTTGGTTGCTCCAACAGTACTGTGGTTCTCACACCGGAGAATATTGCCTACGGTATTTTTTAAACATGGCATCAGTTTACAAGAGCCCCGAGTAAGCTGATGTGAACCCCGTGTAGCCGCAGGCCATTTAAATTGTGCCTGGCACCCTATGGCGTATATATACGCCATGCGCAGTTTAAGGGTTAACTTATTGGGATGGAATTTTCACGATGCTGATGCCAAATAACGGGAAATTTGTTTAAAAAATTTCACTATATTTCATTTTTGGAAAAATACTCCTCAGTCACCGGGCCCCTTAAGCTTCTTCAAATGTTGGACAGCTTTTCAAATAGAACTTTTTTGAAATTTTTATATAATAAGTCACTAAATATAAACAGAAACATATATAACTCAGAGGCTGTGGAGAGTATCTTAGGAAAACATTAAATTGAAGAAATGCCTATGAGAGTCTTCTCATAGCCCAGAAAATTATCTTAACACTAACCTGTAGAGCAGAGGTAATGCTGGTGGAGGAAGCAGTGATCCTAGACATGTTCTCCTGAAGGCGAGTGATTTGTGCCTCCATCTTTACTGATCCCTCCTTCATCTTTTTATATAATTTATATAAATATATTAATAATAATTATATATATATATATATATATATATATATATATATATATATATATATATATATATATATATTGCATATATATATATATAACAATGCTGATTGTTAAATTGTTATATATTTCTGTGTGTGTGTTCTCTGTAAACTGTAGCATTGCAATAAAATAAACAAAACATACAAAAAAATAATAGGGTGGTAGGAGAGAAAAGAATTAAGTATTCAGTGAGAATCCACAAGATCTTCTCTGAATGCTCTTTGTTTTCTTCTTCGAGGATGTGGATCCCTGCAATTGCACCAGAGGTGGTATCCCTAATATATATATATATATATATATATATATATATATATAATATATATATAGATATATATATATATATATATATATATATATATATATATATATTGTTGTACCTAGTAACCAGAACATCATACTTGGCCTGGCCTACTATGCAAGGCCCAATTTGCCTAATAAGCCAAGTTTTCCTGAATTTATATATTTTTCTATTTTTTTCTTATGAAATTATAAAGCTATCCATTTCATTGTGTATGAGTTAAGTTCTTTTAATTTAAGTTAAAACTAATGTAGATATATGACCGAACCTAACCAACCCTACCTAACCTAACCTAACCTATCTTAACTTAACCTAAACTAACATAAGTAAATAATTTATGTTCTTAACATAATATAATAATAATATTTCAAATAAACCAATTGAAACAGTATTTTAGAAATAAAGAAAATCTCTCAGCCTATTAGGCAAATCAGGCCTTGCATAGTAGGCTGAGAAGGGCATTCTGGCTACTAGGTATGACATATATATATATATATATATATATATATATATATATATATATATATATATATATATATATATATATATATATATATATATATAATTATTTATAAAGGGCTACCTTTACCTTGCGGACAATGTCGGCTGCAGCGATGAACTTGTCATAATGATCATAGACGAGTGTCTGACAATCTGAGTCAAGCACCTGTACTTCAGACACCATCTGAGCCTCATGCTCCAGCAGCTGCTTTAGACTCCTCTCCTGTTAAGTACATTTTATAATTAATAAAACTTGCTTGCTTTGCTTTGCTTTGATGTCCAAGGGTTTGGAAAGGATGGGGAAGGTAGAGGGATATATTTGTTCATCTTCATAATGTAGCTGTAATGAAAATAATTTTAAGGCAATGGAGTGATTTGCACTGACTTCGTCATCGTGGTTGGTTGTTGTTGTTGGGTGGGTGGTGGTGGTTGGGGGGGTGTGAGTGTAATTACCTAAGTGTAATAACCTAGGAGTAATTACCTAAGAGTAGTAACAGGAAGAGAGCTACACTCGTGGTGTCCCATCTTCCCAGCTCTGATTGTCATATAATGCTTTGAAATTACCGACGGTTTTAGCCTCCACCACCTTCTCACCTAACTCGTTCAAACCATCTACCACTCTTGTTCCATTTAAGGTATGGGTCACCTAATTGAATAGATAATTGAAGTTTGAAGGGTACTTGGCGCTACGCAGGCTGACATTACACAGACCACACTGGAACATGCAATATAATACCTAGAACTGTGTTGCTCTGTTGATTAGTTCACTTTGCATAGATATTACATTACAGAGGCATTTATAATACTCAAATTTTCAATTGCAGTACTTTTCCAGTACTGACTGGAAAGTACAAAGCAATATCGATACGCATTTGTAGAGGCAAGCCAGTAAAATGCTAGTAAAAAGAAGTGGCCAGTAAAAAGCCATTCCCCTATCACCTTGTAGAAAAAATAACCGATTTCTTCTTTGTTCCTGCTCTCATTTAGACATTTTGCCTCTATGACGTTCAGTTTCAGCTTCTCTCTGTCTTCTTTTGAAAGATCTTGTTTTAAATTAATGACCATAATTTCCCTTCCTCATCACTTTGTAATTTTCTAACATTCCCTAGTACTTCTTCCATCTGTTTGGCACCGTTTAGGGTGATCCTCAAATGTCGATCTTTCCCCTTTTTCTTACCTGCCAATTCTCCTGTAGTCGCAGACATTCTCTATGGTTGTAAGACCTTCCACTAGCCCAACAATTTATCTACCACTTTTGCTTCTTTTACAGCTCTTTCTGACCTAGAGGTTATCTCTCGTTTTCTTTGCAACCAAACATTATTAGGGACTTGCTTCGAGCGACTGTGTTTTGCACCAATTTCGGGTTTGATGCCAATTCCTTTCCGACTTCCAACCTAATGTTTGTTTTGTCCTGGTTACTGCAGTGTTTGGCTTCCTTTATGCCTTCTGTTTATTTTTTCTCTCTGGTCACTTGTGCATAGGTGAGTTGCATATCTTTCTTGCACTGTTCTATTCCCTGTGTAACTGCCTCCAACTGTACTGACAAACCCTGATTTTCCTGTTGGGTTTCCTTACCTAACCTATTGTAATCATTTATGTTTAGATTTGCTTTAACTTCTTCAAAAGCTATTTTCAAGAGTTTATTTTTATCTTCCATGGTGTTGCAATTTGTTTCCAATTAATTCTTTTCCTTTCATAAGTCTTTCGTTAACCTCTCAAGACCTAATACTTTGCTACTCAAGTGGTCATTACTTTCTCCCAATTTACTGATTATTTCTACATGATAGTTCACAATAATATCTAATTTTGCCAACTTGTTGTGTAGACTGCTTATATTAATTCTTTCTTCATTGAATCCACCAAAATCTAGCTGTTTTGTTTTTAATTTTTCCCGGCAGCCATCTTGAATTTTGACATCTGCACCATTAACAACAGGGCAACTTTTTCTCATCCAATTTTTTCACTTCCCCTAGAACATTCATGTTATCTCACCTATTTTTCAAATAACTCACACACATACAAGTAAATACCTAAGTGTTGTTACAGGATGAGAGCTATGCTCGTGGTGTCCCATCTTCCAAGCACTCTTTGTCATATAATGCTTTGAAATTACTGATGGTTTTGGCCCCCACTACCTTCTCACTTTGTTAGCGAAAGTGAATTTTCTTATATTTCTTCGGGAGCTTTGTTTAGTTAATTTAAATCTATGACCTCCTGTTCTTGAAGTTCGAGGTCTCAGGAATTCTTCCCTATCAATTTTATCGATTCCCGTTACTATTTTGTACATAGTGATCATATCTCCTCTTTTTCTTCTATCTTGAGATAAAAGATAGAAGGCTGATAGGTGGTGATGTTGCTGATGGCTGCTATGGTGTGAGACTGCCTAATACTGTATTCCCATCAACCTGGCTCAGTTTAGACCAAGGCTGCTTGGAAATTGGTTGATGGAAAACTGCTCGATTCTTGGAAATGTGCGAATGTTGTTTGTGTACAGAATGTGGAATTCGTTAAAAATATGTACGCTGCTACATAATCTCTGATGTATGTGCGTCATTGCCATTCAGACAGGATGACAAATATTTTTACTCTAGGATTCCTTATTAGTTTTACCAAGTTGCTGTTTACGCCTAGTTTGATAATTACTGTAATCAGATGTAAAAATTGTCATCATTAATGCAAGAACCAGCATCATGGCTCATAACACAGACAATGAGTCACAATAACATGGCTGAAGACATGATGACCAAACCACACAACAGAAGATGAGGAGACAACAACGTTTTCGTCTGTGAGAAACATGTCACACAATCGACTTGATAATGGTCCAGGACGCACTGAAACGTCGTCGTCTCTTCATCTTCTGGTGTGTGGTTTGGTCATTATGGCTCATTGCTCAATACTAATCCTGTAAACTCAATATAGAGATGGTCTCCTTTACCTTCTACAACCACATACAAAAAAAAAAAAAAATCAGTGAGAGAGGTCTAGACCCGGAGGTTATGATTATCTCACCTTGATAGTTTTCTGGACATACATATCATGGTTGAAGTGTTTAGAATTAATATCATACGAAGTGTCTTCTTTCGGCCCACTGCCATAGAACTGCAGCAACTCCGCTCGTCTCTTTCTCTCCTTTATAATTTCTGCAAAAATACCACACTGTAAGCACTGTATAAACTAACACTCTACGCTTCCAAGGTCTGTAATAATTAAATAAATCTACTAAGTAAATTTGCAAAAAACTAAAATACAATAACTTAAAAAACCAGCATCGAATATAACGAAACACCATTTTTTGAGTGAATCCCGGAGGCTCCCCGGAGCTATTTAGGCTGATATGTACATCCCTAAACTTTGGCATCAATCAGTGTGAATGGAGTTCTAGGCCTACCGGGGACCATGGCCAGAACCTGGCCCCTCAGAGAGGCACGAGGAGCAATGGCCTGTAGAAATGCACATGGGATTTGGAGCATTCTATATCTGCCATCGACCGGGACAGGCACCTAGAAAGGTAAGCACCACAAAACAACCCCTTATTCTGGTTAAAACAACTAAAATAGACCAACTAGTGGAGAGAACTCCCCAAATGAAAACGAGCAAACAAGCATGACGTTACACGAGCCACGCCGCATGTCTGCACAGCTCCCCCCTCCCCAGAACTCCAAGCCGGCAATCCACCCACCAGTTCTGAGGCTGGATGTCAAAAACACGCGAAAAACCACCGCCTGGAGGAAAGGATGGTTGCCGGGGAGCCTCTGGGACTCGCCCAGAAAATGGTGTTTCATTACATTCAAAGCTGGTTTTCTGGGGGGAAGCCCCTTCGGCTCCCCGGAGCTATTTCACCAAAGAGGAAAACAGAGGGACTTACCCGGGAGGCAGTTGGTGCTCACAACTCAACTCAAAGTCGAGACAACGGGCTGCAACCTATGACTCAAAGCGACACGGCCGACTAGGCTCAGGAACATTCACAAGGTAGCATGCAGCCAGGACCCTATTGGACTGCTAAAAACCCCGTGCCAAAATACCAGCCCAGGACAAACGAGAGCACTCTGTCCAAAGACCAGGATAGTTCATGTGGTGCATGAGCAGGCCGGAGGCGAACAACACCCGAGACAGCCCATGAAACGGTGCCGAAGAAACATCAAAACCAAAGCAATCCGTAGCAACTCCGCCAGCGCCGCACGAAACAAGGCGACAGTACGTGTTAAGACGACGGTCACAAACCTCCACGAGAGAAGGACAAGACCACATCAACAAAAAGCGGAGGATACCTACGAAGAGACTAAAAGAAAAGGAAGGACAGCCAGCAAAACCTCATACCGCCGCCGAGACGAAGCACGCAGGTGGGACACCAGCAACAAAGCCACCTGATCACCAAACAGATGGTGAGAGACCCGAGCCAAAATTACCAGACTTAAAGACTCGAGGAGAAGACCGAACTAGCCTCGTTACGGACTGGACCGATCATTTGTAAGAGGCGGAGCCGTGGAAAAAATCTGGGTTCGGACACTGAGCACGCAGCGCCTGAAACCATGGCTGGCAAGGAACCAGAAGGAACGTCCGCCAGGGAACCAGGAACCCAAACCCCCAGGAAAGAACCAACCCAGGCGATCAGACACGCCCCGTCTGGGAGGAACCCCCCCTCCCCCTGGGACCCTAAAGGACCAACTAGGCCAATACGGATGACAATGAGAAGCCCTGCTTGCTGAAAGAGCCGAACCACAGACTTCGCAAACAGCAAGGACAAAATGGTGACAAAAACCCTAAGAGCCAGGGCTCAGGCAGAGGCCAACGAGGAAGCGAGCACTACAAACTGACACGCGAGATGCGAAGCGAAAAACAGGGACTCCTCAACCCACAGGAGCAACACAACCAGTTCCAGCAGGGCAGAACAACGAAGGTGTCAACGAGGAATAGACGAGGAGAACTAACCAGGACGTGTACCGCACTAAATAAAAAATGTACCGTCCGGAAAAAGAACACAAAGAAAAGGGCCATAGCCAGGGCCGTAATCCTAGCTCCCCCTGTCCCAACGAAAAGGAACTATAGGGGCAGGAGTAGGTGATTGGAAATCTACATCAACCAGCAGACATTGCAGCACAGAAGCTGGTAGGGACATACCAGAAGATGAAAGAACCCAGTTCTATAACTGAATGCTGGGGCTGTCCAATCTCAGGGATCTGAACATGTACACAGTCCAACCTAGCACCAACACTAGTACTGTATAGCCAATATGCACATACTAAGATACACAACAATGTATAGTATAGAGGTAGGAAATATGGAAACATGCAATGAAAAGACCCAAAATATAGTCCAAGCTAGAGACAAGAGAATATAATCAATATGATTAACTAACAAGACCTAGGAAGCAAGTGTTAACGGAATATACACGATCAAGTATATATGCAGACACATTCCAATGTATATATAAGGGTGCAGCCAGGCACTGAACAACAGTCAATGAATTAGTGTCCAGAGAGCAAGGACTGAGTCAATGAATGAGTGTCCAGATAGCATTGACTGAAGCAATGAATGCGTGTCTAGATAGCATTGATAGCATGTCAAATATAATAAGGTCATGGTAAGATGCCCGCAAATTGGCCAAGCAACATACTGCAAACAATACCCAACACTCATCCAAAAATCGAGGACCAGCACCTCGCTGACAGTGACACTAGAACGTATAATCTCACCTGTAGAGCGTAGACACCATCATGTCACGACACAGATGAGCGATGTAATATTCCGGGAGCATCGCTAGTGGATTATGTCCAAAGTTGTGTAATTACCTAAGTGTAGTTACAGGATGAGAACTACGCTCGTAGTGTCCCGTCTACCCAGCACTCAAGATGGTCGCTTTGTCTCAGGAGGAGCCAGATGGAGTTTTCATGGAGAGTAAACATCACAGTAAAGGAAACATTAGATGCAAAGTGCCGCCAGCATCCAGAGATAAACAGAGACCACCCCATCCCCACTCGGCCTGAGTATGAACATCCTCCGCTCAACCAAGGTAGGACAAGTTCTCTTGGTCTGAAAACTTTCATCATTGCTTTTGATGATACATTCGAGGATAGGAGTGTTTTTGGAAATAGCAGGGCACAAAGTATCCTATGCCATGCAATTCCTAAGATATTTAAGATCAAAGTGCATGATATTAGACCTAACAAATGAAGGAACTTAATCGCAGTGGACCATAAATACAGCGAGGAACTAGAGTTTTCTGATGTTACTGACATCTGTGGATACAAAGTAAGATGCTATAAACCATTGAGTGACCAATTAGTGAAATATGTAATCCAACATGTTCTAGACATTAGTCAGATAACATCAAAGCACAACTTCAGGCAGACGACATTCCAATCTTCGGAGTTAAAAATTTGTGTAGAACAAATGGAGAACTGTGTTATACAGGCACTGCCCAACTTACTTTTCTAGACTACAGTAATTTCCCCCAGATCGAGTTTGGATTAAAGGCTTACTCCATAAACTAGAAGTGTACATACCATTCAATGTTTTAGATGTAAAGGATTTAACCATACCTCGAAAGGCTGCACGAAGACATCAAGTGTGGGAAATGCTCTGGTTCCCATTACACAAGAATGTGCATCAGATATATTTATCTGTTCAAACTGTGGAGGCGATCATGAATTACATTCAACACATGTCCTTCATACATAGCAGCAAAAACTAAGACTCTCCCACCTACTACATACAATACAGCAGTACACTGAAGCAACCTAACTCGGTCTGTCATCCACCACTACTACTCACTCAACCACACCCTTTGCATGTACCTGATATGTCTGTCCCTGACCATCCTGCACCAGCAGAGTCCAAACCTCTCCCATAAAACATACAACTGAGTTCAGATCGTGTTGAAACACTTGTCACTCGCATTGAAAATGCACTAGAAAAGACAATGGACTGACTCTCAACTAAATTCTTTACACAAGTAATCCACCCTCCATCCCATCCCCGAGACTGACCTAACGCAACCCCCCCCCCCTTCTACATCTACAGACAATGACATCCGACCTAATGCAACTACCATTGCTGTACACAAAACATCTAAACTGAAACAGGACAAACTCCTAAATAACTACTTACAATAGCATGCCTTACCAGTCACTCCCAGGCTGACTGGCCACAAACCACAACCACTGACACTAAGAGTAACAAATCCCCAGCTCTACAAATCTTTCAGCAACTGGCACTTCAACTGAAAAGCCACATAACCACACTCTCCTATGACACATCCTCCAACCACTCCCAGATATTCAACATACTGTACTACTAGCACATCAAGGAAGACCGATGCAATCACACCCCAGACATAACAGTCTGGGGTGTGTTTGCATCCACAGTCTGGGGTGTAATTTGTGTGAATTACACCCGACATAACAGTCTGGGTGTAATTTGTGCGAATTACACCCGACATAACAGTCTGGGGTGTAATTCGATACAGCAACATAACCTAACCCAACCTACCTTTATACACACTAACCCCACATTACTTAACATATCTAACCTACCCTACCCTATCTGAAGAGAATTATCAGGGGAAAGCATCAAGCCATTACGACTAAATAGCACCTACCCTATCTGAATTACAACCAACTTAATTTTTTTAATTTTGAATTTGAACTCCCAAACATAATTCAATTCAGGTCTCTTGACTTAATCAGACACTTTCCACAGAATAGCAACACTTAGCTACCACCATCAACACAATTCCTTACCTTTGCTGTCCTAAGTAATAATAATAATAATAATAATGTTTATTCAGGTAAAAGTACATACAGTACATCCAAAATGAGTTACAAACAATGTTGGAGTTCTAAATGGAGCTAGTATTTACTATGCCGAAAGCCACTAGTATGCACAGCGTTTCTGGCAAAAAAGATGTGGGGAAAAACACTTAAAAAATAAAACAACTAATTGAGATCAAAGCCTACAACTCATATATGTTTATTTTTGTCATACTTCACACAAATAAACGACCTCAATAACTCTCAAACTTTGCCAAATTATGACCATTGATGCGCCACTGTGAGTGATCCATCTTTCATTATTACTCGTGCAGTCATCTGGAAGAAAACCTTCAGGCAAACTGCCAGGCAAACCTTCAGGCAAACTGCCAGGCAAACCTTCAGGCAAACTGCCAGGCAAACCTTCAGGCAAACCTTCAGGCAAACCTTCAGGCAAACCTTCAGGCAAACCTTCAGGCAAACTGCCAGGCAAACTGCCAGGCAAACCTTCAGGCAAACTGCCAGGCAAACCTTCAGGCAAACTGCCAGGCAAACCTTCAGGCAAACTGCCAGGCAAACCTTCAGGCAAACTGCCAGGCAAACTTCAGGCAAACTGCCAGGCAAACCTTCAGGCAAACTGCCAGGCAAACTGCATGCATTGCAAAGAAAGAAGACCCAACGGACACTGTGATATTGTCTACGAGGACCCCCACACCTTGGGTCAGACGTGCCCTCAGCGTCACGGGTCAACCAGATGACCACAGCAAGGAATACCCACCCGAGGAAGCCATGTCACCCATGTCATTTCTTGTTTCTTGTTTACAGCGAGCACCAACCTGGATCCCCAGAGACCGTTCTAGTGACTACGAATGCGGATCCTCCGAGCCGTTCGTCGCAATAGCATTTCAAGTCTCGAAAAAAATACTTTTACTTAGTTTAGTTCATTTATTATGCACCCCATACCCATCTTGTGGGCGGTAGTGGAAAGGGTTACAGAGGCACATAATGGGCTCAGGGACTGACCCCCACATTCATTTAATAATGTAATGTCAATCTGTAATGTAATGTAATGTCAATGTCAATCCACTGTAATGTCAATCCTGACCATAAAAGCTTCATTGAAGGTTGTAACAGAACCCATGAGCACCATACCAGAAACAAATACCCTTTTGATATTCCAAGAGTACGACTTAATCAAACTACAAATGCTCTACAAATCAAGGGACCCAGAATGTGGAATGACTTTCCCAATCATGTTAAAGATTGTACCTTCTCTCAACCAGTTTAAGATAAAAACTAAGCACCACCTAATTAACTCCATGTAACCTACCTTACCCCTATAATGTTAACCCATGTCTGTTATTTTTTAAACAATGCTGTTTGTCGACCAAATTGTATTTTTGCTGTTTTTTCTGCCATGTTCCCCCCGTTTTTATTTTTATATTTTCTCAACACATTTATACTTTAATCTCAATTAGTATTAAGTTTTAGTCTTTAGTGTTTTTCCTGCCCGAAACGCTTTGAGTAATAGTGGCTTTGGGCATTGTATGTACTAGCTCTATCTATAAATTCATCAATATTTGTGTCACCCCTTGTATGTATGAAATTACTGGTGTCAATTTCACTTTGCCTCAGATCTACAAGATCTTGTTGAAGTTCTCGATGTACTGCTGCTCAGTTAAGTTTATATTTCTGGGAAAGTAGGAGTGGCCAGTGATAAGTGAGTGCTCTATCATCATATTATCATGCAAGAGGAGCCACACATCTATGGATCATCCAATAAAATCAGCAGACTTCTAGATGTTACTGCTGCTCGGCTTAGACTCGGTTACAAGTATCTCTGGGAATTCTCATTATCTGTTGATGTAGACCTGACCAAATGTAAACTGTGTCAACAAAATTATTCGTACACCCTCCGTCACTATGTGATGGAGTGCGAAAAGATACGTGAATTTAGAGACAATTCTATAACCAATGTTCCAGCGATGTGTAAATATTTCATTCAAAATGATCCGCTACCAGAAATTCTAGCCAAATATCCCCAGTTTGCTAACTGTAGGTAGTAACTGAGTGATTGTAACCTATCCACCGCTGCCCGCTGGATGGGAGGCGGTGTGCAGGACAAACATATAAATTGTGACACTAGCTCTCCACATATGTCAGTTGCTTAATTTAGAACCTGTACTTGAGGTCGATCTCGAACCCATTGTTGATGTGACGATTTATATTGAATTTTGTAACTAGCTCATCAAGATTGTAACTTGTTTAGCTAAATGAATTGTGGGGTTCAGTCCCTGAGTCTATTATGTGCCTCTGTAACCCTTTCCACTATCGCCCACGGGATGGGTATGGGGTGCATAATAAATGAACTAAACTTTAAAAAAAAACTTGTATGTATGTACTTTACCTAAATAAACATTTGAATTTTGAATTTTGAATTTTTGAAAGCAGTATAAACTTGTCTATAGTGTTTAAAGGGGACCTGAAACTTGCTTGGTTGATGGTTCCACTTCCCTGTCAGACATAGGAGTAACCTTGTTGCTCACAGAGCTGGTACACTCTGTGTTAATTGAATATTAGTATAATATAAAGCTAGATGTTAGTTATACTTAGAACTATTCAAGTAGCAAGTAAAAGCTTGTCTTGGAAGACTATTACTTGTTACTGTACGATCAGTTATTTACTCAGGCAGCAACCGCTTGTGGAAGCAGGAGAGTCTTTACTGGGATTCAAGTCTTGACCGATCGTGTGTCCGTGTGGGCTATGTATTTATAACCCCCCTCCCTCCTCCTCTCTTCTTATTCTGTGACTACCAAGTTAAGTACCATACTTCAATATTACTATGCCATTTTGTAGGTTCTTAGGATATTTGTTTATGTCCTCTAAGCCAGTGTTTGAGTTTAAAGTGTTAACTCTGGGATGGCTAGTGACCACGTGGCCGGGTGTGTTTTCAGTTAACCAGTGTTGTGTTCCGTCCTTAAGGAAAGCAGACCTTATCACTATAGTTTGCTGTAGCGAGTAAACCTTATATTCGCTCCAGTCTCTCATTATCTTAATGGCATAACTAATTAGCACTAATTACAGAAGCTATAATCTTTTCCTTAATTACAGGTAACGGTTCTTCCATCCTCCTATCTTATTGGAGGAAACAGAGGTGTAGTTACCTAATATAAGCAAGCGGTATGAGAATAGCCAACGGTACAATTTCCAGTCAAGAATGTAGCACTCTGCGTTTGCAGTTGTAATGGACCCCAAGACGCTACAGCTACGACACAGAACAGGCAGCAGACTATAGGACCACATCCAGCTACAACGCTCTCCCACATAGAGCTCCCCGACTCTGGCCTCACTCGGCTCTCTGCTCCGCTACAAGTTCCGTCTCAACGTCTAAGACACTGCTGTGTCCAAAACTACTAAATAAATATGAAAACCCACTAAACACTTGTGTATCTAATCTACCCAACAACATAACATACTGGTTTGTAGTGGTGTTAGCCATGTGGCCTTCAAGCATTTCTCATATGAGAGATGACTTGGCTCTGGAATTACCTTTTTTTTATAATGTGAGCATGTTTGTAAGGCATGATCTGTTTTTAACAAATCCATGTTGTGTCGATTGTACAAGGTTGTTCACTGTAAGATGGTGAATGATGGATTCTGTCCATGAGTTTGCAGGTGTGTGATGTCAAGCTGATTGGCCGGTAGTTTTCTGCTCAGCTCTTCCTACCTTTATTTGAAAATAGGGGCAACATTTGCATATTTCCAATCTAGAGGGACTACACCTAGGTCAAGAAATTTTGCGAAAGTAGTTTCAGCGGTAGGCATAGTTTTTCTGCCAGTTCCTTTAAGACTTTGGATTGGATTCCATCCACCCCTGGGGCTTTTGAGTCTTAGTTTGTCAATGTTCTTTCTAATTATTTTGCATTTTGTGTGTATTCCTAGTCATTCTCGTCCCCTCCTTATAACATTTGTGTGGGTGATGTGATGTCATTCAACCTTTCGAGTGTGAACACTGATGTAAAATAATAATTTTGTGTTTGCTCCCCTTTTATCATACATTGTAGCTTGGTTAGTCTAAAAATATAAGGGTCCAACTAAGTCCTTTGTTTTCATTTTACCTTGCATAGGCATAGAGCGATGTTGATTTTCGTTTTGTTTTGGGCAAGTTTTCTTTTATAGACTTTTTGGCTGATCAAATTTTCTGAATGCCCAAGTTTAGTGCCCTTTTGTGTAACTCATAAACAACGATGTCCATCATGGATTTATGTTCTCCAGAGGTTCCTCTTGGTTACCAATGCTCGTTTTACGACCTGTGTCATTCATCTAGTACCCTTTCTTGTCTTTCTTCTTTTTGGCACATATTTTTGAACAAGTTCTGCAATGACCTAATTGAAATTTTGCCATGATGCTTCTGTGCCATGTTTGCCCATCAGCTCCCTCCAAGAGATGGTTTGCAGTTCCTCTCTCATTCCTTGATAGTCACCTCTCTGGTAATTTAGAAATTCATCATCTTTGACCTTTAAGTGGGTTGGGTCCGTCTAATTACCACAAGCTACACAAGCTTCACAAAGCTTCCTGGCAATACATTAGTAATGAATAAATGTTAGGTTAGGCTGACCTAACCTAATCAAACCTAACTTAACCAAACCTAACCTAACCGACGCTTGGATCGTCGACTTGGTTTGGCGTCAACCAGCTCTTTATTTTTGTCTAATTTCTTTATAAAAGATACTTTTTCAGATTAAAATTGTTTTTTCGTGTTGTACATTCAGTACCAACATTATAATGAGTAAATATATCATATTTATTCATTACTAACGTATTGCCAGGAAGCTTTGTGAAGCTTGTGGTAATTAGACTGACCGAGTGGGTTTCTATATTAGTAGTCCACTTTAAAATGTGGTGGTTGCACGAGGGGGTTAGCTTTTCCCCCACATGAATTTGATCAGTCATGCCTTCTGTTAGCATAAGATCTTGTATGCTATTACCACATGTGGGCTCTACCACATGCTGTATGAGAAAAGAGTTCTGCACAAGGTAGAGAAATTTTTCACCTGCTTGTGATGATAGGGTCCGTCTAATTACCACAAGCTTCACAAAGCTTCCTGGCAATACATTAGTAATGAATAAATATATGTTAGGTTAGGCTGACCTAACCTAATCTAACCTAACCTAACTTAACCAAACCTATCCTATCCTAACCTAACCGACGCTTGGATCGTCGACTTAATTTGGCATCACCAGTTCGTTATTTTCGTCTAATTTCTTTATAAAAAGATACTTTTCAGATTAAAATTGTTTATTTGTGTTGTACATTCAGCACCAACATTATAATCAGTAAATATCATATTTATTCATTACTAACGTATTGCCAGGCAGCTTTGTGAAGCTTGTGTAGCTTGTGGTAATTAGACGGACCGTGATGATAGGTTGATCCAATTTATGGTCTTGTGGTTAAAGTCCCCCATTATTAGGGTTTGGGTTTTTATGGGTTCACATTCTAAATATAGCAAAAAAAGTTTCTAAAACTGTTGGCGTTCTTGCTAAGATCAGATATTACGTTCCTCGCCCTGCCCTGGTGACGCTCTATTACTCGTCTATCCTTATCTCAACTATGGTATTTATGCTTGGGGTTCTACTACCCAAAATCATTTATGTCCTCTAATTACCCAACACAAAGCTGCTATTAGAACAATATCTAACTCTGGCCCCAGACAGCACTCGGTACCCTTACTCAAATCTCTGAATATGTTAGATATTAAGTCACTGCACATCCTATCTTGTGTACTCTATATATTTAAAACTCTGAATTGTAATGTCAATCCTGACCTTCAACGCTTCCTAGAAGGTTGTAACAGAACTCGTGTGCGCCACACCAGAAACAAATACCTATTTGATATTCTAAGAGTTAGACTTAATCAAACTAGGAATGCTCTACAAATCAAGGGGCCCAGAATGTGGAATGACATTCCCAATTATGTCAAAGATTGTACCCCTCTCAACCAGTTTAAGATGAAAACTAAGTATTTGCTATTTTCTACCATGTTCCCCCCCCTTTTTTTTGCCTTTTATTATTTTTTTTTCATTCAACACAATTTATACTTTAAGCTCAATTACTATTAAGTTTTAGTTTAAGTATTTTTTTCCCCACCTCTCCTTGCCCGAAACGCTATGCGTACTAGTGGCTTTAGGTATTGTATGTACTACCTCTATCTTTAAATCTAACAATGTTTATACTATAACGCTGCAACTATGTATGTACTGTTCCTAAATAAATTACAGTGGAACTTCGAGTGACGTGCAACTCCAGTTACGAGTATTTTGAGTAACGAGCAAACTACTGGCAGAAAATTTGTCTTGACTGATGAGCTTTCGCTCGATAACGAGCATTCCCACTGGTTCTCGGACACCTCCGACAACAGTGTTGTTATTTCGCAAGACGAGTTTTCCACATGACGAGCTCGGTGACGGAACGGATTACATTCGTTAATCGAGGCGCCACTGTATTATTATTACTATGCAGATCCGCAATTTCCTCTGCCGCTGCTGTGTGAGCCCTGTAGTATACTCGCACAGTCATTTTGCTACCATCTTGAGTTAGTATGTTGCACCATACAGACTAAGGAACCCATGGTGTTCAGTTCCTCATTGTTGGTTGCATCCAGGTCTTTCACATACAGTATCACCCCACCTGCTCTTGTTCTGTCCTTTCTGAATGGTGGGTGGTATCCTGGGAGATAGAATTCCCCTTCTATATTATTTCATCTCGGACCCATGTTTCACTGATGCCAATGATGTTCGGATTTTCAGCCTCAGCATATGCACATAATGAGTAAAATTTATTTACTAGGCTTCCAGCATTTGTGTAAAAACAATTTAAACTCCTGACATTATTCCTGGGTATTCTGTACCCATTATTCCTGTGCTCCTGTATTTAGCACATTACTATTCTGTATATTTCTGCTCTGGTTCTGAACCTGTTTGTCATCCAAGATATTTAGATTTAGTTCGGCCTGACTGGGTAATTTTTTTTTTTTTTTTTTACTTCTCTCACCATCTGCAATCTGGATAACTTGCCCTCTCCTTATCTTTAGCTGTGCATTTTGTATCTATGTGTTTTAACTCCTTCAGTTTGCCTCTCAAGACAATGTCATTTTTTTTTTTTTTTTTTTTTTTTTGCTGCTCTATAGTGAGGTCTGGAGATATATACTGTATACTTGGTTATACTCCTTGAGATCTTTGAGTTTGTGGGCATGGTTTAGTATCTTCCCCCTGTGCTCAAAATTTGCAAGGGTTATTCTTACCATGTTTGCTTCCAGCCTACCCAACCTCCTGACATCTGATATACTTAATAATAAATAAATAAATAAATATGTTTATTCAGGAAAGGTACATACATAAAGTGATTTTACATAAGTGGATTTGTAGATAGAGCTAGTACATACAATGCCTAAAGCCACTATTACGCAATGCGTTTCGGGCAAGAAAAACATTAATATCTAAAACTTAATACTAATTGAGCAAAAAGAATAAAATGTATTGAGAACAGATACAAATAAAGATAAAAAAAGGGGGGGAACATGACTGAAAAAGCAGCACAAATACAATAGGTAGACAAACAGCGTTGAATAAAAAAATAACAGACATGGGTTGACAATAGAGTGGTAAGGTAAGTTACAGGGAATTTATCAGGTAGTGTTTAGTTTTAATCTTAAACTGGTTGAGAGAGGTACAGTCTTTAACATGGTTGGGAAGGTCATTCCACATTCTGGGTCCCTTGATTTGTAGAGCATTTCTAGTTTGATTAAGTCGTACTCTTGGAATATCAAAACTGTATTTATTTCTGGTGTGGTGCTCATGGGTTCTGTTACAACTTTCAATGAAGCTTTTGAGGTCAGGATTGGCATTACAGTTCAGCGTTTTATATATGTATAATACACATGAGAGAATGTGCAGTGACTTAATATCTAACATATTCAGAGATTTGAATAGGGTACCGAGTGATGTCTGAGGCCAGAGTTGGATATTGTCCTAATAGCAGCTTTGTGTTGAGTAATTAGAGGACGTAAATGATTTTGGGTAGTAGAACCCCAAGCACAAATACCATAGTTGAGGTATGGATAGATGAGGGAGTAATAGAGAGTAACCAGGGCAGGGCGGGGAACATAATATCTGATCTTAGAAAGAATGCCAACAGTTTTTGAAACTTTTTTTGATATATTTAGAATGTGTCCCTGGAAATTAAGCTTGTGATCAATGAGAACGCCAAGGAATTTACCATCTAATTTGTTGCAAATTTGGGTATTGTTTATCTTGAGATTTATTTGATTAGAGGATTTATTGCCAAACAGAATATAGAAAGTTTTGTCAATGTTAAGGGTGAGTTTGTTGGCAGTTAGCCAAAGATGGACTTTATTTAGCTCGGTATTTACTGTGGCATTTAGAGTAAAGGGGTCAGGACTGGAGTAAATGAAGGTTGTGTCGTCAGCAAATAGAATTGATCTAAGGTGTTGGGAGGCATTTGGAAGGTCATTAATGTAGATGAGAATTGAAGGGTCATGTAGAGAATGTAGAGGGTCATTAATGAGATGAGACTTAAGTCTCCCACCTTGCATATCAGTTTCTCTAACATTGATTCAATGAGTTCCTTGTCATTCTTGTTTTCTTCTTTTGTAAGGTTTCTTATAATGAGGTTGTTTTTTCGTCTATGCCTATCCATAGTTTCTGCATCCCTCTCTTGAGTACCTGCATCCCTATACGGAACTCTGCCTGCATACCTTGAGCTCGGGTGTCTCGGGTGTCTGATTACCCACCCCCCATGGACGCCTGATTGGCCCCAGGCGTACATGTTTGGACAGGGGCCCCGGGCTTGTCTATACGTGTATCATCTAATGTTTTTTAAGGTCTATAACTTCTTTCATCAAACTACTTCTTTCATTTCCTTTTGTTTCTCCTACAACTCCTTCATTGCCTTGTGGCCTTCAATCAGTTCCTTTATATTGCATCTCTATGCTCATATATTACAGTACTTCCTCAACTATCTCATTTAAAGCTCCATCTTTTTTTTAACAATCCAGTACTCGACTCTTCCCTAGTCCCAACCTCTTCCACCAATTCATCCTTATTCTCCTCATTTGGTGCATCTTTATTTTTGTTGTTTTTGCCATGTTCCCTAAGTTTATCACTGCAAGTGATGCAATAAATGTAAATGAGGCCTTTACTTTGTTTTCTCATTATGGTATGCCTCACACAAGGCGTCTAAGATATTAAGACAGGTGTCGCTGTATATCAATTTGCAACCTTCACATTTGACACCCTGTTTTCTCCTGGGACCTACAGCACAGTGACACATGCCACACTTATCCACAATGCTTCAAACTCACAGAAACAAAACTCTCTATAACTCAAGTCAATATCTAACTCTGGCCCCAGACAACACTCAGTACCCTTACTTAAATCTTTGAATGTTAGATATTAGGTCACTGTACATCCTCTCGTGTACTCTATATATTTAAAACTGTAATGTCAATCCTGACCTTAAATGCTGGTTAGGAAATATGGCGAGCTAAACTGTTGGATGAGGCGACAAGAAACTTTCAAAGTCAAAATGTAAGGGGTCCCACAAGAATGGGAGGCAATGGTGAACCAGCAAGAGTCGACCTAATATTCACTCTGACTCAAACATAAGAGAAATCGGTTTTGAAGCCCCGTGGGAATGAGTGATCACAGTGTACTGACGTTTGAGTACCTGGTCGAAGTAGGGTTAAGGTACTCAAGAAAAGGCCCAGAAAACAAAAGGCCAGCATTCCGGAAGGAAACTATTAGGAGATAAGAAAATTCCTAACAGATATAGCTTGGGAAACAGAGCTCAGAGGAAAGATGGCCCAAGACATGGACTACATCATGCAGAAGTGTAAGGCAGCAGACAAGTTCGTCCCAGTCCAAAAGGAAAAAAATTGAAATGCAGACAAGAAACCCATGGTTTAATCAGAGATGTAAGCTAGCAATTCAAATAAGTACAAGGGCATGGAGAAACTATAGAAATAACAGGACACTAGAGAGCAGAGAAAGATACCAGAGCGCCAGGAATGAATACGTCAGGATGAGAAGAGAGGCAGAGCAACAATATGAAAATGACATAATGAGCAAGGTAAAGACTGGCCCTAAATTGCTGCACAGCCACAACAGTGAAGGAACAGGTTATGAAATTGAGGACGGGGCAAACAGATTCACTACAAACAACAAGGAAGTGTGCAAAGAACTCAATAAGAAATTCAAGGAGAATATTACAATATAAGTAAAAGATTTGTGAAAGGTAACAGAAACAAACTTACAACTTCAAAAATCTGCTAAAGTGATAAAAAATTCAAATTAAAATATTATGAAATACATTATAAAATGAAAATTAAATTACAGCAAGATGAATACTTGACCAACCTGCAACATAAATGCTGTGAATTACTGCATATTGAAGCAAATTTTTAAAAGTTATTTAATGCCATCTTACATAAAATAGAGTTAAGTGATTACAATAAAAAGATTATCACTTGTACAAGTATTTTCAGTACAATACAAGTGCAGTGTCTGTACTGGTATTTTCAAGTGTAATAAATTTCTTTTTACATATTATACAGATTTATATTGCCAAGAATCTCTTACATTACAGTACAGAACTTTCAACAGAGTTTTTCTACACCTTTCATACTCATGAAGTGAAAAATATTTTTAATCTGTCCGTACTTTGTTGATTTTATTTAAATGTTTACAATTTCTTTCTATACAAATTAGATTTTTTTTTTATATGTAAGTATTATCAGAAGTCATTAAAAATAGCTAGTTCAGTGTCAGAGACGCCTTGTGTTGATCGCCAATTATTCTCAGGATAGTCATCAAAGTTCCTTGTGTCACCTTCATAGCTCACTTTTGGTATGATGGGAGGCTGCAAAAGAAAATTATGAATATTAATAATAATATTGCCAAAAGCAGACGAAGTGGCTGAAGAGTTGAGACCCAACTCTCGTCTGAAAATGAAGAAACAATGAAGTTTCAGCCCAACATGAAGCTTAGTCCTGTATTTTTTGTGGTTGACTCCTTCCTTTTCACTAGTACATCCCATACTTAAATATTCTTAACTTTTTTAACATACATTTATTAATTTATTTACTTATTTATTTATATATATACAAGAAGGTACATTCGGTTTATGAGAGTACATAGTATTAATGTTTTTACATTCTTGCAAAGCCACTAACACGCATAGCGTTTCGGGCAGGTCCTTAATCTAACATATAATTTAAAGTAGGTAATTTTTACCAAAAGTTGAAGAATATTAACAGGTGCATTGTAAAAAAATTGAAAAATATTAATAGGTACAGTACATTGTAGTAAAATTTGAGGATTATTAATAGGTACATTGTAGTAAAATATATGTTTAACATAATGACTATAATATAAGTTGATAGTAGTGATTACAATGGTGAAGTTGCATGGCTTAGGCACTTATTGGAGGAGTGGGTAGCACAAGATACAGTGCGAGTTTGAAGCACTAGGTACTCGAGTTTGAAGCACTAGTTACTAGAGCAGCGTTTTGGGCAGGTCCTTAATCTAAGAAAATTTTAAGTAGGTAAATACTAGCAAAATTTATAAAAATGATAACAGGTACATAGCAAGAAAAAAAATAAATGATGAGAGAAATTTGTAGGTATATTAAAGCACATAAGTAGCTCAGATTGATTGCAATGACAGCTTGAATGGTAATTTAACAAAAATTAGTAGGCACAATACAGCATATGGCTAGCACATAAAAGAAAACAGCAATGAACACAATGATAAAGTTGTTTGGATTAAGTACATAAAGATTGGGAGATTGAGTAACACTAGACACAGAGCAAATTTAAAGCTCGGTGTAGGAAACTTCGAAGATGAAATTAGGTACTTTTTTGTTTTGGTTTTGAATGAGGCAAAAGTTTGACAGCTTTTCAATTCACTGGGGAGCGAGTTCCATAGACTAGGTCCCTTTATTTGCATAGAGTGTTTACACAGATTAAGTTTGACCCTGGGGATATCAAAGAGATATTTATTTCTGGTGTGGTGATAATGGGTCCTATTACATCTGTCCAGGGAGAGTTTCAGACACCTACCGGTGTCATATACCGGTTTCGTATACCGGTTTTATATACACCTGCCGGTGGCCTAGAACTTCAGTCTCTCTTCAGTCTTGACCAGGGAGCCGGTTGGCCGAGTGGACAGCATGCTGGACTTGTGATCCTGTGGTCCTGGGTTCGATCCCGGGCGCCGGCGAGAAACAATGGGCAGAGTTTCTTTCACCCTATGCCCCTGTTACCTAGCAGTAAATAGGTACCTGGGTGTTAGTCAGCTGTCACGGGCTGCTTCCTGGGGGTGGAGGCCTGGTCGAGGACCGGGCCACGGGGACACTAAAGCCCCGAAATCATCTCAAGATAACCTCAAGGTAACCTCTCTCTGGTGCTCCTGGGAATTCATCCCAACTTCATGTGCTGCTTGCTTCCTGCTTTGTCACGTGACAGTGGTCGAGGTGGATTTATTTAAATACTGTATAGATAAGTCACTATTATTATTGTTTTTCGGGTAGAGTAACGTATTCCTCTGATTGTTCTTATAGTGTATTTGCCAAGTAATATTTCAGGAGTTATTTTGTTATGTTTAAAGTAATAGTAGTGTTTAATTTTTGTTTGTTGGTTAATCCTGTAACTTTCACACAGCAAGGACAAAAGCAGCATTTTTGTTGTTGTTTTACAGTACAGTACTGTACTTTTTTTTTTGTTTAATGTGAGAGAGAGAAAACATTTTACACCTGCCCGTATAAGCTGCACTACCGAAACACATCATAAGCTTAACAAACCACAATGTAGGAGAAAAGGAGATTCTTTTTCACCCACAGGGTTATAAACCCATGGAACTGCCTACCCACTGAAGCTGTAAATGCCAAAACTGTGTTAAGTTTTAAAATCTACCTAGAAAAGATCATCAGTGCATATGAGGGGCCCCTTCAACAAGCCCCTAGCTTCCTGTCCACATCAAGGCCACTAGGGTTAGTGGCCCTCAGGTAAATCAGGTATATGGTTGCTACTTAATTTATCCCCAGGAATACCGCATTCCAAGAAATTCTATGGAAAACACTTAAAAGTTCCCAATAATTCCAAATGCACTAATTACATCAATAAATGTTCTCAAGAAGTTCCACAAAGTATTAACAACGTCCAACAGAAGTAAAGCAGTTTTCCATCAACCATATTATGATCAGCATAGAGCTAGAAGTAGAGGTCAGGTGGGCCCACAGCTATTTAATTACAGCATCAATGCAGCCTCATTCCATAGGTAGTCAAGAATAACAACACTTTGGATATATCACCGCATCCTGTTTTAGTAGAATGTATACATATACCGACGAACAACAAAATTAGAAAGTAGAAATCGGCACTAATGAGTTGGACAAATTGGAAAACTATTTTTTACTTGTGTTGCAAGGCTAAACTAAACTAACCTAACTTTCCTAGATTATCTTGAGATGATTTCAGGGCTTTAGTGTCCCTGCGGCCCGGTCCTCGACCAGGCCTCCACCCCCAGGAAGCAGCCCGTGACAGCTGACTAACACCCAGGTACCTATTTTACTGCTGGGTAACAGGGGCATAGGGTGAAAGAAACTCTGCCCATTGTTTATCGCTGGCGCCTGGGATCGAACCCGGGACCACAGGATCACAAGTCCAGCGTGCTGTCCGCTCGGCCGACCGGCTCCCTAGACCTAATAAATGGTATCTGTGGCCTAATATAGTACATGTGTGCACTATACTAGGTCTAGGAATACAGTGGAACCTCGGATGACAACTGCCCTAAAAGATAAATTTTTTGGAACAATGTCAAATTCATTGTAAAATTTGAATTGGTACAAGACAGTTTACTTGGAAGATGATGTCTGTTCGTACGCGTATGGGTTGAACTAGTGCATAGTGCTAGGGGCGTGGAGCGAGGCGCTCTCAGTTTGTTCACAAGTCTATCGCGCATAGTGACGACCGCAGCCGCTCTTTGAATTCTTTCTGAAGAATTTCATTGTTTGTCTGCTTTTTTGCTTTTTTAATTAACATAAAAGTTCTGTTACGTTTAGGCCGGAAGAGAAACAATCTTTGTAAACATATGGTTTATTCTCAACCACAGCAACAATGACGTCACAGGTATAACTTACTATTTGCAAGGTTATACACAAAAGAGCAACTGCTCAAAACATGCTACAGTACACCTAACGTCTATAGTACTTAAGCCTAACATTCCTCTCCTTTTTATTAAACTCTACCCCTACAGGTTAAAGTCTATCAGGTAGTCGTATGACTCTTCCTGATTTTCTGAACTGGGGGTCCAGATCTGTTACTTCTGGGGAACCTTCTTCTGAATTACTAACTGTAGAGTCTATAGGGTTAATTGTATCCCCATTACCCTCTGTTGCCCCTTGCTCTGCCTACCTGTCTCCTGCAGGTGCTACCCCTTCATTATTAGGATGGGTATCACTAGTTGTCCCACCCCTACCTGAAGGGTCTTTAAAATTCCCTGTGAACTTTGGCATGATTGATATGCATGTCTTTTCCAATTAATGTTCCCAAAACTCTGCACTTGCATGGTGAAAAATCTACAAAGCCTTGTATTAATAGTATCTTCTGTAAACCGCTTTAACCCTTTTTTCAAGGATCTCTCTGCTCTCTCTGCCAAACCATTTGAAGAAAGATAATTATAGGGGGCAGGTGTTATATGTTTAATACCATTTTTTCTAAAAAAAATCCTCTATTTCCTCAGAAAGAAAATAAAAGAGTATTGTCTGACACAACCATGTCTGGCAATCCAAAATTACAAAATGTTTTCCTGTGCAGTTCACAAGTTACAGATGAGGTGGTGGAATTACACACATGAACATCCAGAAATTTTGTGTATGAATCCACCACCACCAGGTAATATTTGTTATCCATAGGTTCAGCATAATCTATATGAAGTCTAGACCAAGGTTTTCCAGTGCATGGCACTACCACATGTCAGTACACTATCATCAAAAAATTAAGTCCGTACGAATTCGTGACTATTGACGATCGTCACAATAGATACTATCTAAACAGAAGGATGGGTTGAATATGCGACGAATCACCTAAACCAGGTGGTGCCATCTCTACCACTACCAGCATTCAATAGTAGCACACTACAGCTCAACCTGTAATTACCTAAGTGTAGTTACAGGATGAGAGCTATGCTCGTGGTGTCCCGTCTTGCCAGACCTCTTTGTCATATAACGCTTTGAAACTACTTACGGTCTTGGCCTCCACCACCATCTCACCTAACTTGTTCCAACTGTCTACCACTCTGTTTGCGAAAGTGAATTTTCTTATATTTCTTCATTGTCACAACATCAACATACTATTCATCAACAACCTCAGTAACTTAGTTATATTAATATATATATTTAGTCACCATTTTGTGTGTGTGTTATGTCACTAAAAACTAACAATACACCATCATCTTCTCCATACAATATATTCAAACCATCATATATTATTTCTCTTGACCTACCACTACCTCAAACCTCATGTCTCTTGACCCACTACTACCTCACACCTCATGTCTCATGACCCACCATTACCCCACATTTCAAGTTTCTTGACCTCCAATTGGCTATTTGTTGATAATTTCAAGGATCAACAGCCTTGCAACCCAATTTCTGACCAGGCCTCCTGGTTGTTGGTCTGATCAAGCAGGCTGTTTGATGCAGCTGCTCGTAGCCTGATGTACGAGTCACAGCTTGGTTAATCGGGCATCCTTTGAAGATTGCAAAGGCCAACCTCTTGAATATTGCAAGAGGTCAGCCAGCTATGTCACGTATGTGTAGGGGAAGTGTGTTGAAAAGTCTGGCCCTTTGATGTTGATCAAATTCTCTGTGTGCCTATTGCACCTCTACTTTTTAGTGGGGCTATTTTGCAAATATGCCGTGCCTTCTAGTCTCATGTGGTGTTATTTCTGTGTGCAGATTTGGAACTAGTTCTAATATTTTTGAAGTGTAAATTATTATGTATCTCTGGCCTGTGCTCTAGGGAATACAGATTTAAAATTTTTAGGTGGCCCAAATAACTCAGAAGTTTTATTGAGTTGATAACAATCCACTCAATATTGTTTCCAATAAATACAACATTAAATTTATTGTTTATTTATTTATTGTTTTATTTTATTGAGTTATTGAGAGGGTGTTTGAGGGTCAACTTAGGGGATCATATGGTACAGCCAAACTAAAAAGAATCTTGGAAGTGGATAATGGCACAAAATGTGATATGAAGGGTGAGGTCAGAGAACTTTAGGTATTGTATCAAAATTCCTCAAGGTTGAACTACTGACCCTCCACAGAATGAAACCCACAACAGATGCTTAACTCATATTTACTGCAAGGTGAACAGAGGTACTGGGTGGAAAGGAAACATGCCCAACCATTTGTGTTCTGCCCAGGAATCAAACCCCAGATCCCCAATTGTGAGCAATCTGAACTACAAGAAATTCTAGTAATATATAAATATTTCACACTCACCTTCAATTGTTTATGATATACATCTTCCCAATCAATATTCTTGAAAAATCTATGTCTTTTGACATCATCAGCCCATTCTGTGAAAAGAAATTATAATTTCAGAAAAAAACAATGCCATGTGTTCTTACCCAACTCTGGTCACCACACAGCTGTGTTCTTACCTTTTATGATTGCAATACTCCAAGGTTAATTGTCCCAATTCACTGTGTACTTTTGAGAATAAAACTTTAGTGATAGTATATATGTACTGAACTATTCATATGATGCATCACGCTATTGTGATTTCTGTGTGTAATATATGTACTGTACTATGCAATGTAAAGGACAGTGTAAAATAGAGAAGAGGTATACATTGTAGGAGAGGGAAAGCTACTACTGAGGGAGGAAGTGTGATAAGAGGCTAACTAAGAACAGTTCACGAACTTTAAAACAAATTCAAATTGAAGTATAAAGAAAGATTTGCATGTACCACAGAAAAGTACATGCAGGCAGAAGCAAGTGTCATGTTACCTTCATGTTACCAAGACGTTTTGTACGATCCTGAGTTAGAAGTTTCTTGATAAGATCCTTTGCTGAAGTATCCAAGTGCCTTGGCCACTCTACGCGCCCACCCAAGATTTTTTCGTATATACCAAAAGGGTTGTCATCAAAAATGGTGGGTATCCACCAGCATTTCATATATAAGGATACCTGTGATCAAAGTCATAAAAACTATTAACTTTTCAAAACAAATTTTATTTCTCCAGCTTATAACATGAAGTAAAATAAGGTTAGAGCTAGTGAAAAGACCCCTCAATCTATAGCCAAACTAAGTGCCAATTAGTTGAAACTCTTTCTCAACTTAAATAGTTCATATTTGGCTCATTTATTTGCAAAATAATAACTATTGTCTATACTGTATAGTCTGGCTTAGTGCTTTATCCAGATAATTACATTATATTTCAAATGCAAAAAACCTAAGGTTATGGTGGGACATGATGAACAAAATACTAAATTCATACATAAACTCAGCTGGTCATATTGACCCACAAATTGCAAGGTATAGCTTTCAGGCAAGATGGTTGGGTATGTCCTTTCAGAGTATGCAGTCAGCTTTTCAGTGATATCAAAGCTACTGAGGGAAGATTTTGAACTACAGTGCAGTAAGATTGTATTTCCAAATCATCATGAGTATTCATACACCGGTAGTTATAGAACCAAGAGCCAGCATGCTTACTGTTATTTACACAGTTCTTCAAAGAAACTTTAAAATTTACTAACCTAGTGCCCACCAGTCTACAGCTTTGTTGTGACCTTTGCTCTGGATGATCTCGGGTGCCAGATACTCTGGTGTGCCACAAAGAGTCCACGTTCTGAAAATATTTAAAAGCAAAACTTCAACGAATAATATGCAGGAATGCTTTCATACCAAGACAAGATTTAGGTTCAAATACTGTATTTAGTATTAGAGAAAGTTTAATATAATTTTGTGATAATGCAAAAATAATTATTTAATAAATCTTTTTGTGTTAAAACCTAATGAAACCTTTGTTTTCATGAACCATAATGTGAACTTCATGCATAAAATTTTGTACAGAAAAATATTTGTTCACCACTATAACATTATTCAAAACTCAAAATGAAATCATAGAAATAATAATATACACATAATATTTTCTTTAAGCTCTATTAGTATGATGAATGAAGATCAGATTTACACACCTGTCAGTGAGCTTCTTAGCAAAGCCAAAATCTTAATTTTGAGATGCCCATCTCGATCTAGCAACAGGTTCTCTGGCTTGAGATCTCTGTATACAACAGAGAAGAGTGAAGGTACTCCAAGGCACTCACGATCTCTGATGCGTAGAATGATGCTAAGGAAAATCAAATCATATGAAGGGTAATTTACATTAAACTATTATTCAATCATTTCATCATAATTATATTTGATAACACAACACATTAGTCATCTTCAGTTCAATTTATGACAAATGTTAATGTAATTAAAGTACAGTATTGTATACTGAATGTATTTAAAATGGAATTTATTTTAGTGACATTTAACATTAGTTTTGTTGATGTTTTCCTGTCATTATTATAGTTACTCTACATAAAACTCGTATACGATATCTATTTGTTTCTTATAACTATCCACTATATATCAGAACACATTATCCACTTTAACCCCTGCACTGCACTCATCGAGTATTTCCGTTGATGGGGTGGTGTGTTCATTGAGAAAAGTTTTGTTGGTACTGTATAGGGTATGAGTGAAAACTTGCAGTAACCCAGTTAGCAAATGGACCCCAAGACCTCTAGTAAAGTCTGCCATCTTGAAAAAAAAATTCTAGCATGCCCCAATGCTGCAGGTAGGCTCAGTTTCAAGTGAGCACTCTTGCTGATAAACATGCCATCTAGCTTCTGGTCACCCACAGGTTGNGCCTGAGTATGAACATCCTCCGCTCAACCAAGGTAGGACAAGTTCTCTTGGTCTGAAAACTTTCATCATTGCTTTTGATGATACATTCGAGGATAGGAGTGTTTTTGGAAATAGCAGGGCACAAAGTATCCTATGCCATGCAATTCCCAAGATATTTAAGATCAAAGTGCATGATATTAGACCTAACAAATGAAGGAACTAATCGCAGTGGACCATAAATACAGCGAGGAACTAGAGTTTTCTGATGTTACTGACATCTGTGGATACAAAGTAAGATGCTATAAACCATTGAGTGACCAATTAGTGAAATATGTAATCCAACATTTCTAGACATTAGTCAGATAACATCAAAGCACAACTTCAGGCAGACGACATTCCAATCTTCGGAGTTAAAAAATTTGTGTAGAACAAATGGAGAACTGTGTTATACAGGCACTGCCCAACTTACTTTTCTAGACTACAGTAATTTTCCTCCAGATCGAGTTTGGATTAAAGGCTTACTCCATAAACTAGAAGTGTACATACCATTCAATGTTTTAGATGTAAAGGATTTAACCATACCTCGAAAGGCTGCACGAAGACATCAAGTGTGGGAAATGCTCTGGTTCCCATTACACAAGAATGTGCATCAGATATATTTATCTGTTCAAACTGTGGAGGCGATCATGACATTACATTCAAACAAGTCCTTCATACATAGCAGCAAAAACTAAGACTCTCCCCACCAACTACATACAATACAGCAGTACACTGAAGCAACCTAACTCGGTCTGTCATCCACCACTACTACTCACTCAACCACACCCTTTGCATGTACCTGATATGTCTGTCCCTGACCATCCTGCACCAGCAGAGTCCAAAACCTCTCCCATAAAACATACAACTGAGTTCAGATCGTGTTGAAACACTTGTCACTCACATTGAAAATGCACTAGAAAAGACAATGGACTGACTCTCAACTAAATTCTTTACACAAGTAATCCAACCCTCCATCCCATCCCCGAGACTGACCTAACGCACCCCCCCCCCTTCTACATCTACAGACAATGACATCCGACCTAATGCAACTACCATTGCTGTACACAAAACATCTAAACTGAAACAGGACAAACTCCTAAATAACTACTTACAATAGCATGCCTTACCAATCACTCCCCAGGCTGACTGGCCACAAACCACAACCACTGACACTAAGAGTAACAAATCCCCAGCTCTACAAATCTTCAGCAACCTGGCACTTCAACTGAAAAGCCACATAACCACACTCTCCTATGACACATCCTCCACCACTCCCAGATATTCAACATACTGTACTACTAGCACATCAAGGAAGACCGATGCAATCACAACCCAGACATAACAGTCTGGGGTGTGTTTGCATCCACAGTCTGGGGTGTAATTTGTGTGAATTACACCCGACATAACAGTCTGGGGTGTAATTCGATACAGCAACATAACCTAACCCAACCTACCTTTATACACACTAACCCCACATTACTTAACATAATCTAACCTACCCTACCCTATCTGAAGAGAATTATCAGGGGAAAGCATCAAGCATTACGACTAAATAGCACCTACCCTATCTGAATTACAACCAACTTAATTTTTTTAATTTTGAATTTGAACTCCCAAACATAATTCAATTCAGGTCTCTTGACTTAATCAGACACTTTCCACAGAATAGCAACACTTAGCTACCACCATCAACACAATTCCTTACCTTTGCTGTCCTAAGTAATAATAATAAATAATAATGTTTATTCAGGTAAAAGTACATACAGTACATCCAAAATGAGTTACAAACAATGTTGGAGTTCTAAATGGAGCTAGTATATTACTATGCCGAAAGCCACTAGTATGCACAGCGTTTCTGGCAAAAAAGATGTGGGGGAAAAACACTTAAAAAATAAAACAAACTAATTGAGATCAAAGCCTACAACTCATATGTTTATTTTTGTCATAACTTCACACAAATAAACGACCTCAATAACTCTCAAACTTTGCCAAATTATGACCATTGATGCGCCACTGTGAGTGATCCATCTTTCAATATTACTCGTGCAGTCATCTGGAAGAAAACCTTCAGGCAAACTGCCAGGCAAACCTTCAGCAAACTGCCAGGCAAACCTTCAGGCAAACTGCCAGGCAAACCTTCAGGCAAACTGCCAGGCAAACCTTCAGGCAAACTGCCAGGCAAACCTTCAGGCAAACTGCCAGGCAAACCTTGAGGCAAACTGCCAGGCAAACCTCCAGGCAAACTGCCAGGCAAACCTTCAGGCAAACTGCCAGGCAAACCTTCAGGCAAACTGCCAGGCAAACCTTCAGGCAAACTGCCAGGCAAACCTTCAGGCAAACTGCCAGGCAAACCTTCAGGCAAACTGCCAGGCAAACCTTCAGGCAAACTGCCAGGCAAACTGCATGCATTGCAAAGAAAGAAGACCCAACGGGACACTGTGATATTGTCTACGAGGACCCCCACACCTTGGGTCAGACGTGCCCTCAGCGTCACGGGTCAACCAGATGACCACAGCAAGGAATACCCACCCGAGGAAGCCATGTCACCCATGTCATTTCTTGTTTCTTGTTTACAGCGAGCACCAACCTGGATCCCCAGAGACCGTTCTAGTGACTACGAATGCGGATCCTCCGAGCCGTTCGTCGCAATAGCATTTCAAGTCACGAAAAAAAAAATACTTTTATACGTTCATTTATTATGCACCCCATACCCATCTTGTGGGCGGTAGTGGAAAGGGTTACAGAGGCACATAATGGGCTCAGGGACTGAACCCCACATTCATTTAATAATGTAATGTCAATCTGTAATGTAATGTAATGTCAATGTCAATCCACTGTAATGTCAATCCTGACCATAAAAGCTTCATTGAAGGTTGTAACAGAACCCATGAGCACCATACCAGAAACAAATACCCTTTTGATATTCCAAGAGTACGACTTAATCAAACTACAAATGCTCTACAAATCAAGGGACCCAGAATGTGGAATGACTTCCCAATCATGTTAAAGATTGTACCTTCTCTCAACCAGTTTAAGATAAAAACTAAGCACCACCTAATTAACTCATGTAACCTACCTACCCCTATATGTTAACCCAGGTCTGTTATTTTTTAAACAATGCTTTTGTCGACCACAAATTGTATTTTTGCTGTTTTTCTGCCATGTTCCCCCGTTTTATTTTTATATTTTCTCAACACATTTTATACTTTAATCTCAATTAGTATTAAGTTTTAGTCTTTAGTGTTTTTTCCTGCCCGAAACGCTTTGAGTAATAGTGGCTTTGGCATTGTATGTACTAGCTCTATCTAAATTCATCAATATTTGTGTCACCCTTGTATGTATGAAATTACTGGTGTCAATTTCACTTTGCCTCAGATCTACAAGATCTTGTTGAAGTTCTCGATGTACTGCTGCTCAGTTAAGTTTATATTTCTGGGAAAGTAGGAGTGGCCAGTGATAAGTGAGTGCTCTATCATCATACTATCATGCAAGAGGAGCCACACATCTATGGATCATCCAATAAAATCAGCAGACTTCTAGATGTTACTGCTGCTCGGCTTAGACTCGGTTGCAAGTATCTCTGGGAATTCTCTTATCGCCGATGTAGACCTGACAAATGTAAACTGTGTCAACAAAATTATTCGTACCCCTCCGTCACTATGTGATGGATGTGCGAAAAGATACGTGAATTTAGAGACAATCTATAACCAATGTTCCAGCGATGTGTAATATTTTCATTCAAATGATCCGCTACCAGAAATTCTAGCCAAATATCCCCAGTTTGCTAAATGTAGGTAGTAACTGAGTGATTGTAACCTATCCACCGCTGCCCACTGGATGGGAGGCGGTGTGCAGGACAAACATATAAATTGTGACACTAGCTCTCCACATATGTCAGTTGCTTAATTTAGAACCTGTACTGAGGTCGATCTCGAACCATTGTTGATGTGACGATTATATGAATTTTGTAACTAGCTCATCAAGATTGTAACTTGTTTAGCAAATGAATTTGGGTTCAGTCCCTGAGCCTATTATGTGCTCTGTAACCCTTTCCACTACGCCCACGGGATGGGTATGGGGTGCATATAAATGACAAGCAAAAAAACTAAAACTAAAAAAAAAACTTGTATGTATGTACTTTACCTAAATAAACATTTGAATTTGAATTTTGAATTTTGAAAGCAGTATAAACTTGTCTATAGTGTTTAAAGGGGACCTGAAACTTGCTTGGTTGATGGTTCCACTTCCCTGTCAGACATAGGAGTAACCTTGTTGCTCACAGAGCTGGTACACTCTGTGTTAATTGAATATTAGTATAATATAAAGCTAGATGTTAGTTATACTTAGAACTATTCAAGTAGCAAGTAAAAGCTTGTCTTGGAAGACTATTACTTGTTACTGTACGATCAGTTATTTACTCAGGCAGCAACCGCTTGTGGAAGCAGGAGAGTCTTTACTGGGATTCAAGTCTTGACCGATCGTGTGTCCGTGTGGGCTATGTATTTATAACCCCCCTCCCTCCTCCTCTCTTCTTATTCTGTGACTACCAAGTTAAGTACCATACTTCAATATTACTATGCCATTTTGTAGGTTCTTAGGATATTTGTTTATGTCCTCTAAGCCAGTGTTTGAGTTTAAAGTGTTAACTCTGGGATGGCTAGTGACCACGTGGCCGGGTGTGTTTTCAGTTAACCAGTGTTGTGTTCCGTCCTTAAGGAAAGCAGACCTTATCACTATAGTTTGCTGTAGCGAGTAAACCTTATATTCGCTCCAGTCTCTCATTATCTTAATGGCATAACTAATTAGCACTAATTACAGAAGCTATAATCTTTTCCTTAATTACAGGTAACGGTTCTTCCATCCTCCTATCTTATTGGAGGAAACAGAGGTGTAGTTACCTAATATAAGCAAGCGGTATGAGAATAGCCAACGGTACAATTTCCAGTCAAGAATGTAGCACTCTGCGTTTGCAGTTGTAATGGACCCCAAGACGCTACAGCTACGACACAGAACAGGCAGCAGACTATAGGACCACATCCAGCTACAACGCTCTCCCACATAGAGCTCCCGACTCTGGCCTCACTCGGCTCTCTGCTCCGCTACAAGTTCCGTCTCAACGTCTACGACACTGCTGTGTCCAAAACTACTAAATAAATATGAAAACCCACTAAACACTTGTGTATCTAATCTACCCAACAACATAACATAAACGTATGTTATACTGGTTTGTAGTGGTGTTAGCCATGTGGCCTTCAAGCATTTCTCATATGAGAGATGACTTGGCTCTGGAATTACCTTTTTTTTATAATGTGAGCATGTTTGTAAGGCATGATCTGTTTTTAACAAATCCATGTTGTGTCGATTGTACAAGGTTGTTCACTGTAAGATGGTGAATGATGGATTCTGTCCATGAGTTTGCAGGTGTGTGATGTCAAGCTGATTGGCCGGTAGTTTTCTGCTCAGCTCTTCCTACCTTATTTGAAAATAGGGGCAACATTTGCATATTCCAATTAGAGGGACTACACTAGGTCAAGATTTTGCGAAAGTAGTTTCAGCGGTAGGCATAGTTCTTCTGCCAGTTCCTTTAAGACTTTGGATTGGATTCCATCCACCC